>CANSNZ010000190.1:0-505000 GCA_947646795.1 Beta lomatogona | reverse complement strand
ATATAATTATATATTACCTCAAATCAAAACAGCGAAATTAAAATTTGTGGAATTAAAACTTGCCAAATTGAAAAACAACTTACTGGTGAGTGGTGGTGACTGGCTGACTGCCGACTGGGATTCCGGCGGCTCGTGGAGGCTCAGGCAACTGACTGTCGTGGTTCGTATTTCGCTCCTCACTTCGGCACTTCCTCTGCTGCCTGCTGGCTCCTTCGTGGCTGCTTCTTCGTACGCCTCGACTGCGCGACCGACGGCTAAGGCTCCGGGACTCCGGCAGTCCGACGGGTAACGGTTTGTAAAATATGGTTTTCAGTTTTGAAACTTTCTCTCTCTTCGTTTCTTCTCAAAAGCTTTATGCTTTGTGTGTGTGTTTGTTTCTCGCGACCCCTGCCGTGCTGCGTTTTCAAAATTTTTTTTTTTTTTTTTGTGAATTTTTTTTTAAAAGTGGGGGGACATCTGTCCCCATGTCCCCCCTTCTGGCTCCGCCACTGTATATCGTCATACCATCATTATCATATATAATATTAAAGGAAGAAAAATTCCGCCTACGTGTCAAGACATCCTCCTTCCTCTGCTCTCCTTGATCCTCAATTTTTCGGCCTCTCCTTTGCTTATGCCACGTGGCATAAGTGTTCTTAATTCTAATCACCCTTTTATGGAGAGATTTGCTTTGCCTTCATTGCCTCAAATCACGCCCAAATTGTAATAATCAAATTGTCTAACACTCTCACATTGTGATTTTCCGTGATTATTTCGGTAAATCCCGTTCCTAATTTTTGCAAATCATGATTCTCCAAAATTTTGCCAAATTATTCTTCCTTCATGACCACATTACTTCCTTCCTTCCCTCCTTTAAAAACAGTAAGTAATCGAACTCAATCAAATCTTCACTAATTAAGCAATTGATTGTTTCATGATTGCTATAATTTAGGCAAAGCAAGGACTAATACCAACTCTATAACTATAAGTATTCACAAACAATATGTTAAACCAATCAAATATCACATATCCACAATTTTATAACAATATCTCATCAAATTGAGAAACCTCAAAGAGAGAAAATAATAATAAAAAATGGAACCGGAAGCAAAAGGAATAAGTCGGCCATGCACGGGATTATGGAACCAAGGACTACTCTCAGTGATTTGAGAGCGAGTGAGTCACCCGAGCTGCCACGGAGGAGAATAATAGAGCACCGAGGCGGAGGAGGTGTTAAAGGAGTCGGCCATGGAAGATTACGCCATCGGCGGCATAGTTGATCGATGAGGTCACAGTCCATGGTTAGAGAGGAAATCAAAGAAGAAGACGGAGTTGGGGTCAGAACATGAGGAGGAATATTTGGGTTCGCTATTGTTGAAGATTTATGATTTTCATTTTTCACTAAGCATTTTTCGATTTTGTAGCTTTCATATGTGAGATTGTACCAATTTGCTTCAATTCTCTGATTAATGACTTGGAATCTCTTTCGAAGCTGAATTTTAATGACTTGGAATTGCATAAATCAAAACTGGTATTGGTGTTCGCAGACTTTCGCATCAAAATGAATAATCCCATGTGTTGCCTTGCCTCACCTTTCATCTGCATGAATCATATTCATGATCTTGCATGCATCTAAAAGTTTATATGCATCTAAAAGTTTATATGCATCTAAAAGTGTCTATTATATATGGAACAGAAGTCGAAAACGTGATAAAATTTTATGCTTTTGTACTTATATTTGAGTTTGAAACGTTTTCTTATGCATCAAAAATTAATGCCCTTATTTCATTGCCATTTTTTGTGTGATATTGTTATGTTGGATTGATCTATAATATAATAAACATTTAAAAAAATAGATTTCAAAATAAGTGATTATAAATTGTTTCATCACTATTGTATAATTCTTTATATTATGTGTTGTATAAACATATAAAATCAAAACTAATATAAAGAATAATATGGAACAATTTATCTCTATTATATAAGGGAAGGGGGGAGCTATGGTGTCCCCATTTGAAGAGACTGTTTTACCCCCTTTCCTTTCTAAATTACAAAACCAATTTCAAGCAAAGCAAGGCTTCAAAAAAACGGTTGGAAATACGATTATAACAATCAATCACAAGTCAATTGAAATCAATAGAATTGCATAATTCACGTTATACAAATCACTCAAATGAGGAAACTTTACAAAAACAAGAAAATTTAATTACAAACTATAACCCATTAGCAATTACATACTCCGTTCTCAAGAACCATTTACCATTACATACTCAAAAAAATTATCAATACACTACAACGTCAATACAAATTACAAACTAAGAAAAACATACGATTTTGACATGGAGATCACGCATTTGTCCATTGGCGATTAGTGAACTTCTAAAAAGGGTACATAATTCTTCTTAATCTTGCAAGTTATTTCAAATTAGTTAGAAAAAAAACTAGCAACTCTTATATTCCAATTACATGAATAATTTAAGTTTGTATTGTTTGGTATAAATTTTGAAATAATTATTAAAAAATTAGTATATGTTTGTAACAAAAAAATGCATTATAAAATATAAATCAATTTCGAATACAATAACAATGACACAAAAATCAAACTAAAAATGAAATTACATTAATTTGCCAAAACAAATAGTGAAATTGAAAACCGATGAAAATGATTGATTTTACAGAAATTTCTTATGATTAATTAAAAACCCAGAAAAAGGAGCAGAAGAGGTCTTGAAAAAAAACAAATGGAAAGAAAAAGGAAAAGTGGATGATTCAAGAACTTCTACCACAAATTTCTTAAAAAAAACCATCTTCACAAATTATGTTGGGTATGTTGGGTGGATAGTCATATGGGTAGGGGGATTGATAGTCATATGGGTAGGTATATATATGATCTGTGATCATATGAAAATACGAAAATACATCTCTTAGTAATTCATTGTTTCAAAATGCTTTCCTAAAAGAAAAACGAAAAAGTAAAAGCTATCGAATTACTAGCAGCAAGAATGAAAAACCAAATTAATATTTTTTGAAACCAAAAGTTTCATTTTTTTCCAAATAAATCATCGCAATTCTTTTTTTTTTCTCTTTCAAAATAAAACATGTAAAATAGTAGTTCAGCATCAAATTTCCATCGTTCCCACAAACGATTAAATAAAAAAAAAATTAATAATTGATCTTCAAAGGAGGTAACTTCAGAAATTTTAAAACCAATCAATTTGGTCGAAAATTGCAATATACTTGTGGAAATTGTAGTATATAATACAGCAACATTCGATGCACAAGTAGACATACTGACATACATGAAGAAGGAAGAGGAAGGACATGTTACATCATAGTGAAACCTAAAAGATTTTCAGATATTAAAAAAATTATAATCTTGATCCTTAGATTTTTTGTTTTTGACTTTGATTAAGGATATTGTTAAATTTACAACAAAATCAATCTCAGGAATCTATACAATTTTCAGAATGATGAAAATATTTCATAATACTATATCTTAGTATTAACCTTAATTAGTAGCACAATCAATCAATCAATCAATCAATCAATCAATATATATAAAGGAGGAACTTTTCGGGAGCATAGGGAGATCCTCAAGATTTCGAGCTCATAGAGCGCGCCACGTAGGATTGCCACGTGATTAATTTATATTTTTATTTTTTACAAAAATAGAGTTCTAGATGATTTAAATACATATAAGGAGATTGGATAAGCGAAAATTAGAGTTGGATTTGAATCAACAACCTAAATTATTATATCATGAAATTTGTGTATAACTTTTGCTACGTAGTTCGGAATATTATAATTTTTGTACCATTGGAGAGTGCTCAAAATATGCTTCGAAATAAGATCCATTTATAATATAGTTGTACAACTTATGAAATATAGAGCGCCACTTAAGATTGCCATGTCATTAGTTTTTATTTTAAATATTTGAAAAAAATAGAATTCTACATATATTTAAATACATAAAAGAGTTTTGGATAGGGGGAAATTAAAGTTGCGTTTTGAATAAACAACCTAAATTATTATATTATGTAAATTGAATTTAACTTTTGCTACCTAATTCAAAACATTATAATTTTTTTACCATTGGAGAGTGCTTGAAATATGCTTCAAAATATGACATACTTACAATATAGTGTTACAACTCATGAAAATATATTAAATTAGATGCATTGTAGGACATTATTTAGTCTTTTTTTAAGATAAATATAATAGTGGCTATAAGTATTAAGTATAGTGTATTATATGTGATTATAACATTTGATTATAGGTCCAATTTACAGGATTAAACATATTAGCTTTCAAAACCTCAACCTTACTCAACTAAACTAAAACAATATAGTATTGCAACAAAATTTATTAACTAAAATCTATAGCGATAAAGTTACATATTAGAGTTTTGGATTATGTAAAAATTAGAGTTTGATTTAAATAAAACATCCTTAGAATATTATAAAGAGCTCCACCTAAGCATGCCATGTCATTCTTATCAATTTTTAAGAAATTATTCTTTCTGTCCTGCATCAATTAAATTATTACACTTTCTTAAAGTATCATTCGGGTATTATTCATGTTAAAACTATATTAGCTATTGTTAGTCATACCTGTTATTGGGATACCATTTAATTGGTTTGGATATGGTTTTTTAAGGAAAGAAAAAATGGTTAGTGTAGCATAGAGGTACCTCTTTAGTTAACTAGAGTAGGGGACAAATAAATCCTTATTAAAGTAAACGCAACTTTATAAGGCAATTCGGATAATTAATGATGGTTATATTAACATAAAGTAAAGGTAATATTGTCAACTGTAGTTTCTTTTTTTACCAAAAGTGGAATGGTTCCAAAAGATGAAACTACCTAAAGTGGTAAATGTTGTAGTAGAAAAAGAACGGAGGAAGTATGTAAATACAATGATCTTGAAAAAACTCATTTTACAACAACACAAAATCAACAATAATTTTAACAAAAAATTTGAAATAAAATAAAATAAACAACAACCCGTGCAACGCACGGGCTTCAAACCTAGTATATATAAATAAAGGAGGAACTTTTCGGGAGCATAGGGAGCTCCTCAAGATTTCGAGGCCATAGAGTGCGTCATGTAGGATTGCCATGTCATCAAATTTTTATTTTTATCTTTTACAAAAAAAGAGTTCTACATAGATTTAAATACACATAAGGAGTTCTAGATAAGCTAAAATTAGAGTTTGGTTTTGCATGAACAACCTAAATTATTATATTATGTAAATTGTGTATAACTTTTGCTACGTAATTCGGAATATTTTAATTTTTGTTCCATTGGGTAGTGGTCGAAATATCCTCTGAAATAAGATCCATTTACAATATAGTTCTACAACTTATGAAATAGAGAGTGCCACGTAAGATTGTCATGTCATTAATTTTTATTTTAAATATTTTAAAAAATAGAGTTCTACCTATATTTAAATACATAAAAGGAGTTTTGGATAACGAGAAATTAGAGTTTCGTTTTGAATAAACAACCTAAATTATTATATTATGTAAATTGAATATAACTTTTGCTACCTGATTCAAAACATTATAATTTTTTACCATTTGAGAGTGCTTGAAATATACTTTAAAATAAGATCCATTTATAATATAGTTTTACAACTCATGAAAATATATTTAACGAGATGAATGGTAAGGCATTATTTAGTCTTTCTTTTAGATAAATATAATAATAGTTATAACTATAGTGTACTGTATGTGACTATAGCATCTTATCATATGTCCAATTTACAAGATTAAATATATTATCTTTCAAAACATCAGTCTTATGAGTCCGGATCCTCTAGAGTTTTAATAAAATTCTACAAGGTAGAGTTGTATATGAACCATATTTTTAAAATCAAGGGCGTGTATTGGTGAAAGGGGGGAAATAAGGGGGTGGATTTTGATGAGAAAAAATAGAGGGGGTTTTGGAAAGATAATATATGAGCTATTGATTTTTTATTCAATGGTTGATATTGCTCGAACTCTACATTATAGAGTTCTTTTCGAACTCTAGAGGATCCAAACACCAGCCTTACTCAACTGAACCAAAACAATTTAGTATTCCAACAAAATTTATTAAGGAAATTTTGTTGTTACAACAAAAATTAAAATCTGTAGCGATAAAGTTACATATATATATATATATATATATATATATATATATATATATATATATATATATATATATATATATATATATATATATATATATTAGAGTTTTGGCTGATGAAAAAATTAGAGTATGATTTGAAAATAACAACCTTAGAATATTATAGAGAGCTCCACCTAAGCGTGACATGTCATTCGTTTTAATTTTTATTTTTAAAAAAAATAGTGTTTAACATAGATATAAATACATATAAGGTGTTTTAATAAGTGAAGATTACACTCTGATTTTGAATAAATAACCTAAATTATTTAACTATGTAAATTGAATATAACTTTTGCTACATAATTCGCTATTATATTTTTTTTTACATCGGAGAGTGCTCGAAATATGTTTCGAAATAAGTTCCATATACAATATAGTTTTACAACTTATGAAAATACATTTATTTAGATGAACAATAACGTATTATTTATTATTTATTTTAAATACATATAAAATTAACTATAAAAAAAGCGTATTATATGTAACAATATCAATTATGTCTTTCAAAATCATACTTTTCAAAATTGAGTTATATAAAGATAAAAAATACATACCTATAGTTTCGAACCTATAGCACACCATGATGACATTACATGAAGAACCAAATAAAAGTTTGTCAACGACATTGCAGATGTATTATGCAATTGACTAATTATTTTATTCCTAGAATATTTATTGTATAAATAATTATTTATGTTTTTCTTTTTCATATATCTTTATGTCAGATCTTATTCTTTTCTCAATGAACTTAATTCTACTAAAACTAATGGGAAATCAATGTTCGAGTTTCTAGACTATTTGAGGTCGCTGATCATAAAAAAGGGGAAGTTTGATAACTCTTGATATGGTCATGATTGATGAAGATATTTTTTCTCTTAAATAGTATTTTCGATTATTAGTAGAGGTTAGTTTTATTTTTAATTTATTTTATTCATGATACCATCATTATGATCTTCTTTTTGGCTTTCCCATCTTCTATTCTATATGCGTTAGTGTTTATGTGCTAATTATAAGTTAAAGTTGTGGCTTACACTCATATATTTTTCCTCTTTTCTTTCTGTCCTGCATCTATGAAATTTTTACCCTCTACTTTCTTAATGTATCATTCGGGTATTTTTCATGTTAGAACTGTGTTAGCTATTGTTAGTCATACGAATTATTGGGATAGTATTTAATAATAGAATTAGCTACAATATTCAACTGAACATTAAAAATATAAAATTTATATATCACAATAACAAATCTAGAAATTAAAGTCTAATGACAAATATTTTCTGTCTTTTTCTACTGCAACAATGGGTTTGTGCATGGTTTGTAAGAAAAAAAGGGTAGTTTAGCATAGAGGGTTTAACTAGAGTAGGGGATAAGTAAATCTTTAATAAAGTAAACGCAACTTTATGAGACAATTTGAGTAATTAATGATGGTTTTATTAACATAAAGTAAAGGCGATGTTGTCTACTATAGTTGGTTTTTTTTACCAAAAGTGAAATGATTCCAATAGGTGAAACTACCCAAAGTAGTAATTGTTGCAATAGAAAAAGAATGGAGAATTTTTTTTTTTTTTTGACGGGAAGAATGGAGAAATTATATAAATACAATGGTGTTGAAAAATCGCATTTCACAGCAACAAAAAATCAACAATGTCAACACAAAATCAACAATGTTAACAAAAAATTTGTAAAAAAATAAAATAAACAATGACCCGTGCAACGCACGGGGTTCAAAACTAGTATATATATATAGAGGAGTAACTTTTCGAGAGCATAGGGAGCTCCTCAAGATTTCGAGCTCATAGAGCGCGCCACGTAGAAATTAGAGTTTCATTTTGAATGAACAACCTAAATTATTATATTATGTAAATTGTGTATAACTTTTGCTACCTAATTCAGAATATTATAATTTTTGTACTATCAGATAGTGATGGTTTTATTAACATAAAGTAAAGGTAATATTGTCAACTGTAGTTTCTTTTTTTTACCAAAAGTGGAATGGTTCCAAAAGACGTAAATACCTAAAGTGGTAATTGTTGTAATAGAAAAAAAACGGAGGAAGTATGTAAATACAATGATCTTGAAAAATCTCATTTTACAACAACACAAAATCAACAATAATTTTAACAAAAAATTTGCAATAAAATAAAATAAACAACATGTGCAACGCACGGGCTTCAAACCTAGTATTATAATATGAGCTTAAAACCAGTTATTAATAAATGATATTTTTCTTACCCGGGGCATAACCCGGGCCTAATAACTAGTTATAAGAATAATAATATAATAAGAAAAATATCATTTGTTAATATTGTACTTTAAAATGATAACACTAAATACAATGTGGTCTAGTGGTTAAAACTTTAGTATATGAGATTGAGGTTATGAGATCAAAACCTATACTATACAATTTCATTGTACATGTATTACATGAACTAGAATTCCCTTAGAGAAAGCGCCACGTGGCTTGTTTATTAAGATTTTTTTTTTGAGGGGAAAAGTAGCAAATATATTAACTCAGGGACAAATTGTCCATCAAGACATAGGGAGCCACCTCCGGGGGGCAATGGTTCTCCCAAATCTGTTCAACCCCAAAAGGGATGAGCTTAGCTACATGATGTGCTACATAATTCCCATCACGCTTAACATGCGACCACAAAACAGAAGAAAAACAAACACAAGAGGATAAAATGTTGCAGAGGATAATATCTAGATCTGACAGAAAAATAGCATGCTTAGAGAGGCGATTAATAACAACTTGACAATCCGATTCTAGGAGGACCTCTTGCAGTCCATATTTTTTGCCCAACCTCATAGCCATTTCGATGGGTTTAGCTTCCGCAATTTCAGGAGCCCAATACGCTCTAACTCATCGCGTAGCTGCAAAAACTACATCACCATTTGACCTTCGAGCTATGGCACTAAGGCCCACCCATCCTTCGACAGCGAGGCATGCATCAATATTAATTTTCGTGGCACCTGTAGGGGGAGCTAACCATTGATGTGGGCTGCTACCTGAAGCATTCATACTCACTTTGTAAATGCGCCCAGCATACTTATCATTTTCTTCCACCAAGCGTGAGACACGTTCTAGCAGTACATCATGTTGTAGGAATTTAGATGCTTAATGCGGAAAACGAGTATCACATACTCAAAAATCCAACACCAAGATCTTTGCATAAATTAACATGAATCTATAAAGAGTATAAAATATATCTCTTGATGCGTGAATTCCACTTCCACCCCGAGCCTTCTAATGGAGATCCTTTAGAACATCAAACGTCGTTCCTCTAGTGTTGGTCCACGAACAACCCTTAGATCACCACTTATGCTAGTACGGAAGAGAGAATCCTCTTGCTTTTGAGGTGAGAGATGGCCGAATGAAGGGGAGAGAGGAGAGCAAAGAAAATCATATTTTCTTTACTAAAATGATGTAATCACTTCACCTTTGTAACCCCCATATGATTATATAGGGTGGTTACAAAGAGATGATTCATGAGGCTTTATTTTGCCTCATAATGTCATACATTATGAGCCTAATAAACTCATGAGTTACAACTCTTCCATCCATCATAAAAAACCGCCCAACCCACTTCACAAATGGATTTGGGTAATATCCAAGGGTTGTCACATTGTGTGACCTCATAGGACCCAATACATATTAGTAGTTGGCCTAAATATACTAGCCCAACAAACCGCAATTAGCTTCTAGCAAAAAGTTGCGGTCACCTAATATTATTGAATATATTATCTTTATAATTTGTCCATATACATTAAGTTTGTTACAGTTGATCGAGGACAAAATCCTTCAATCTCCCACTTGTCTAAGAACAAGTGTGTAACCTTCAAACTCCTTAAGTCGCTTAATGTCTAACTTGATGACATGGTAACATCGTATGTAAACCATACCAATATTCAAGTTGTTTCTTGAAATCCGAGTTTGAACTATCGAAACAAATGATTAACTTCTTAATCCATTTGAGCACGGCCATGCATTTTCAGTTCTCGCTCTTCAAGAGGCCAAGACACCAATCCTAACTCTTAGGAGGACTTTATCCAATCTTGTATAACCAAAACTCCCACTCAATTCATAGCAATACCGATCACTGCTTTTATAGCCTCCTTTTACAGCAAGACGTTTTGCAGTGTCAAAAACATACTAATCCTTAAGTAAGAATAGTGTCATACTCATGTCTAAGGAATCCACTAAATATATTAATGAGATTCTCATAAACCTTTTAGAGAACTCCCACTAGGTCTGCCCAACGTGTATCAACTATACACGCCTATGCAAATGACTAGACATCTCTATGTCCCCATAGCCCATGAAACTGCGCTATCAATCAACTTGCAATCTAGTCCATGAATCATAATCATTTACGTTCAATTTTAATGATTTGAACTACGGACAAAGGTAAATTATAACTCCTGTTCACTGGATAGGGTTTCATTCGTCAAATCACATATTTGACAATCCTATCAAACGTTATAAAATACTTTGAACGTTTTATTTAATACTAAACCAAGATTAAATAAGAATATAACCTTTTATTGCTAAACATAACCAAACATATCACAAGAGTAACTATAACTGTGAACTAATTAAAAGTAAATAGTACACAATCAAAGCCACTCTCCTACATGCTTAAGTCCTATAGCCCTAGTATGACTCTCATGCTTAGGCTGAGGCAATGGTTTACTCAAAGGATCAGCGACATTGCTATCCGTATGAACTTTGCTAACTATTACATCTTTTCTCTGAACGATTTCTCGAATGAGATGAAATTTCCTAAGTACATGTTTACACCTTTGATGTGATCTTGGTTCCTTAGACTGAGCTATGGCAACATTGTTATCACAATGTAAAACAATACCATCTCCAACACTAGGCACTACTCCTAGCTCCAGAATGAACTTCTTCATCCAAACGGCTTCCTTTGCTGCATCTGCCGCAGCAATGTACTCAGCTTCTGTTGTAGAATCAGCGACAGTACTTTGCTTTGAACTTTTCCAGCTCACTGCCCCTCCATTTAGACAAAAGATGAAACCAGATTGGGATCGAAAATCATCTTTGTCAGTTTGGAAGCTCGCATCTGTGTAACCCTCAACTATTAACTTACTTTCACCTCCATACACTAAGAAATTATCCTTAGTCCATCGTAAGTACTTTAGGATATTCTTAGCTGCACTCCAGTGTGCGTCACCTGGATTTGATTGGAATCTGCTACACATGCTCAAGGCATATGAAACATCTGGGCGAGTACAAATCATGGAGTACATAATGGACCCTATAGCTGACGCATAAGGAACATTACTCATTCGCTTAATCTCATCAGGTCCAGAAGGACACTGAGTCTTGCTAAGAGAAACACCATGTTGCATGGGTAGAAAACCTCTCTTAGAATTTTCCATATTGAACTTAGTAACAATCTTATCTATATAAGTTCGTTGGCTAAGTCCAATCATCCTCTTAGACCTATCCCTATAGATCTTGATCCCCAAAATGTACTCAGTGTTTCTAAGGTCTTTCATAGAAAAACAACTCTTCAACCATTCCTTGACTGACTAAAGCATGGGAATGTCGTTTCCTATGAGAAGTATGTCATCTACATACAAGACCAAGAAGACTATATTACTCCCACTTTACTTCTTGTAAACATAAGACTCTTCTCCGTTTTTGAGAAAAACCAAACAGTTTGATTGCCTCATCAAAACGAAGATTCCAACTCCGGGATGCTTGCTTCAATCCATAAATGGACTTTTGAAGCTTACATACCTTCCTAGGATATTCTGGATCCACAAAACCTTCCGGTTGTGTCATATACACATCCTCTTTCAAGAACCCATTCAAGAAAGCGGTTTTGACATCCATTTGCCAAATCTCATAATCATAAAAGGCAGCAATCGCTAGGAGTATCCGAATGGATTTAAGCATTGCTACTGGTGAAAAGGTTTCGTCATAGTCTATACCATGAATTTGCTTGAACCCTTTTGCAACCAACCTTGCTTTGTAAACCTGAATGTTACCATCCTTGTCTGTTTTCACTTTGAAAACAAATTTGCAAGCAATGGGTGTAACCCCATCGGGCAAATCCATCAAGTCCCATACTTGATTTTCAGACATAGATGTCATTTCGGACCTTATGGCTTCAAGCCATTTTTCGGAGTCTTCACTCATCAAAGCTTGCTTGTAGGTAGTAGGTTCCTCAAATTCTAAGATCATTATCTCAGAACTTTCGGTTAACAAGAAATCAACAAACTTTTTGTTTGGTATTCTTGATCTACTAGTCCTACGAGGGGCTGCAACTGGAGAATTCTTCTCAACAATTTGAGAATTTTCGCACGAATTAGATTCAAGCGGGACAGTAGGAGGTTCGTGTGCAGGATGCACGTCCTCCAACACTTGGTCAGTTATGGGAAAAGATTCCTCTAAAGGAGGAATTACTTCAAACTCCACATCTGGCACTTGTGCTTCTGACTCTAACATAGGTTGAACTATGTTCGTTTGTTGCTTTTCTCGAACTTATTCGAGAAATATAATACTCCCACTTGCCTTTTTGGAAATAAAATCTTTTTCCAAAAAGACACCACGACGAGCAACAAACACTTTGCCCTCAGTTCGATGGTAGAAGTAATAGCCCTTGGTCTCTTTGGGATAACCCACAAAGAAACACTTATCTGATTTAGGGGCGAGTTTATCTGAAAGTAAACGTTTTACATAAACCTCACAACCCCAAATACGTAGAAAAGACAAACTTGGAGTTTTTCCACTCCACATCTCATATGGTGTTTTTTCTACTGCCTTTGATGGAGTTCTATTAAGTGTGAAAGTAGTAGTTTCGAGAGCATATCCCCAGAAGGAGATGGGAAGATCAGCATAACTCATCATAGATCGAACCATATCAAGCAAAGTTCGGTTCCTCCTTTCGGATACACCATTCAACTGAGGTGTTCCAGGTGGAGTGAGTTGTGAAAGAATTCCACAACTCTTCAAGTGATCACTAAACTCTTGGCTCAAATATTCACCACCACGATCGGATCGTAGTGCTTTAATTGTTTTGCCAAGCTGGTTTTGGACTTCATTCTGGAATTCTTTGAATTTTTCAAACGATTCCGACTTATGCTTCATTAAATAGACATATCCATATCTACTTAAATCATCAGTAAAAGTAATGAAGTACCCAAACCCTCCCTTAGCTTTTGTGCTCATTGGTCCACACACATCAGTATTTTAGACCCAATAGATCACTGGCCCTTTCACTCTTTCCAGTAAAAGGTGACTTTGTCATTTTACCCATTTAACATGATTCACATACATCAAATGGCTCAAAGTCAAAAGATGTTAGAAGTCCATCTTTATGTAACTTCTGAATGCGTTTCACGTTTATATGTCCTAAACGACAATGCCATAAGTAAGTAGGATTAGTATCGCTTGACCGATGTTTTTTGTTGTCTATGTTAAGGACATCTTTGTCTAAGTCTAGGAAATATAGACCATTAGACCTTTTAACAATGGCATAAAACATTGAATTCAAATAAACAGATAAACAACATATCTCAATTGTAAATGAAAACCCTTCATTATCCAAAACAGGAATAGAAATAATGTTTTTGGTAATAGCAGGAACATAATAACAGTTATTAAGCTCTAATATTAAACCAGAAGGCAAAGGTAGACTATAAGTCCCAACTGCAACGGCCGCAACCCTTGCACCATTTCCAACGTGCAGTTCTACCTCCCCTTTAGCCAAGGTTCTACTCCTTCTTAGTCCCTACACATTCGAAGTATTGTGAGAAACACAACCGGTATCAAATACCCAAGAAGTAGATGTTGCTAAATTAATGTCAATGACATAGATACCTGAAGAAGAAGACCCAGACTTCTTATCATTCAGATACTTCGGGCAGTTACGCCTCTAATGGCCTATTTGACCACAATGGAAGCACTTGGCATTTGCAGCCATCTTTGGCTTTGCCTTTGCCTGTGGCTTATCAGCAGTCTTAGCGACAACTTATTTGCCCTTGTCTTGCTTTTTCTTGCCAGCCCATTCCTTCTTAAAACCCTTCCCCTTTTGAACCATAAGAACTTCCTTCTTAGGTGCAACAGAGATGTTTTGCTCGCCAGTCTTGAGCATCCCATGTAACTCAGCAAGGGTTTTCGACACCCCATTCATATTGAAGTTCAACCTAAACTGGTTGAAGCCTTCATGAAGTGAGTGTAGTATGATGTCAGTAGCCAACTCTTGGCTATAAGGAAAGCCCAACCTCTCCATTGCCTCGAAATAACCAATCATTTCGAAGACATGAGTGGCGACTGGCTTGCCTTCGACTAACGCACACTCAAGAATAGCCTTGTGAGTTTCATACCTCTCTATCCGAGCTTGTTGCTGAAACATGGTTTTCAGCTGTCGGATAATACTGTAGGCATCCAAGCTTGCAAACCTCTTTTGTAGGCTTGGTTCCATAGCCGCGAGCATAAGGCAAGTAACAATTACTGACCTTTCTGCAACGGCCTTATGGGCCGCCGTTTCGGCTTCAGTAGAGGTGGTTGTTAAAACTGGGATCGGGGTTTCAAGAACATCCTCTCGACCTTCGGATCTAAGAACAATTCTCAGATTCCTTTCCCAATCAAGGAAGTTATTCCCGTTCAACTTATCCTTTTCTAGGATTGAACGTAAGTTAAAAGGTGAATTATTGTTGTTACCAGACATGATATCTACATAGAAGATGCAAAAGTAATGAGTATGTTTATCATAATAGCTTTTAACAAATTTTAAACACTTTAAAATAAAAGCTATGCACTTGACCAATTTTCAATGTGTCCCCTTTTGAATCAAGTGATTCTAAGATCCTATCAAACATGATTTATAAGTGGACTTTGGCCTCAACTTAAAACCAAATTTAAAAGGTAAGTAAACTCTTTTACTAATTACAACAATTGTAATTCTTAACGTTGGGGAAAGCCTTCCTAATCCTAGACAGAGCTTGTCACCCAAACACAAAAACCCAACCCTTTGCTTCAAAATCCAAAACCGTTTTGATGATTTTGTTGGGCCAAACCAAACTAAACATGCAAATTTTGGAAATTTTCTCTACTTAGCCCAAGATTGGAAGTAACACTCTGCTTTGGCAGAACCTATTACTAACGATTAAGATTTTAGTAGATGTTTATTTGGAATAGCAATTACCCAATATTAGCTTTAGGGACCTAAGTAAATTATTATGTGATTTAATTACTAGTGAACTCATTGCAAAAATAAATCACATGCATAATAAAACTTAGAAAGCATTCAAAAACAATAATTTAAATGCATAAAGTAAAATGTGATCCTAGTATGGCCCCTAACCCTAAAGACTACTCTTTAAGGTCTCCTTTCTTGAATCACCATGGATCTCCATCCTTAAATCACTTCAACTTGAATAATTATTTGAAATTTAAACTAATATTACAAAAATACCAACGATGCATAGATCGTATTTGAATTACAAAAATACATTAACGATACGCAGATCGTAATTTCTATCCAAGTTTGGGCCATACTAGTCACTGCATTCATCCATAATATCATATATATAAAACATGCGTTTTAATCCACTTATTAAAATAAATTATTATACTTCAACAACTTTAAAACATAATAACATCAACCAAATTTAATCTCATATTAAATTAAATGGTTAGTTACTCTCGACAAATTCAATCATATTAGAATTTATCTCCCAAGGGCTTTAAAATATTAATCTAACAAATTTAATCAACTATTAAATTTAAAGAAAAATACATAAGCATTCTAAGGCACCACATATATTTTAATCATATTAAAACATAAAAACATAGCATGATATTTAATCACAAATACTAGCATGAAAGAATTAATCAACTTATTAAAACTAACATCCTAACATAAAATTAAATGTCACAAATTGAAACTCCCATCATAATTTTAATTCATTTAAGTATTAACGTAGGATACCATGCATAATAACTTATTAATATGCATTAAGGGATAAACGGATTTTAAAGTTTTTATCCGTTGAAGGAGAGACGAGCCAAGGGTGGCAGACCACCGCTCGCGACCCGCGAGCTAGGTCGCGACTCGCGATGTTCGTCACGGCTTGCGAGAAGCGTTCTGCTTCTGAGTTTCCGATCTCAATTCACGTAATTTTAATCGAAATACGTATGATTTTCTTTATACATTAAAACACTTTTATGCATAACTAAATCAGACTTGGCCTCAAATTCAAGAATTCATGCTATGAAATTATACATAATCAAATTAAGCATAAAAAAAACTCAAAGCATGCAATTCATGAATCATACATATATACATCATATTCTAATTAACAACTTAACTAAAACATGAAACAATATAACAATTATATATGTATATATATATATATATATGTACCGAAAATGTATAAACAACTTTTATACTCCCACTAGATTAAAATCCAATTTTAATCATGCAAACAATATTCTCTTGCTAATACCTTCCCCTAAATGAATTAAAATAAAGGAAAACATGCATCAACATGATCATATTAATCTATGCAATAGGCTAACTGATACCACTGTAGGAATTTAGATGCTTAATGCGGAAAACGATTATCACATACTCAAACATCTAACACCAAGATCTTTGCATAAATTAACATGAATCTATAAAGAGTATAAAATATACCTCTTGATGCATGAATTCCACTTCCACCCCGAGCCTTCTAGTGGAGATCCTTTATAACGTCAAACGCCGTTCCTCTAGTGTTGGTCCACGAACAACCCTTAGATCACCACGTATGCTAGTACGGAAGAGAGAATCCTCTTGCTTTTGAGGTGAGAGATGGCCGAATGAAGGGGAGAGAGGAGAGCAAAGAAAATCAGATTTTCTTTACTAAAATGATGTAATCACTTCACCTTTGTAACCCCCATATGATTATATAGGGTGGTTACAAAGAGATGATTCATGAGGCTTTATTTTGCCTCATAATGTCATACATTATGAGCCTAATAAACTCATGAGTTACAACTCTTCCATCCATCATAAAAAACCGCCCAACCCACTTCACAAATGGATTTGGGTAATATCCAAGGGTTGTCACATTGTGTGACCTCATAGGACCCAATACATATTAGTAGTTGGCCTAAATATACTAGCCCAACAAACCGCAATTAGCTTCTAGAAAAACGTTGCGGTCACCTAATATTATTGAATATATTATCTTTATAATTTGTCCACATACATTTAGTTTGTTACACTTGATCGAGGACAAAATCCTTCACATGTGGGATGATTTTGTTGCTGAAAATCTAGCCATTTCTCACTCCCCATAAACACTATGCCAAGTAAGCTCCTCTAATTTTTATTTTATTATCCAAGCCACGCCACCTTGCTAATATATCACACATAGAAGCAGCAGGGTCATTATCAAGCAACACATGACAACCACTGTCAGTCCACATATCTTCAAGATTATGACACTCAAAAATTGCATGGTTATGCATTTCTATCATACCACAGCCCCAGGGACAAGAATCATCATTCGTCATGTGACGGTATTTAAGCAGGCTACGGACAGGAAGAGAATTGGTGCAAAGTCGCCAAAGAAAGTGACGAACCTTTGGGCTGACCTCCATATTCCAAATATCCACCAAAGATTGGTGAAAATTATCAAGATTTCCACCTTTCCCGATCATATAGGTCGTCTTCACCGAGTAACTAGCATCCTTTGTAAAAGCCCATGTAAGTTCATCCTTCACCAGAACCGAACTAAGAGGTGTGCCGAGAATACACCTAATGTCCCGCTCATTAAAGAAAGAATCAAGAACATCGGTCCTCCACTCCATACTCTCTAAATCAATCAAATTACCAACCATAGTTAAGTTAGGATTCTTCTCATTCGAAATAAAATGACCATTTTCATCAACTACCCAAGGATCATCCCACACTTTGATTTGTGTCCCATTACCAACTCTCCACACCACTCCCTCTTTAACAAAAGCTTTCGAACTCCAAATACTACTCCATGAATAACTAGTTGAATAACCAAGAGGGGCATCCAAGAAATCACAATTAGGGAAATATTAGCTTTCTTCACTCTATCAAAAAGAGAATTAGGCTCATGAATTAGTCTCCAAGCCTGCCTTCGTAACAAGGCATCATTAAAAACTTTGAGATCTTTAAAACCCATGCCTCCCAAGCATTTCAAGATGCACATAGAATCCCAACTCTTCCAATGAACCTTTCTTTGCGAATCTGAGCTTCCCCACCAAAATCGAGTCATAGCTGAATGAATCTTCTGGATAATCATACAAGGAATTTTGTAAACACCCATAAGATAAGTAGGAATGGCCTGGATAATAGACTTCAACAAAATTTCTTTCCCAGCTCTAGATAACAGCTTCTCTTTCCAGCCTTGGAGTTTCTTCCAAATTCTATCTATTAGTAAGTCAAATATTGCTTTCTTTGACCTACCAGAGATAGAGGGGATACCAAGATACTTCTCGTGTTTGTCAACCTGCCGCATGTTCAGAATGTTTGTCAAATCTTCTCTATGAGCGACGCTAACTCCTCTATTGAATGAGACTTCCGACTTTTCATAATTAATTTTCTGCCCGGATGCTAGCTCATAATGGTTGAGGATATCAACTATAACAGTGCATTCATGTCAGGTAGCTCTGGTGAAGAGTAAACTGTCATCAGCAAAGAAAATATGAGAAATTTCTGGACCACTGCGACTGGCTTTACCTCCATGAATATGCTTTTCCTGAACTTTCTTCTGAATCATTTTAGAGAAAGCATTTGCAATCATAATAAAAAGATAAGGAGAAAGAGGGTCTCCCTGGCGGAGTCCACGAGCAGGAATAACAGAACCACAGACACCTCCATTAATAATGAAGGAATAGGTGACAGAAGAAACACATTTCATAATCAAATTCACCATCTCCCATCAAACCCCGTAGTAAGCAGAAGCTTCCTGAGAAAGCCCCACTCCACACTGTCATAGGCTTTGCTCATGTCCAACTTCATAGCAATAATACCTCTCTGACTACGACTCCTGTTCTTCATAGAATGAAAGACTTCCATAGCAATAAGAGCATTATCAGTAATGAGTCTCCCATGAACAAATGCACTTTGTTGTTCAGAAATCATCTGAGGAAGAAATTCTTTCATTCGAATCACAATTGCTTTGGAGACCAGCTTATAAAGAACGTTACACAGAGCAATAGGCCTAAATTCTGCAGCCTTCGTGGGATTTTTCACTTTGGGAATCAAGGCAATATTAGTATTATTAACACAGCTAGGAGAAGAGGAGCCATGTAAAATATTACTAACAAATAAGGTTACATCATCACCAACAATATGCCAGAATCGCTGATAGAAGATAGCATGCATACCATCAGGGCCTGGAGCTTTGCAGGGACGCATTTGCTGGAGGGCTACAGAAATCTCATCTTTTGTGAAAGGTCTCAGAAGTTGTTGATTACATGCATCAGACACTACAGGATCAATATACTTCATCACATCACAAAAATTCGAATCAAAAGGATTAGTTGAAGTGAATATCGAATCAAAATATGATGTAAAAATATTTTCAATTCTATCGGCATCATCACACCAAATCCCCTGTGCATCAAATAAACCCTTAACATAGTTCCTTTTCCGACGTTGAGAGGCTTCATGATGAAAATATTTAGTATTTCTGTCACCATCTTTCACCTCCGCCACTCTAGATCGCAAATACCAGTAAGCTTCATGTTTCGCGTGCAAATCATCAAGCTGTTTCTCAAGCTCCACACAAGCATTGCAATTCACATCTGAAACGGGCTGTCGTTGGGCCGACAAGAGTTTCTACCAGCTCAATCTGCTTCCCGAGCTTCTTAAAAGTTTCAGCACTCCAATTCAACAAAGTATGGGCCATGGACTCCATACGGCCAGTAATGGGGCCCCAGTAGATTTGTCCCAAGCTTCACGGACCACTGCTTCACATTTGTCGTCCAAAAGCCAACATGTTTCGAAATAATGCCTCCTCTTTCTACCAGTGGGCCTGCTGAATTTTTGAGGCCTAATGACAATTGCCGAATGATCTGATTTATAGCGAAGGGCATGCTCGGCAGTTGTGTGTGGGTATAAGGTCAACCACGAATCAGAGCTAATGAAACGATCCAGTCTTTCTCGAATACAAGTTGAAGGAGAATTTCCCCGTTCCCATGTGTACCAAGTCCCAACGTAGCCAAGATCTCGAAGAGCAAGGTTATCCATGGTATCCCGGAAGTTTGACATTTCTCGACGAACTCTATCTGCTCCCCCCTCTTTTTCAGCATAACATAAGATCTCATTACAATCACCTCCAAATAAAATAGGAAGAGTGGTGTCCTCACATAAGTGACGAATAAGGGTCCAAGTACGATGTTTTTCTTCCTCCTTTGCCCAACCATAGATACCTACAAATCTCCATTTTTTATCTCCATCCTCCACATCACCACAAATATGATGTTGTGAAAAAGAAACGAGAGAAAAATGAACCTCCTCCTTCCAGTCTAGACACAAACCTCCTGCTCTCCCTCTACTAGTAACCCCAAATGCATTCTTAAAACCAACTCTGTCTTTCAAAGCTTGTACTTCAGATTTATTTATCATCGTTTCTGACAAAAATACAATGTCAGGGGCATAATGAATGCTCCATCTACGGAGCTGACGAACTGACCAAGGTTGCCCATCCCTCTGACAGTTCCAACACATGACATTCATAATGCATGTTTATTAAGATGGAGTTAGATGAACTATATATTTGCTGTTAATTAGGTTTGGCCACGACTTTGAGACACACTTGAGGCGTAGAAGAGATTTGATGGGCAATCTTGAGACGATTACAGTGGTTATAATACCTATCACCAACTCTAACTATAACAAATTTCTTATCTAAAGACGTATATTTAAATGAACCCTAGTTGAAAAAGCACCTGACAATAATGTAAGTACCAATTATCTATACTAATATATTAAAAGGTGTTCCTCAACAAGGAAATTGTGTCATGTGGCGCTATCCTTATAGTTTTAGCTTCATGTACTCCATGTACAATAAAAAAATAGATTATACATGGTATATGATTTGATCACATTACCTCAAGTTTGTGTACTAATGTCTTAACCACTAAACCAAGTAATATTTGGTGTTATGATTTCAATGTAAAATACTACAGTAATAAATGAGATATATATGTACCCGGGGCATAGCCCGGGCCTAAAACCTAGTTTATAATTAGAGGTCGTTCACTCGTTTGGTTTTCCTCAAATTCCACTTAATTTGGATTTCCTAAGGAATTCATGGGAAACAGAATTTCCAAGGAAATGGAAATTCCTATGTAATGTAGGAAATTAATCACCAACCCCCCCTTACCCCTTGGTGATTAGAAATTCCTGTGTCAATTATAAATTCCTATGCTCAACCAAACACCCAAAGCCGTTTCTAGGAAATAGACAAGGGAATTTACTTCCCATGAAATAAAACTTCCCATGGGAATTAAGTTCCAACGTAACCAAACGAGGCATTATATTATGTATAAGAAAGAATATTGTAAATGGTTACCTCTCGAAGTGATGCTCAACTTATAAGCTTGTCCCAAGATAACTTGTTATGTGCCAAATTTAGTAATTCAATGTCTTCAAAGCATGAGAGAGAATCTAGAAATGACCCAACAATGAATTGTAGCTAATATCAAGAAATGCAATGCTTAGATCATAGGACGTAAGTAGGGGTGTGCACCGGTGCCGAACCGGAACCGGTTGGAATGATAGACCGAAATATGAGAATTTTTTGGACTGGGATCGGAATTTTTCCGATTTGGTCTGGTTATGGACCTGTTGGACCGGAATCTATAGTTTTTTAAAAAAAATCTTTTTTATTGATTTAAATATATTTATAAATTAGATACATTAAAATTTATTAATTTTAATAACAATAATCCTAAAGGTAATAAATAGTAGGTTTTAACTTTCTACCTTTTAAACTTTTTTTAACATATAAACTTTTACATAACTAAAAAATATAGAAATTTCAGTCCACCAATTCGGACCAGAAGATTTTATGTGGACCAAGGACCGGACCGGAATGATCCAGTCTAAATTTCGGTCCGACTCTAGTCTTTGCACAGCCCTAGACGTGAGTAGATGAAGGAAATTTTGGGAGAGAAAGGAAAGGCAAGGAAATAAAATAATAAATGAACAAGAAGAGTTTTAGTGAATGCAAGGGAAAGGAAAGAGAAAGGGTGAAAAATATGGGTTTTTTAAAGTCATGGACCTGCACATTGGGGTCAACATCAGAAATTAAATCAACCTCCGATATTCCGTCATAATGTAGGTTTTTACAACGTAAAAATGTTTTGAAAGGTAGATTTTAACAACTTTTTGTTTATAAGGTAGTTTTTTTACAAAAGACACGTAATTTCACTTGTTATAATATTAAATAACACGATAAATAGTCAATATGTTTCTAGGTCTAAGATCAATCAATGCATTTTTTTAGTACTACGACGTATTTTTTTATTTTTATTTTTAGTGGTTATATTCTAAATTTTGAAGTCAAAGGAGCAAAGAGAGTATATATTTTGCCTCCTCAATAACTAAATCTGCCACTGGTAGAGCTAGTAAGGGCTTTTTTTAAGGCAACTTGTATAACACAATTTATTATGGATATAATTATTTCTAGTTAATTTTGTGGAAAAGTTGAGAAAAAACTGATTATAATTAGGGTATAAAATTAAAGACATATTTCTTTACAGCAGATCAAGAAATGGAAATTTAGAAATGCCGTCTTTTTTAGTCAGAATCTATGTTCGATATAATATACTTTGAGTAGAAATCAAAAGTAATAGTTATAGAGCGCCAATTGGTTTTCTCGTTGAATGACATGTACCATGCCATATCATAATTTTTAAAACTACAATAGAAAAATAAAAAATAGAATTTTATATAAATAAATATACATATGTAAAATTTGATCTTGAGAGAACAATCTAATGATATTATACTTTATAACTTGAGTATAACTTTTTAATACATAATTTACGTGTAACCTATTATGTCTAAGTTCTAGTTCATTTTTGAGTTATTTAAACTCGAGCAATATATAAGCTCGGATAAAGACAACACACTCTAAGTTAAAAAATTTTTCTTTATATAAACCCTTTATTAGGAGTGTTCCAAAAAAACCCAACCCAGTTGACCCGCCTAATTGACCCGATGACCATCAAAAGATAACTGGGTAATTTTTCAAATTTACAATTTTAACTAGTCCTCGACCCACTTCTTCCGGGTCGGGTAATGAGCCACATATTTTCGTCAACAAGGTACCCTTGACGACCCACTTAGCTAGGGACTAATTGACAGTAGTTTATGAATCTTTCTTTAGAAAAAAGAAAGAAAGAGATTTAGTCGGGTACCCTATGACCTAACCAAGAAAAATCAAGTACAATTTTTTCGAGTCATGTCACATGCCTTTTTTAACTGAACTTCTATTCGTCGCCCCCAAACTACTTAAAATCGCCTCAACTACCCTCTGAATATACCATTATGCCCTTAACTCCTTTTTACCATTTTACTTTACTTTAGCATTTGAAATTTTACCTTCATTTCAAATCTGAATTTTACCAATTTACAATTCTCTCTAAAATAACCAACCACCAATCGCAACCTCCAACCTAACTTCATCACCCAACGCCATCACCACCGGCAAGAATGTCGTCTTCAGACGAAGAGGTAAATTTTTTTAACTGGCACATCGCCAACGTTTGGCCAGAACGTTGGATCTTTGGAACCAACGTTTGCCCAGGACGTTGATTCCATGGATCCAACGTTTGGCCAGAACGTTGGACCCATGGAATCAACGTCCTGGCCAAACGTTGGTCCCAAAGATCCAACGTTCTGGCCAAGGATCCATGGATTCAACTTTCTGGCCAAACGTTGGATCTTTGGAACCAACGTCCTGGCCAAACGTGGTCCATGTATAACTTTCATATTTTTTTTACTGATATTTAACTTTTATAAATTAAATTCAATTAGGTGCTAAAGAGTTTTAAAAAATTAAAATAAGATTAATTTGGTTAAACTAATGTGTGAATATTGTGATATTTTCGTGTAATAAACGATGATTTGTTTTTTCAGGAGCATGTTGGTGATCGGATTAATTATAATCCGTATTTCGACAATAGCCCAGAATTTGAAACGCGTGATGCTGCTGCCGAGTGGTGTAGAAACATTGCCGTTGAGCTTGGGTTTTTCTTGACGATTACTAGTCACAAAAAACGGTATCAACTTTTGGATTGTGATCGTGGCAAGAAGAAGGAACCTCGTGATTTCAGTTCGGCGATTAGAAGGAAAACAAAGAGAAAAGCATGTGGCTGTGAATTTTGATTGTTCCTAGTCCCAAAAAACGACTACGCGTATTGGGTAGTCGAGACTAGGGTTGAACATGGGTTTCATAATCACCCAATGATGTTATACCCGGAGGGCATCAACAAATCAGCGGTCTCAGTCCCACCGCCAAGAAGTTAGTTGGAGAACTAACTTCATCCCATGTGAAACCACGAAACATCATGAAAGCCATTGAAGGTGCATTTCCGTCTTTGAAGCCTAACATGAGGCACATCTACAATTGCAGAGATATATTGAGAAGGGAGAGATCAGAAGGCAGAAATGCAGCCCAACAATTTCTTCATCAAGCTGTTGAAAGCAAGTATCTTTTTTGGATTCAGTCGGACGAGATGGGTAGGCTGACACATACATTTATTACACACCAGACGTCCGTGAATTTAGTGCGTATGTATCCGCACGTGATTCACATTGATGCAACGTACAAGACAAATAAGTACTTGTATCCTTTGGTGGAGATTGTTGGAGTGACAAAAACCAACAAGAATTTTCTTGTTGCATGGGCATTGTTGCAACATAAGGATGCTCAGAGTTATTGCTGGATGTTGGACAGACTGAAGAACCTCATTGGCAGTGTGGCTCCGAATGCCATGGTCACTGATCGAGATCTGGCTTTGTGCAAATATATCTCGGAGGTTTTTCCCACATATGTACATCTACTTTGCACGTGGCATATCAATCATGATGTGGAGGCATGGGTAGCAAGAAAAGCAAGATCGGAATTAGGTTCGGACGAGGAAGTTGGGCTAGGGAGATGAAATCCAAAACCGAGGCTGAATATTAATAAAATGTAGCCAACATGATGGAGGAGTGGGGGTACAGTTGGGAATACCACATCCATTGATTTTCCTACCTACATCCACGAGACTTGGCTTGTGCACAAAGAGAAGTTTGTGCAATGTTGGACTAACGGAGTAAGACACTTCGGTAACACAACCAACAACAGAGTTGAGAGTTCTCATTCGGCTTTGAAAGCGTGGATTGCTACTCCAACTGAGGCAATTGACACATTGTTTATGCAAGTTGATGCTTTTGTTTTAGGGCAGTTGAAAGAGATAAGAAACTCATTGGAAGCATCGCGGCGTACTCATGGGACTGAATTTGATCCGCCATCATATAGCGCCTTGAACGGTATTTGTTCTCAATATTGTTTGGAGCTAATTCACAGAGAGCTTGGAAGAATAGCTGAGCTTGACTGGGACTAAAGTAGATACGGATGTGTTGTTGAGACTACGCATGGTATTCCATGTGCTTGCCATACGTTTTTCTCCTTGCAAGCAGATCATCTCCTATACACTCAGGAGGTTGATTCATTTTGGTGGAGACTAGCTATTGGTGATTGGACAGATTCAACTGAGATACTATCGGAGTGCGATCAGGACCGTCAGTTCTTCGATTCATTAGTGAACGAGGTACAGACTAGGGATCCTGCGGTCATGAGAACTCCACCCCGAACGTTGTTCCTTTGAGGAGCCTGATGTTAGCGTGACGAGTAAGGGTCGTTCTAAGTTGAACAAGGGCATGCGATGGGAAAAAAGTGGGTGGGAGCACGTTATGGGCAAGTCTTCTAAGGGTAAAGACAAATCTTCTGGGTCGGCCCCTGGTAATAATATATTTATTTATATACTTTTATTGTTTGTTTCGTATAATTGTACACATTTATTTAAATTGATGTATAATAACTTTGTAGGGTGGAGATTCGATATGGAAATTTTTCCATACTTTCATAAACTTCCACCAACCATCCAACACCACGTAGAAAGCTGGCATGATGTAGTTGCCGATGGTAATTGTGGTTTTCGATGAGTCGAGCACTACTACCTCCATCATTCAACAAATATGGATGTGAATGTCGTTGATACCAAGACAAGTAGTCAGTGGCGCAAGTCGCCGGTGCAGAACCCCTTGTCAGCTGGAATCAACCATATTATACATGTCAGCTGTTTCTCCAATGAAGCAGGTGTATCCCCATCTGATAGAATATCGGCAACCCCTTGTGCAGCAATAGCACCATTTTCCCAAAATGGACTCCCGAGCTCTGCAACTGTCCTACAGATCGAGTCTGCAACCAAACCCCTAAGAGCACCACTCGGAGTGGTGTCATTGACCGTGCACCCCTCAACTGGAATATGCAATATATGCCACACATCATGCATCATGATCGTCATCTCCCCAAACGGTAGGTGAAAAGAACTCGTATCAGGCTGCCACCGCTCGACAAATGCTGAAATCAAGGGCGCCTCAATGTGCGTGAACATAGTAAAGGGGATATGGTACAGGGACGTTCTACAAAGACGATCCTGTATCGGTGGAGGCAACGCCCTAGCCCACGTCCTCAAACGTGCACAAATCCTCTCTCGTGTCTGACACTTCAGGAGAATTCTATCCCCCTCCCAAATCTCCATAGCTACATGTCCACCAAAACTAGGGATAACAGACCCAACAATAGGTCCTCCTGCAACTGGACCTGTGACCTTCCAGCTAAGCTCATCGGCATCCTTCCCCTCCCCCTTTCGACTCTCAACAGTCGATGAACTCCCCTCGCCGCGTATAAACCGCCCACCCCTACCCTTACGGACATTCCAACGATCACTGGCTGTAGGCTCTGGATCTCTCTCAAATTCCCGCATAAATGCATCCTGAACATCATCATCGTAAAGAACATCAGAACCCGCCTCATATGTACCTCGATCATCCTCCTCCCCCTCATCCATCTCCTGATGCTCCCTTGCATCGTACGATCCACCAACCCCCTCATCGTGTAACTCAAGCTGACGTCGCGGATCAGTCGGCTTCATCCGCTCCCTCCTAACTGAAGCGGAAACACCACGTGAGTGGGGATGTCGCAGACTTGAATCCTCGTTGTGCACGCGAAACCCGGGAAGTGTCTTCCTGACAAATTGTCAAAACCTAGATAGCTTCATCAACAAATACGTAAAAATAAAAATATAATAAATCAATATATTAACCATACAACAATAATTATTAATAATCAAAACATACTATTTATAATTTTTTATAACCTATAATAATAATTATTTATAATCAAAACATATTATTTATAATTTTCTTCAACCTACAATATTAATTATTTATAATCAAAACTTACTATTTTTAATTTTCTACAACCTACAATAATAATTATAATTAAATTAAAACATACTAAATAATATTTTATGAATTATTTTTATAAAATATTCCAAAAAAATATCAATTACATTTTATGAAGTAATAAATTAATAACATTTTAAATATGAAAATATAACATAAATAAACAAAATTAATAATAATAGAAATTTAAAGAAAAAAAAAAGTCGATGTTGCTTCCAAAGAAGCAACGCTTGGCCTGGCAGTTGCTTCCATGGAAGCAATGTTTAGCCAAGAAGTTGCTTCCCTGGAATCAACTTCCTGGCCAAACGTTGCTTTCATGGAAGCAACTGCCAGGACAGACGTTCAGGCTTTTTTTTTTAAAAAAAAAATTACCTGCGATGCTGCTGCCTCTGCTGCCGTCATCTCCGCTGCTGCCGCCGCCTCCTCTACAACTTCTTGCCGGCGTCTTGCCTCCGTAGCCCTGAAGATTGCCTCCTTTGTGTGACGCTTGAGAATAATCTTCTTCCGTGGCCTTGGATTTTCCGACATTTTTTTGGGTTTAGGTGGTGGTGGTGGTGGTGGAGGTGGTGGTTTTTGTGTGAAGAAGGATGAGAGTGATGAATCTGATGAAGAATGGTGAAGATGAGAGAGAAGATGGTAGGTGGGAAAAGTTAAAAGGTGGAGTAAAAATCCAAAAATTAAATTAAGGGTATAATGGTATAATCATATAATGATTGGGGCGATTTTAAGTAGTTTTGGGGCGATATTTAACAATCCCCTTTTTTAAGTACCTGAATATACGGGTACTCGATCATGAACATCCTTATTTTGGTATTTTTTGAGGCATAATAGAAATTAGAATAGACCTCTTATTTTGGGAATTGGGAATTGGGAATTGGGAATTGGGAGTTGACGAATACCATTTGTTGGGCTAGTCGGTGTGTGGTGTCTTGTTGCGCAAGAGAGCCGTCATTATACTTCTAGAGAGGCCGCGCCACTTCTCACTTCTGTCACCGTCTTCAATTCAACTACTGCGATATCATCTATTCTCGCCGGAACCCTAGAAATTCAATTTTAGCGCGCGAACCAAGAAATAAGGTCGAGGATTAGGTACTAATTCCCCCTTTTCATGTCCGCTTACACTCCTTCCAATTCCAAAGAATCATCCGACATGGTATTGTTTTACTTCTTTCTCTCTTTCAAAAATCATAAAGTTTTCAACTTTTTAATTTTCTGGGCTTTAGTTATTTGGGTCATTTGATTTTGGGTCGGATTTATTTTGGCTTGTTTTATTTTTTAAGCTTCTGGGTCTTTATTTATTTATTATTATTATTTGTAATTTTCATAGGAGGCATGATCAATCTTACTGCTTTACAATTTTATGTAAAAAGTATATAGATTTTAATTAGTAACATAGTATTATCCTATAATTTTGGTATTGAATGCCTTGATTTAGTTACTTGATAAATCAAATTGAATTACTTTTGAAAGTATGTAAAGATATGTTAGTGGTTGGACAAAGTTAATTTGTAAATGAACTTAGGAATATTTATGTCTCGCCTTGTCAATTTGTATATTACATTTACAATGGAAGGTTGAAGATACAATCTCTTGTGCAATATCTAGACGGAAAACTCAACTGTGCCGCTTTCGGACAGGATTTAGAGTGATTGGTTCCTTTCGTGTTTGGTATGTTGAAGAATGATGCTTGATGTTGAATAGTGATTAGTGTCTTTTCTGAAAATCAAAGCGTTGCAACTAATGAAAACAGAGGAAGTATCAACTTTATAGGTTTGTTATAACAGAAATCCCTGGTGTTTTGCTCCTGACGTTTTGATTTCTGAATTTCTACAGGCAGCTCCCCTTGTAGCTGGACTTTGTGTAGCTGTAACTGCTTTAGCTGGTAGATATGGAATTCAAGCTTGGCAAGCATTCAAGGCAAGACCTCCTACAGCTAGAATGCGTAGGTTCTATGAAGGCGGATTTCAGCAAACCATGACGAGGCGGGAAGCTGCATTGATTCTTGGTGTCAGGTACTTCACTACAGCATTTCATGTGATCTAAAACTTTAGGAATATAACTCAGGGTTTGATATTAACGAAATTTATTGGTGAATTTTTCATCAAGTTTCATACTTTGGGTTAGCCTTTTAGCCAATTTTTTGTATTGTAAGTGTCAAAGATGTCACGAGGCATGTTCATTCTCATGATTGATGAGGCTAAACCCCTGTGGTGGCGAAGTGATCTTGTTGGACTGGTATAAAGGCTTTCTAATGCTACAACTTAGAGAGAGAGAGAGAAAGAGAGAGAGTGCATTAGCTATACAACGGGAAGGACAAATGAATTGAATCTGGAATGACAGATGGAGAGGTGCTAACTACATCAAAAACATTAACATTACCTCAATCTACTCTTACCTCTAAAAGGCTGCTCTCTTGGTGGGCAATGGGGTCGGATACATGCAGATAAACAAAGTCGTTTCCAATCTATTCTTAAACAAATGCACAAAAATTATTACTTTTTGTGTCATAATAGATAATCACTTCAGTCGTCCACTGTAAAGAGCCAAGTTAACTTTGTCCATTATAAACTAGAATTCAAGTATCGTAATATATGACTTAATTAGAAGTGAGCAGTTGAGAAAGATTATGGATACCTGGCATGCTATGAAACTAAATCTAACAAAGGAAAGACAGTAGTAGCTGGAACCTTCCATATTTGTCGCCTTTTCTTTGTTCTTTAGTCAATTCATTTGTCCCATAGGAAGGTGAAATATTAAACAATAGACAAGTAGTTGTGGTGACCTTGGGCATGACAATAGATACTTTACTGGCCTCCTATTATGAATATCTTTTGGTATTGAAAATTGTATCTTTTTGTTTAAGGCTTGAACCTTGCAACAGATTCAGAATTTCTGAATTCTGATATTAAACAGGCGAATTTTGTAGGAGAACCTGCTAGTGTTGTCTCTACCTTACAAAATTGTAGGCTATCTATATTGTCTTTTCTTGATGTAAACAAGCAATGCTGGCTTTTGCACTCTTCCTCAATTTCTGACACTTCCTATATAGTCAACTCCTATCATAAGGCATCTATGTTTTCCATAGTAATCCACTTAATGGAAGGTTGTCGGATGATGATATCCCTCAACATGTGTAAAGTCTTCAATATATATCGAGGGTTTTGCTGATCCTGAAAAGACCTGTCTCTTTTAGGGGAAAAGATGGGGAGCTGGTATCTAACCCCTCTTAGAAGACACATCAAAGTGAAAAGGCCTTAATACGAACGAATGTCACAGATCTCATCTGACTTTAACATGAATTCAGCCCTGATTATGTAGTATGTGCTCTCCACAGGGAAAAGAACACTAGCGCCTGGAAAAACAGGTCGAACACCTTAATGATGATTCTTTCTTCCCTTGGATAGAGGGAGGTGGTGCTTAAAGAATTTTATGGAAATAAGGGTCTAATACTCTCATTTCGTAGCCTGAAACAGAATATTTGAAATCAACTGTGGGGAGAAATAGGAATTTATTGATTAGCAGTTAATAGTATTAGCTGTGAATCATTAGTAAATGCGTCAGAGATTCTGCAATTTGCTGCAACAGTATAGTAGGCATCCATTGCTTTACCTGCCAATTATTAACCTCAGAAGGATCTGCTTTTGTTGGAAAATCTTCTAATGTTTTTCCCCCCGGATCTAATATACTATGTTATTTATACTCGGGTAGTTGTGTCCTCGTCCAAGTCTCACTTAGCTGTTTTATGGATCTTTACATAATTTTGGCCTAAATTGGAACACCAACTTTCTATACTCGTGTTTCAGTGTTGACGATTCGACACAAGTAGTTGGGGTAAAAGCATGGTGTCAATATACGGTCGTTCTGTATTGGTTCAGCCGCATTGTAATGGTTTTCAAAGTTGCCGAAACCCAATTTGACCACTTCATACCAGTGTTTCATAAAACACCGCTGTTTTGCCAAATCGATCACGACAACGCAATCTCGCCCGGTTTTCCGTTACAACACAATTACCTCAAGGAAAGAGTGTGTTTGTAACGGAAAAATAGGGCGAGATTGCATTGTGACAGTGTTCTCGACCATTACAATACGGCCGAACCGAAACTGAATGCCCGCATTCTGACACCATGGGTAAAAGGGAGAGTCCGAGTACATAGAATATATATATATATATATATATATATATATATATATATATATGCTACTTGGACTCTTCATTCTACCTCTGTTCGAGTCTTTGATACTTGATACCTCAATACCTAGAACATAGAAATTTTCACAAAATAGTTGCGTCACTTGGATTAGTAATATTATCAGACCTGAACTTCTATTCGTCGCCCCCCAAACTACTTAAAATCACCCCAACTACCTTCTGAATATAACATTATGCCCTTACCTCCTTTTTACCATTTTACTTTACTTTAGCATTTGAAATTTCTAATTTTCTACAACCTACAATAATAATTATAATTAAATTAAAACATACTAATAAATAATATTTTATGAATTATTTTTATAAAATATTCCAAAAAAATATCAATTACATTTCATGAATTAATAAAATAATAACATTTTAAATATGAAAATATAACGTAAATAAAAAAATTAATAACAGAAATTTAAAGTAAAAAAGAAAAAAATGTTACTGTTCCTTCCAAAGAAGCAACGCTTGGCCTGGAAGTTGCTTCCAAAGAAGCAACGCTTGGCCTGGAAGTTGCTTCCATAGAAGCAACGCTTCGCCGAAGTTGCTTCCATGGAAGCAACTTCATGGCCAAACGTTGCTTCCATGGAAGCAACTGCCTGGACAGACGTTCAGGCTATTTTATTTTTAAAAAAAATTACCTGCGATGACGCCTCCGCTGCTTCTGCCTCTGCTGCCGCCGCCTCCTCTACAGCTTCTTGCCGGCATCTTGCCTCCGTAGCCTTGAAGATTGCCTCCTCCGTTTGACGCTAGAGGACAATCTTCTTCCGTGGCCTTGGATTTTCCGACGGGTTGCATGACATTTTTTTGGGTTTAGATGGTGGTGGTGGTGGTGGTTTTTGTGTGTGAAGAAGGATGAGAGTGAGAGTGATGATACTGATGAATGGTGAAGATGAGAGAGAAGATAATTAATGGTGAGGATGGTAGATTGGTAGGTGGGAGGAGTTAGAAGTTGGAGTTAAAATCCAAAAATTAAAGTAAGGTTATAATGGTATAATCATATAATGGTTGGGGTGATTTTAAGTAGTTTGGTGGGGATATTTAACAATCCCCTTATCAGACACCAATATTTGAGTAGACTAATATAGTAGTCTAACATGCAGCTAAGTCAGCTCCATTAATTGTTACGTGTATCAGACCTCTATCACCCCCTGAAATAGTTGATCGGTAATACCAATTGAGATCAGATTATTGTTTTTAAGCTTTTGTTCGTTTAGCGCTTTTAAAGATCCCGTTGAAACAGGTGAGCTGAGTCTTAGGAAGACTAACACACACTGTATTATTGGTATGCTGCTTTCTAAAATACACACACTGAAACAGATTATAGTTTTCTTTTTTTAATCCTGAGTGATCCATACGCATATCGCTATTTGGTAGCTTAAGGTTATTCAATGATTTTGGGTGCTGTCTTTTTGGCAGGGAAAGTACAGCTTTGGAAAAAGTAAAAGAAGCACATAGAAGAGTGATGATTGCAAACCACCCTGATGCAGGTGGTAGCCATTACATGGCTTCAAAGATCAATGAAGCTAAAGATATGATGCTTGGTAAGACCAAGAACAGTGGATCTGCTTTTTAACATTTTTTCTTCGCATTCCTTGAGGGGTTCAAGAGAACCTGGAGGTTGGAGGGCCATCGCTATGGATTTTTGGTTACAGGAGTTGTAATGGTTGCCGATGTACTGGTAATTCTATTTGTATCGAGCTCGCCACTATCTACAGTTATTGTGTGGATCCCATTGATTATAATCTAGATCAAGCTGATTGATCGTTAAGATTATTGTTCCATCTGATTAAGAGTCTCCGTCGATAACTGCTTCATTGAGAAGCACTGAGATAAATGACAGATTTATAAATACACAACATATCTTTTTTGTATGTTAGTTTTCTATGTGGTTATACGAAGAACAGATTTCCTGTTCCGGGGAAAGGGGTTATTGGTAATCAAACTACTCGTTGGCTAACAGGATTCCTGTCTTCCTGATTCTCACTGATGATCTTTTTTATTTTATCAAGTGTGTTCCTCTGCTATTTCTATTCTATGCTATGTGCTCCTAGATATATATTTTTTTTTTTACTTTTTTAGGGAGTAGGGGAAGTCAAGTTCATATTTAAATTTAGGCAAGTTCAGAGTCAATAATGCGTATCTAAGTTTGATTTATCACAAGTGTAAGAAGTATATGCGTTACGCAAATAGGATCATGCACCCAAGTGTATGCAGAGATGGTGTAAACCCTCTGCTAAACGATGTATTTAACAGACTATGATTTTAAGAAAAATGTTGCTATTTATTTCCTTAAATATTACAACTTATTTTATCTTTAATAAAATGGTTGATAGTGAGATTGCTATTTTGAAATTTGAATTTAAAAGATTTGAATTTAAACTAGTTCTTCATTTACAATATGTCCTTTTAGTTACGACATACCTGTTCCTTTATAATTGGAGATCTACATGTTCTTTAATTTTAAATTGCGTGTTTTTTTTTTATCTTGAAAAATTGTTGAAAAGTTCATGTTCTTTTATATGAATGGTATGTCCTTTGGAGTATACAATGAGCATTGTGTTCCCTAGTACATAATACATGCTTTGTATACTGCCTCCTCTCTGAAATAAGTGAGACGCTTCTCTCTTTTATGTGAGAGCTTTTTGTATACTTCTTCCGCTCTGAAATAAGTGAGATACTTCCTCCGCATGTATTTTAATAAAATTTATATTAGATAAAATTTGTTGATTTATCTTCATCTCATCTCAATTAATCGATTTCAAGTAGCTATAGTGATGAACTCACCCACACAAACACCTGTCATCACTCATCACCACCACCAATCGCCCTCCTTTGGGGTTTTTGGGTTGATTTGGTGGTGATGGAAAAATGGCGGTCGCCGGTGGTGAAGGTGGTGTACATACTCGCACTGTCTTTTATTAGATATAGCATTTGACTTGTTACACTTGTTGAGAGTTGAGACACAACTTTGACCTGTAATATCTCTAATTGTATAGTTGTAAAAAATATAGAAGTATATACTTAGAAAGTGTACATAGAGTCGAATATAACAAGATCCCACGTGACTATACTTCCTTCGTTTTTTAATAAGTGACACAGATAGAAAGGCGGGGCATACCAAGGGGAGTTTGTTAAACACCGTCCCAAAATTACTTAACATCGCCCCAAAATTACTTAAAATCGCCCCAAAAGGTTACTTGAGAGTATTCCTTTTGTTTTTACTTCAACTCACCTTCTCCCACCTACCATCCTCACCATCAATTCACCTTCTCTTTCATCCTAACCATTAGTCCATCACTACGCTCATCCCTGACTACCTACCACACACAAGAGCCACCACCCACCCACACACACACACACACACACACACACACACACACACACACACACACACACACGAAGCACCACCACCTAAACCAAAAAAAAATGTCGAGGCGACGGAGAATCCAAGGCCACGAAAGAAGCTTGTTATCAAGCCTCATACGGCGGCGACAATCTTTAGGGCCACGGAGGCTAGACGTCGGCAAGAGGCTGCGGAAGCACATGAGGTAGCGGCGGCATCTTCGCAGATATTTGTTTTTTAAAAAAAAAAACCCTAAACATTTGGCTTGGACATTCCCTCCATGGCCGGAACGTCTGGTCAGGACGTTGCAGCCATGGAAGGAACATTTGGCCTAGACGTTCTCTCCTTGGCTTCAACGTACCGGCCATAGAAAGATGTTTATTTTTTAAACTTCGTTATTATTTTCCGTATTTAATTTTAGAAAAATAATTCATGAAAGGGTTATTTATGTTTTTATTGTATTGTAGATACTATTATAATATTTTATAAAAATAATTCGTAAAAAGATTGTTTATTATGTTAAATTTAATTATAATTACTATTGTAGGATGTGGATAATTATAAAAATTATTTTGAGTTTTGATTTATTGGTATATAATTTTATTTATTCGTCGATAAATAGCAATCCGGGTTTCGACAATATGCCGGGAAGACACTTCCCAGACTCCGCGTTGTGCACCACCATGAGGATTCAGGTCCGCATCATTCCTACTCATGTGGTATTTCCGCTTCAGTAAGGAGGTAGCGGATGAACCCGGTTGGTCCGCGACTTCAGCTTTAGTTGGACGATGAGGGGGTTGGTGGGTCGTATGAGGCGTACGACGTGAGGGAGCATGAGGAGATGGATGCCGATGAGGATGAGGGGGAGGGGGGGGGGGGGAGGATGAGCCGGGTACACATACTATTGTTGAGCCGGGTTCTGGTGTTCTTTATGATGATGATGTTGGGGATGCAATTATGCGGAAATTTGAGAGAGATGTAGACCCTACACCCGGTGATCGCTGGAATGTCCGTAAGGGTAGGGGTGGGCGGTTAGTATGTGGCAAAGGGAGTTCATCTACTGTTGAGAGTCGTAAGGGGAAGGGGAAGAAGGTCGATAATCTTAGCGGGAAGGTCACAGGTCCAGTAGCAGGAGGACCTATGGTTGGGTCTGTTATCCCTAGTTTTGGTGGACATCTAGGTATGGTGATCTGGGGGGATAGGATTATTCTGAAGTGCTAGAACTGAGATAGGATTTGTGCACGTTTGAGGCGGTGGGCTAGGTCGTTCCACCACTGATACATGATCGTCTTCGTTGAACGTCTCTGTATCATATCCCAGTTACTATGTTCACGCAAATTGATGCGCCCTTGATCTCAACATTTGTCGAGCGGTGGCAGCCTGATACGAGTTTTTTTCACCTACCGTTTGGGGAGGTGATGATCATATTGCATGATGTGTGGCATATATTGCGTATTCCAGTTGAGGGGTGCGCGGTCCATGACACCACTCCAACTGCTGATCTTAGGAGACTGGTTTGCAGACTCGATCTGTAGGACAGTTGCAGATCTCGGGAGTCCGTTTTGGGAAAAATGTGTTATTGCTACACAAGGAGTTGTTGATATTCTGTCAGATAGGAAGGGATCTGCTCCATTGGAGAGACATCTCACATGTATTATATGGTTGATTCTAGGGTGTTTTTTGCTCACAGATAAAAATGGATCGAGGTTGAGACCCTTTGACATAGTTGAGGCTAGGTCTCCAGATATCGTTAAGACGTCCTCCTAAGGGTCGGCTACACTTGCGTACTTGTATCGTCAGTTGGGTGAGGCTAGTCGGACCTACATAGTCGGGATCAGCGGTTGTTTGACTTTACTCTAGACATTGATTTATGAGTACTTTCTGTGCTTCAGGCCACGAGCCAAGATAACGATTGCTGAGGGATCTACACGAGCGCAAGATTGGAGTGTGTACCCAGAGGACAGGTCTCATGATCGTCTTTGTTCAACCAGGAGACAGCTAGACACGCTGACAGGAGAGGATGTAAGTGATTATTAATGTACCATTATTATCGTTATTTCTAAACTTGCATTTCATTAATTAAAATCGCTTATTTGTTAAAATTGCAGGTGGATTGGTTGCCTTATGGTCATGATTTTGATCCGACCACCGTCCCGATAACATTGTTCAAGGGCACCATTCGGTACCGATAAAATTGGTTAATAGTTCCTCAACAACAAAGAAGTAGTTGTTGGGGTAGATGTAGTTGTTGAGGTAGATGAATCCCAATGTTTGGTCCTTGCTGAATAATGCCTTACCCAAGGACGAACAGTTGTAGAAGCACCTTCAAACCACCATGGAGGAATCATAGTGATCAAATGTCCTCGGCGAAGTTGAAGCCGGATGAAATGCTTGTACGTCCCTAGATGAGCTATAACCAACTCCATTTGTGGCAGGGCGGTCATACCCCCAATATCAAGTGGAAAAATTGTAGCCGACATATCAATACGGACCATTAAGAGCGAAAAAAAAGATCGTGCACCTGTTGTGGTTTGCAATGGGTTACAAGTTTGCAATAGCCTCCATGTAATGTTCCTCACCACAGTCTGCACCTTCCCATTGAATACGCCTAATTGCCTCATTGAGATCACAACCGTATACCCAATGAAATTGAGCACCATTTTGATACAACTCACTCACTATTGATCGGCGTACAATGTCCCAATTGTGTTGGCCAGAACAGAAAGCATCTTCTACGCATCGAAAACCATAATTACCATCGGCAATTACATCATTCCAACCTTCTATGTGTTCTTGGATGGCTAATGGAAGTTTATGAAAGTATGAAAAATTTACCATATCACATCTCCAGCCTGCAAAGTTATTATAAATCATTTTAATTAAATAAAACAATTATAAGAAACAAACAATTAACCTATATAAATAAATGTATCATTACCAGAGATGATGACATGTTAACCGACCCAGATGACTTGCCACGACCCTTAGACGACCCAAAAGACTTGCCCATAACGTGCTCCAACCCACTTTTTTCCCGTCACATAAATGTATAATTTTTCTCAAATTCTTCATTGATCAGAGGGAAAAGATTGTTCAAATTTCCACGACCTTTATTCGTCATGTTTACTTGAGGCTCCTCAAAGGAAGAGCATTCGGGGTGGAGTTATGAATGGATTAGCCGAGAAACATACCTCACGACCGCAGGATCCCTAGCCTGTTCCTCGGTCACTAATGACTGGAAGAACTGACAGTCTCGCTCGCACTCCGATAATATCACCCCATCATTAATGGCTAGTGTCCACCAAAATGGATCAACCTCCTGATGGTATAGGAGAAGTTATGCTTGCAACGAGAAAAAGGTATGGCAAGCACATGGAATACCAAGCGTAGTCTCAACAACACATCCGCATCTACTCTAGTCCCAATCCATCTCAGATACCAAGCTCTCTCTGAATTAGCTCCAAACAATATTGAGAACAAACACCATTCATGGCAGAGTATGTCGGCGGATTAAATTCAGTCCCATGAATACGGCGCGACATTTCCAAGGAGTTTCTTATCTCTATCAAATGCCCTTCAATAAAAGAATCAACTTGCATAAACAGTGTGTCAACTGCCTCAGTTGGAGTAGAAATCCACGCATTCGAGGCCCCATGAGAACTCTCGACTCTGTTATTTGTTGTGTTACCAAAGTGTCTTACTTGGTTGGTCCAACATTTCACAGACTTCTCCTTGTGCACAAGCCAAGTCCCATTTATGTAGGTAGGAAAATCAACGGATGAGATTTTCTCAACTGCACCCAATCTTCCATTATGTTAGCTACATTTATCTCATATTCAGCCTCAGTTTTAGAATTTATCACCCTAGCCCAACTTCCTCGCCCGAACCGAACTCCCATCTTTTTACTCCCACAACACTTCTTTGCAACCCATGCCTCCACAACATGATTGATATGCCACATGCAAAGTAGATGAGCAGAGTTGGGAAAAACATCCGAAGTATATTTTACCAAAGTCAGATCTCGATCAGTCACAATAGCATTCCGAGTCACTCTCATGCCAATGAGGTTTTTTAGTCTCTCCAGCATCCAACGGTAGCCTTGAGCATCCTCATGTTGCCACAATGCCCATGCAATAAGAAAATTCTTGTTGGTGTTACTCCAACAATCTCTACCAAAAGATACACATACTTGTTTGTCTTGTACGTTGAATCAATATGGATCACGTGCGGATACATAAGCACTATTTTAATGGATGTCGGGTGTGAAGGTATGTGTCACCCTACCCATCTCGTTCGAATGGATCCAAAACAGATATTTGCTTTCAACAGCCTGATGAAGAAACTGATGGGTTGCATTTCTTCCTTCTGATCTCGCCTTTCTCAATGCATGTCTACAGTTGTAGATGTGCCTCATGTTAGGATTAAATGAACCCTTGATGGCTTTCATGATGTGCCGAGGTTTCACATAGGATGTACTAATTTTCCAATGACCTTCTGGGTGGAGGGACTGAGACCGCTTATTTGTCGATGTCCCTCCGGGTATAACATCATTGGGTGGTTATGAAACCCATGTTCAACCTTAGTTTCGACTACCCAATACGCGTAGTCGTTTTTTGGGACGAGGAACAACCTAAATTGACACCCACATCCTTTTCTCGTGTTTAATTTTTTCTTCTAATTGTTGTGCTGAAATCACGAGGCTCTTTCTTCTTGCTACAATCATAATCCAAAAATTGTGAATGCTGATCATCAAGAAAAACCCCAGGTAAATGGAAATGTTCCTACACCACTCGGCTGCAGCATCACAACTTCGAAATTCTGGGCTATTGTCGAAATACGGATTGTAGTTGATCCCATTACCAGGAGGCTCCTAAACAAATCAATGATATCATCGTTAATTATAAGAAGAAATCATCAATTAACAATATCCACACATTATAATCATCCAAAGCCAAAAATGAAAACTTATTCAGCCCGCTCCAGGCATGACCAAAAAAATCTTGGGCCAACCAACTGTCTATTTTTCGGCCCTGACCAAAAATTCAAAAAAACTTGGACCTAATTAGGGCCCCAATTTACAGGTTTGCCCTTCGGCTTCTAAAATCTCATAAACGGGGTTGGTCGTTGATATGCAATGCATAAGCAAAGAGGAGAAGTTTCCCATGATATTGAAATAAGGAGAAAGGGAAAGACAGGGGTCCTATTATCTGAGGTTTCATTGTGTTGAGAATTATAATCGAGCAAAGGAACTTATTTATTTCTACGAAAATCAACCTAAATTGGTAGCATTTAGTGTCTATCATCGGTGTCGTGACATCGAAGTTCAATGGAGGTAAGTTGAAGCCCTGTTTCATTACATAAAAACTGCTTCTCCTTGTCACACCGTTAACAAGAAGTACAAAGCACAAGCGGGTTTCCAACGAATTTGTATAAAAATATTATTTTTATAGAATATTTGGCTCATATTATTGTGTTCTTAAATTCTGAACTCGGAAATTTTACTCAGAATAATTTGAATTTGTGCTTATATTTAATTAGTAGGAATCTTTAGTTAAATCCAAAGTAACAGCGTGTGATGATATACTTAAGCTTGTGAAGTCTAGTTAAGGTAGGAATAGGAATCCTACGCATGCAAGAGTTGCAGTAGGCATTGTTCTCTAATTTCACGTACTTTTCAACTCACTATTAATTGTCATCCCATACTAATATATCTCTATTATATAAGCCAAGGGGAGCTATGGTATCCCCCTATACAATTACTAATCTGTCCCTTAGTTATCAAAAAATGCTTATTTTAAAATATTCAATTCCTTCTTGATTTGCAATTTTGTGTAATAAAAAAGTTAAGATCGATTTAATAACTTATAGTAAGATGTAATGTATGCATAAAACATTTCCCAAAAAAAAATGCTTAAAAATATAAATTTACGATTGAAAACTAAAGCAATTCCAAACAATTACAAAGTAAGAACTGTAGGAACGAAAACTGGTAACAAAGTAATTAAACTTATCTGACAGCCGTGGCATGAAATAATCACTGCCTTAAAGTTAAATTTGCCCCGCAACAACACACGGACTCTCAGCAATCAACCTCCAGGGTTACACGACTTCTACCTTTCCGGTGTTGGCAGAAAAGCAGATTGAGAACGCTCTTGAATATTGCCCAGAAAAAGAGGAGAATGAAATAGAAGAGAAGATGTATTTTTGTGTTTTTTTTCCCTGTTCAAGGAATATCAGAACACTGGTATTTATAGGAAAATGGAAAATCAAAGGAGATCAGATCAAGGCCAAAAACGTGGAGAAAAACGGTCCATAAATGGGGAAGTTAATGGCAGCAATTTAGGAGAGAAATAAGGAAACTGCATTTAGGGAAAAAAACGGTAACTTAATCAGTTAGAAAAAACTGTCATTAAATCCTAATACATTAGCCCAAAGCCCAAAGCCCAAAGCCCTGGCCCGGACCGGGCGGGCGGCGCGCGTGTGGTAACCACACATCACCACATACCCACTAAAAGCCTCATTGCTACTCAACTCAAAGGGTAGATGAAGAGTAAAGGTTATAAACCTTACTCTTTCCTTATATTCTTTCAATGTGGGACAAAAGATAAAAAGAACTCTTCATATTCTTTTGAAGCAAACTTAGACTTTCTACTATAGACTCCAACAATCCCCCACATGATTCAAAAGAAGAAAACAGAAAGAAACGGGGCTGAAAAGGATGATCTTGGCAATATATACTAGGTTTTGAAGTATCAATGTCTTATGGACTTGAATTGACACTTAGTGCATACAAATATGTCTTACTGTCGTAATAGGTAGATTTCTCTTTGAACCTTTCACGAGGTTAGAAAACCATAGATGCGCACTCAACCTTTTTCAAATCAAGAAACATTCTCGCAATTGTAATATTGGTGCCCCACAATTAACCTGGATTCTCATGAATGGTCTACAGAGCCTAAGCCTTTTGACTTTCATAGGGGATTGGGCGTAACCCCCACATTCACATAGGTAAGTTCATCAAGTTTGTACTGTCACAAACCACACCTTAAGTAAGGCTATGAACTTATTAAGAGCTATAAGCTCAACCTTACACATATAACAGTATAATGAAACAAAATACTACATCACTTTTATTAATAGGAATGGTAGTAGTATCAACAACTCGAGTTCTTTTGTGATTTCGTTTGACCCTTTGAACTTACGAATTCCTAAGAAGGATATCCATCACAATTCACTCCACAATAGGCTTTAAACCCATTCCTTGTGCTGACTCAACACCATTTTTCTACAAAGGCCTTTGGTGAGAGGATCAACAATATTCCTCTCCAACTTTATATACTCGAGTCACATTTTCTAATTAGAATTCTCACATTATCATTTCTTAAGCAAATATGCCTTCTCTTTCATTATAGGCTTGATTATTCGCTCCATTGTTGCTTATGAATCACAACGTATGGAAAATGATGGAGCTGGCTTACACCACAGTGGAATATCAACAACCAAACTCTTTGTTCACTCAGCTTCCTGTCCTGCCAATTTTTCAAGCATTTGAATATTTGTTAAGCAACAATGTATTATAAACCATAGGCAAATGAACAATATCAAAGCCGATCACATATAATATACACATGCATGAGATAGCCAAAGTGAAGAGTAGCTCAACAAAACTTCTCACACCATTACTTAGGTCTCTACAACTTATCCCATAAAGACCTTTTCATGTGTACTCATCTTGCATTCCTTATAAGGAGACACACACAAAAGAGTTCATCTACTCTCACTTTCACATCTGAATTGCCACACCAGAATGCCAATCCTTCATTTGAACCACTAACAAATACCAAAGGATAAAAGGCAAACAACTAGAAGATAATACAAAGATAATTACTAGAGATAAAACAAAAGGTCAACACCAACACTATAGAGAACCCTTAGCCACTCTACTTGGCTTTCACCTTCAACACACTTATAAAAGTGAACCTTACTGCCTATGGCCCTATTAAGATTAGGCATGTATGGCACATCCCAAATATAAAGTACTCATCGAGCACTAATATTGCTTCTTTACATAAACTAGCACCAAAAGAGACTCATGACCTCTTAAACAATTTGGAAAACTAATCCATCACTATCTTAAGATTGTCCATGATATCACCAAGTCCATTAATACCTTTCTATCCAAGAAAGCATTGAAACACTAGGACAAATCTAGTTTAAGAACTCCATCTATGTTACTCCGTAGTTGATCTACTTACAACTTCATTAGCAATACACAAAACAGAAAAGAGAAGAAGCAATCAAACCAATAAAACACACTTTATCATACTCTTGCAAACACAAAATATATATTCACAAATAGCTTAATATGATTCACATAGATATTCAAATAAATGAATAAAATAAGCAGTGATGAGATGAATCACTTTCAACTACATCAAATTCACAAGGTCTTAGAAACACATGCGAAGCACATAATATAAGGATAAATGTCCTATCTTACTAGACAAACACAGGAGTCTAACTTCTCGAGAGACTAACCAATCCATTTGAAACAACTACTACCCCCCACATAGAGACAAAACATTAATCCTTCCAACTATAATTGACCCAACTCACTTACTTAGTCTTAGGCCTCATCCAACTTTTCTCTTCTACAAAAGAAAGAAATTTAAAAAATGGTCTCATCTAGACCTAAGGTAAAAAGTTATAGCTCAAGAAATCATTTACACATGAAATATAAGAGTGATTACACTTAAAGAGTATTCATAAGAATTGAACTCGGAAAACAACAACCTTTTAGTTACAAACTACTAGGGTGCCCAAAGAATTACACTTAGCTCTTCATACTCATTTATTAAGATATTGTCCATTAGATTAGGGATTAAAAACCACAATCTAAAACACGTTAAGATAACCAAAACATGATCGTTAAACAATGGGGTTTCTCCGAGACACGACTTAGCACTCGAGATGCTACCAATAAACCCAAAAGTCCATATGATTAAACATGGTCAGCGAATTTAATTCTACAAGAATTTTACATAGCAACTCTGTAATCAAATGTATCCAACATATATATAATAAGCAGAGGAAACCAACTCATAAATAATAAGCACATAGTGTATTCAATTTAGGTGAGTCCAACTAACTACCTGTTAGTCTCAAACAGTAACCTACCTCCACATTGCACCACAAATTCAGCAATAACATGATTTTTTTTTTTTTTGAATAGAACAAACAGTGGAACACATATTGTGCAAAGTTAGAGTTTGACAGTATATAACGTAGATAGGACACATCACGCATAACCAAGCATGAAATCTAGCATTCATAACACAACCTAGCATTTATGTAACAAGATGCTACTAACTGACTCTTTGAGACTACAAGAAGCAAACTTAAAAAAATGTGTACAGGATTACTCATAGGTGAATGACATGACATAGCTGATACTCGACAATGACTTGTTCAAACTACACTTTTACGAGGCGAATTGTTTTAATAACAAGGCATCAATATTTGCTGTAAAATCGAAAGCAAACACAAGATAAGGCATACTAACTCATTAAGACAGAAATTCAACATTATAGCTGAGAAGTGTCATATATATATACAATAGTTATCTGAACACATTAAAGGTTAAAGTAATATATATCTTTCGACGTTCGTTACCAACTGCCATGACACTCCCAAAGCTTACCTCTCACTATAAGAGCAAATTCATGTTATTCATAAATGATTAATACGAAGATTAAGAAAGATCATCTGTAAAGCAAATCAATCCAAAACCCAGTCGAACTTTACAGCTTTTCCCGCGTAAATTCATCTATCTTTCAAGTCCACAATCAAACCAAGCATACATACAATCTCATAGAAATAAAAATTCAAATACGGTTCTAGATCTAAGGAAAGATTAGCAACAACAATACTCAGTTACCAACAAAATTCAACTTTAGATTGTAGGAACGAAAACTGGTAACAAAGTAATTAACCTTATCTGACACTCTGACAGCCGTGGCGTGAAAAAAATCACTGCCCTAAAGTTGAATTTGCCCCGCAACAACACACGAACTCTCAGCAATGAACCTCCAGGGTTACACGACTTATACCTTTCCGGTGTTGGCAGAAAAGCAGATTGAGAACGCTCTTGAATATTGCCCAGAAAAAGAGGAGAATGAAATAGAAGAGAAGATGTATTTTTGTGTTTTTTTTTCCCTGTTCAAGGAATACCAGAACACTGGTATTTATAGGAAAATGGAGAATCAAAGGAGATCAGATCAAGGCCAAAAACGTGGAGAAAAACGGTCCATAAATGGGGAAGTTAATGGCAGCAATTTAGGAGAGAATTAAGGAAATTGCATTTAGGGAAAAAAACGGTAACTTAATCAGTTAGAAAAAACTGTCATTAAATGCTGATACATTAGCCCAAAGCCCAAAGCCCAAAGCCCAAAGCCCTGGCCCGGACCGGGCGGACGGCTCGCGTGTGGTAACCACACATCACCACATACCTACTAAAAGCTTCATTGCTACTCAACTCAAAGGGTAGATGAAGAGTAAAGGTTATAAACCTTACTCTTTCCTTATATTCTTTCAATGTGGGACAAAAGATAAAAAGGACTCTTCATATTCTTTTGAAGCAAACTTAGAGTTTCTACTATAAACTCCAACAAGAACTTACAAAGTTTCTTTCTACCTAAACTTCCAATTGCAATTACAATTTCAAAGAACATACATTAACAATCCACAAACATACCAAGAAAATTAAAAGGATAGCCTCATCTATTTATTTTTTGGCTTTTATAATTGTTGTGTATGTCAATTAGGATAATTTACCATTTTATTTATTTAAAGGTTCATAGTAGTCGTTTGTGTTAGTTTGGATAATCCATCTCATCATTTTATTTTTATATAGAAATATGTTATGATTATTAGATATATTATTTGAAAATATGTTCGTAATTCAAATATATTAGATAATTAGGCCTATACCATCCAATTTCTCAATGTAATGTTACGCAATAAATTACATATATATTGAAGAGATTAGCATATATCATTGAATAATATCAACCTATCATACATTATGATAGATGTTCGTTTATCACTTTGAAAAAAAGTTGCAAATGATCAAATTAAACTACAATAAAATAATATTAGTGCCTCTAGCACTTTTTAATGTCAGTAATGATGTTAATATGTCGCCGCATGAGTCGTGTGCATATGAGCCTAGTATATATATTTATCTACCTTGCCGCAACCAAATCCCACCTACATATAGCAGAGAAATAAAAATTTTTTCAGCAATAATTTAGAGCAATTCAGGTGGCATGGGTCATATTTTAATGTGAAATCCAATCTTTGGGTTATATTCATTGAAGCTTTGGTTTGGTCTCTTCAATTTTGCCTTTAATTCGTCTTTCCAAAAAACATTGTAGGAAGATTTATATTGGCGACTCATACTATTAGGTTTCTAGAAGTATGGTCCTAAGCAACTTAACAACCCATAAAGCCTCCAAGTTAGATTAAATTAGGCTTATGCATGCGATGCGCCCAAAAATATATAAATTTATGTATAAAAATATACTTTCTCTGTTTTTTTTAGTTGCAACATTTGCTTTTTCACATTTACAGAGACACTTATTTGAACGTTAATATCTCATATTGGGTGTAGGTAAAAATTATAAAAATTTGATATTTGGAATCATCGCATTGAGAGGAATCTAACAAGACCCCACTTGACTATGTTTTTTCTTATATAATAGTGCGAGATTACTTAACAAAGCTGGTTGATGAATAGTGCCAAAAAGCAAATGTTGCAACTAAAAAAAACAGAGGTAGTAGTAGATAGCATTTATTGGGAAGGGGAGGAGGAAGAAGATTAGAAAGGGAGAATAAGAGAAATAAATAGTTTGTTTATGGTGTTTTGTATTTTCTTTAAAATTAAAAATTGCAAAGTTGTGTGTAATAGTTAACCACGGAGAGAGAGTTGTATCACAAAATTAGGGATTTTGTAAAAGTTGCGTCCCCTTCCTCTTCCCATGTATATATACTAGCCTTGTATGCACGCTATTCGTGCGAATTTGAATTATGAGTGGTAACTGTTTTACAGTTTGTTTGATCTGTTTTCCCCTTTTTTATTTTATTTTTAAACTGATAGAGTGGTAGTTGTTGTAGTTTTATTTTCTAGTTAGGGATATATTGGACAACAAAGTTCTCAAGAGTTTCCATATATATATGTATATATATGTATACATATATATATGTATATAGGTATACATATATATACATATATATACCTATATACATATATATACCTATATATACATATATATACATATATATATATATACATGAGTCGGGATCCGGTGAGAATGAAGAGTTATGTGAGAATAGAAAAATATTTGAGAATAAATCTACAACCGTTAGATCATAAAGAACCTAAGGGCTGCGATTTGCCCAAAGCACTAATAACAAAACCCACGTATTTTAGCGGCAACAATTCAATTGAGAGCGTGAAGAATACTTTTCACCGAGGAAAAAAATCGAGAATTCATACCTCTCATCTTCGACGATTGATTACAAACAAAAATCTAAACTTTTTTACCCTGATTGAAATTCACCTATAAAGTAATCATCATCAGGTATGAAGTATAAACCTAGTTCATGGAATTTGATTTTTTCAAAATTGATGTACTTGAGTTCTATTATGAGTTCCTAATTATAAGCTATGTTTTTCACTTCTTTTAATCGATAATTAGGTCTTTTAAAGACTAATACTTGATGGTGATTGAATATTACTAGAATTTATGTTCATATTCTTCTTTTTCTGTCTTTATATTGAGTAATTTGCTTAGTTTTAGGTCAGATTTTGTATCTTTTGTTCTGTTCTTGACGAATTCAATGTGTGGTTCGTGTTTTTGGTGGATTGATTTATCATTTAGGTTATTAATCTTATTTCCGATGCGCTAAAAAAATCGGGAGGCAGAGAGGTTAGTACAATCACAAGTAGCAGTAATAACAACAATGGCGGTGTTAGCAACACTGAAGCAATAAAATTGTTTGAAGCAATTATATTTTCTGGACCAATTGTGTTCACATTGATGATCCTTTTTTGTTTTACTTCTTCTATCTTCGCCGTCATAGTGTTAATTGGTCTTCTCTTCATATGCGCGCTTCTAATTATGCCGCTGCCGCCGCTGTTGCAGACGATTCCAATGATGTTGGGGGTAAAGCTAGATAACTAGCTAAATTGATGGATTGATTAAGTTTATTAGTATGCTTTATTTCAATTTTTTGAGAATTTTGGTTGATTTTATTTGTTTTTTGAGTTGGGGCTGAAGAAAGAATTCAGGGAGATGCTACCAATTATTATTTTTACAGATAGGTTATTTGGTTAATTTGTTTCTATTATGGTCAAACCACTGAAAAAATCTATGTTGCTATGTGAAAACTGATAGGTTTAGCTTCTATAATTCTCATTCATCTTTTGGGAAATGATTTTAGGCTGCAAGCCTTCAGGTAGCACACTCATATGTACAAACCTTCAGTAATTTGGCAAAGGATGTATATATAGCTCAAGCACTATCTTTTCACTTGACATGTCAGTTTGTGATTTGAAGAATTTGATCCACTATCTTTTGTGTTGTGGTTGTGTAGTGTTGGGGAAATTTTGTTCTAAGTATGTTGCTTTTGAAAAATGGGTACGTAATGGGTACAATCAGATGAGTTTGGTCATGTTCATCGTATGTTTACTACATGAACATCAGTGCTACACTACATGTACATCAGTGCTACACTACAAGTACACTAAATCTCAAGGACATTATTAAGTACAAGTTAATTAGGAATTTATATTAGATAGAAGGCAAAATAGCTGATACTTGAAAGTTTTTGAAATTTCTCGTATATGTTGTAAATATGATTTAATTTGTAGGAACTTATGACTTTTGTTCTATTCAGCATATATATAATTGATTTGCTCATAATTTGCATGATGGGTGTGATTGCTTTCTTCCACCTTCATTTATTATTGGAACCTTGATATGTGATGAGAATATATGTTGTTTCCTAATGTTGCATTGACTTTAACCTTTCACGTGTTATTTGCTGGAGCCTAAAATTTGTTGTGATGTCCTCTTGAGCTATAGGCTGCCGTCACTTCAGACTGCTCATACTTGCTTATAAAAAGTACACCTTTTTTAACTGAGTTCTAATTTCACCCATGTGCTGTAATGTTATAATGAATGTTTGGCATTGAAGAAGAGAGTTTCTTTTAACTGAGTTGGAACTCATGTACATTAGATCTTGGCCATATGTACATCATCGGTAACCTACAAGTACATTAAATCTCTTATAAATATAGAAATTGGATTTTGGGCAATATCATACACAAACATGAAATGTAATTTATGCATATCTAATTTATTCTCACGAATCTCTCAAGTAAGTTGTTTATTGTGTCTTTCACTAGTGGAAAAAACCTTATCTGTCACTTAGTAACAGATTCGGTTTTTACAAAACCGCATCCGAAAATCAAGTAAAAAAATGGGAGGGAAAACTGGGTGGAAAATCTGATCCGGTCCTTTAGTGAACCGGATTAGATTTTAGAAACCGCTCAGGTTTTCTAAAATCTGATCCGGTTCACAAGACCGGATCATATTTTCGTTATTTTTTATAAAAGAAGAACCCACGTGGCCCACTCCTCTCTCAGTCTCTCACACGCTGACCCATACTCCTCACCTCTCTCATAACCCTAAAGTTCTCCCCTCTCTCTCATAACCCTCTCCTCTCTCTAATAACCCTTTCCTCGCTCTCACACTCGGTCATCCTCCCAACTCAGACAAACGACGCCCTCGTCGATCTCGCTCGTCCATCAGCTTCGATCGCTGCTAACACTCGTCTCTCCTTCAGCGCCAAATCGCTGCTCTCGCTATCACTCGTCTCAATGTTCGTCACAATATCGTCTCGTCTCTTAGTGTTCTTAGCGATTTCGTCTCGTCTTTCACTATTCGTTGCTCGTGATTCTAGATATGAGGTTTTTCCGCTTTTTCATATTTTTCAGATCTGACGTCCTCTATTAATTTTCGTTTTTTTGTTTACGTTTTTAAATTTTCGTTTTTAGGGATAGTTCGTTTTCTTAATTTTGTGTATTTTAGTTTGTTTTCAGTGTAAATTTAATTGCAAATTTTGTATATTTTAGCTTGTAATTCCAGATCTATTCTTAGTTTCTTTTTTTATTTTCCTTTTTTATTTTCGTTTTTAGTTGTTTTCTTAATTTTTGTGTATTTTAGTTTAAGATTTAGGATATTTTCGTTTTTAGGGTTTGTTCGTAATTTCGTTTTAGTTTGGAATTTTGTTCTTCAGTGGAACTGGGTGATGGGGTTATATTTGATTTGGGTTTTTGTGTTTTTGATTATTAATTTTGTCTTATATGTGATTTTATTGCTTTATTTTTGTTGGATGAATGAAATTATGATGGTTTGGAATTGAAATGACTCGCATCACTTAATGGGTCAGTGAGGTTTTGCAATTGTGTCTATTTTTGGTTGAAGGCAGTGAGGGTTCACCAAAAAAAAAAGTGATACTTGAAAGGTATTGCAGACCTGCAGCCTGCAGGTCTGCACCTTTTTTTTACCTTAATATAACAAACTGCAGTCGTTATGAAGTAAAACCGCATCAGTTAATGTGATTAACTGACCTTAAAACCGCAGCAGTAAATAATTTACTGATCCGGTTTTGGACCGAATCAGTAAATATTTTGGATCTACTGCGAGCCCATTCGATGCGGGCCAAAATCGAATCAGTAAGCCCGATTTTGACTGCATCGGATGGGCTTTTTTCCACTAGTGTTTCAATTAAAGTTATTGTGTTCTTTTTCCAGATTAATTTGAAGATTTCATGGAAACTCAACCTACGATTATGGAAGACCCTAATCAACATACTCCAACAACACAAGCAGCAGGTGAATGATTGTCCGTCAAAGTAACCTTCATGATCTAAGGTAACTATAAACTTATTTCTATTCTGATTTATCAATGTCTATTATGTCTACCGGTCCTTCGATGTTACTTTCACTTTGTTCACATTAATTAAGGCATGATAGAGTGGAGTGCAATAGAAAGAAATTAGTATAGGGATTGCCTTTATTGAATGATTTAATCATCAAGGTGTAAATGTGGCACAATTCTGCTGTTATATGGTGATAATTTGCTTGAATGTACATCACCCATGACTTGAATGTACATCACCCATGGCTTGAAAGTACATCACTGACTATGGATGATCAAACCATAGGTTTCATGGTGGCTTTATAGAAGTTTATCATTATATTTTTTCTCATTGTATATGGATGATCAAACCTTAGCTAAGCAACAGCCACAACATCCCGAATGCGTAAATAGGAAATGTTTAGATCTCTGTGCTGAAGCAAAGAGAAAGTGAATTTTGTTTAGGTAGAGGGTTTTTTAGAATTAGATGACTTATTTAATGTCAATATCAGTAGTAACCTCAATCAACTTAAATAATTTGAATGTAGTTAATTTCTTGATTCCGAAATGGGTGCATTTTGTAGTTAGACACAATGATACGAAATTACAAAATGTTCATCAGGCATAAACATCACATTTTACATAGTCATCAATCAATTAAAACCTTAATACCATACTAAAATTTACTCCTAAAATATATTTCTCCAGAAATCTACTCCACCCAAAAACAACCTACTTATATTATTCCCAATTTTTTCCCAACACACAACCAGAAAACTAAAACTCCTGTGATGCAGACCCAATTTCAGCCTTGTCAGTTTTTGCTTTGCTGTTCTTTGTTTCCTAATTAATCACACTTCCATTCTCTCTACTTTCCTCCCCCTAAAATAACTCCCAAAATTCAGTAATCTTCAATTAATCCTCTTTCATTTTGTCCCAATATGAGAGATATGGTAACCTGTTTTAGTGAACATGCTGTAAAAAACTACATGTTCAAGCTACATAAACTAAGATCAACCACGTCTTCTTTCGAATCTGAATCTCACACCTTCTATGAGATATGTTCTGATTAATTTTGAGATACGTTCTGTCTCATATAAGTTGAAAATGGTGATTCACTCCTGGAAAAAATGTTTGATGTGCCACAAATAATAGTATCTGATTATGTACTATGTTTTAGTTTTCCTCTTTCGTCGATGCGTATTTATTTTCTTCTTTTCTTTGGTTTTACAGTTTCTCGAAATGGATGACGTGGAGCAATGGAAGGCCAAGCTCTTTTCTTGATGCATATTGGTTTTACAGTTGCTATGTAACATGCAACTACAATCAGAACAAATTTTGTTTTTATTAAAATGCAACTGCATTTTATATATAGGCTACAAAGAGAGTATAATTCAAAATTTGTCACTTATCTCTATTACCAACTTCCCGTGTTGCCGTTGAAATTTTGGTGTTTCCCTATCTACTGGTAAACATTGGCTCTACAGATAGAATACAACGCTATACAGTATGCAGCTGCAATTCAAAGAACCTTGATTTGATTAGTTATGGAGTATTTCTTTAGTGATTATATATAATACAAAATTTGCTAATTAATTATTGTATTCATAGTTGGTGTTTCTCAATCCCTGTAAAGTTCAGTTGCTCTCATGGTGTCAGTTATTGCATTTATTTGAGAGAGAAGGATGTGAATTACATTTTTTGCAAAACAGAACAAGAGGACGAGATGCATCCATGCAGGTTATATGAATATTGCTTGCCATTATTTCGGGAAAAATTAATTATTACTTGCGCTTCTGCTGCACACCAAAGAGACAGAGGGGTAATATAGGTTGGTTGGTGGGGTTGGTGGGGTTGGTGGGTTTAGTGTATGGACTGCAACTGGTGTGAGATTTTTTTCCCGAATTGCTACCTAAAGTTCCTAAGGAACCACTCAGGACGCGTACTCAATGATTATAGTTTTCGAATTTTGAATTCTGTTCGAGCTGTTGAAAAGAGGGGAATATGTATGAGCTAGGTTGACAATACTTGGATATGAGTGAGACTTCTTTGCCATTTTTAGTTGGTAGACATGTACTGATACAAGTTTAAGTATTTAAGCTGTTTGGGAAGAAGGTTTTTAGCTTGTTTTCTTGAGGTACATACGTCTGCATTAAGTATGAGTTAAGGCCCCTTAAAAAAATGTATGAGTTAAGCCATGATTGAAATATCATCTTTTATGAGAATTTGATTGGTTGCTGTAGGATGCAGCAGCAATTATCTAAGCCAGTGCTGATTTCTCCCCCATAGTTTCAGTCTCCACTCTTTCTTAATTACTTAATAAACTTTGGCTGTACCCTGCACAATCATGTTTTATAATAAAATTATGTTCTACCACAACACTACTCCATGGTATGTCTGTCAAGTAGTGTAAGAAAGAAAAACATTGAAGATAACATAGAAAAAAAGCATCAAATGAGACATCATAAAAATGTCCATTTTGAGACATCTTAAAGAACATCACGGATGGCTTGAAAGTACATCAACAATGGCTTGAAAGTACATCAACAATGGCTTGAAAGTACATCACCACCAGGACAAGGAAATTTTAGTCCGAAATCATATTTAATCATATAAGCATGAAAAGCATAATATATCTTACATCGACCAATTGTGTGATGCCACTTCATACACGACTGAAATTTTCAAAGAAGGCTTATACATATGAAATTCTCAATATGTCATATAATCGACCGGTTTTAAACTTGTAAAAGTCTACATCTCTTTCTTTCTTTACAAAATATATGGCAAATTTCTCTGAAATACAATTCTTCCAAGTCGCTTGCTCATTTCATCGCCTTAGCATTCTTCACCATAACTTCTTTGACCACGTTGGAGTCATCCTTCAAGATCTCACAACAATACTTGGCTCTCAAAGTTTTCAGAAAATGAGCCTAAAAATAAACATATATTCATTAGCCTTACAATCAAATATAACTAGAAAAAAGAACCTAAAAGAAAATTTCTTACATCGTTTCTAAAGCTAGTATCCCATGAAGGAGTTCCTTGCCCCATATACATTTCCAAGTACCTTAATGCATACACACCACTATCAATATCATCATGCTCATTTGATTTCCATTGCATTTTGATTAGCTTTAGGTCGAAATTCAATACCTTTCCGGCTCTTGGGTCACCACTTGACTCCAAAAAGTTAGAAAAGGCCTTAGCCTACAAACGCAGATTATTACTGGTATTATAAACTATGTTCATAAAACAGAACAAAGTAATTGAGATGAATTAATATCACTAAATTACCAATATTGTCGCGTAGCCACCATAATTTTCATTCAATAGTCCATTTAGCATCTTTTGGTCAATAATATCAATCTTGGAATGCTTGAAATTGAAACATAAAACTACATAACAACCACTCCGAAGAATTGGACAAAAGACCTGCAATAAGAGAAGAAGTAAATTGTTAAGTCTTAAGATAGGAATAAGAGAAGAAGTTCAAATAAGGAGATAATTATGAATGAAAATAATGAAATCTAACTTTACAAATAAGAGGGAGAAGTTAAGAGATCGGTATTCTAATTCACTATCTATAACAAGCGTGAGCTGGTCAATGCATTTAAGGTGATCCAAGGCCTAGCAACAAAAATAGATTATTGAACCTACCAAATTTACATTGTAGCAGTAAGTGAGAACTCAAAATGGAATTATTCAGGCCACAAAGAACAAGAAAAAGTACTTCCAAAATGACATAAAGAATATACTATCCAGTCATCCTCTATATACTTAGAATTCTTAGATGCTCTTCAAAATGACATAAACAAATTATATAAACTCATAACCAATATGCAACAAGTGAAATATAAAGTATGTGATATAGCTATAAGCATATATGCAACAATGTGAATGAGTATATGCAGATTTATTAGATTCCCTTCGAAATGAGAATTGAATATGTTATAAACTGACCTAGGAAGAGGAAGAGCAGCAACTTAACACAACATTGGAGTAAACTCTAAGAAGCAACTAAAGGCAACAACTTGCTAAGATAAATACAAAGATAAAGCATAACAAGAATAGAAGAACATAAGAATAGGTACAACAATTAGCTAGTAGTATTGATTCTTCTCTATCTACTGTTATTCCTGATTATTCCCTGTCACTACTAATTGTCCTAGTACCACCTGCTCCACTATCAGCCTCAGTATATTCACTTCCAGAATCAGCCTCAATATTCTCACTTCCACAATCAGCCCTATTGGCAGCAGCGATCCTTTTTCCCTTTGACTTTCTCCTTGCATAAATTAGCTTGACATTGTCCTGGTATATGCATGCATAACAGAATCCTGGCCAAGGTAGAATAAAGATGGTACCGCTTCAATAAGGCTGTAGCTTGATTTATTATTAGACCTAGTATTGCGATTATACAAATTGCAAGCAAGGAATCAATCTATATTTTTCATGTTCTCAAGTAGTTACTCAAATGTTTTAGCACAAAGCCTTGGACACTAATTCATCTTATTATCATCAACTCATATAACAAAATGATCCCTCATTTATTCCTGTGTCCATCAAGTTCAAATTCCTTGAGATGTCGAATACTTGAAAAATAAAATTTCTTCCTTATATGCTTGACTCAAATTCCTTGCAGGCCATCCTTGGGTGCAGGTTGATGGTGTAGCCCCTGACAAACCTCTCGATTCTGCTGTTTTGAGTCGTTTGAAGCAGTTCAGGGCCATGAATAAACTCAAGAAAATGGCTCTTAGAGTAAGTTTTAAACATGGTAAAAAAATTATTTACCAAGATGAAAGTTATGCAGCTTAGCTACCATTTATGTTTGAAGTAATATGATGTTTTTGTCATCTTGAGTAAACAACAGACCTGATTTTTGTTTGATATGTAAAAAGTGACTCATAAATGAATTATTTGTATATTGCAGGTGATTGCAGATTACCTGTCTGAAGAAGAAATTACAGGCCTCAAAGAGATGTTCAAAATGATAGATACAGACAATAGTGGCCAAATCACTTGTGAGGAACTCAAGGTTGGACTTGAGAAAGCTGGTGCAAACGTCAAGGAGTCTCAAATATATGATCTTATGCAAGCAGTAAGTATCAATTATACATCTATCTAAGTTATTCTAGTCACTTAAAGTATATTATTGGTAGGTATAGTTATCCTAGTCAATCTGAATCCTTCAAGAAGGAAAAAATATAAATAACAGAAAGAGATGTGCATCACTTTTCAAGCAATCTGATTAGATTTAGTGATCTAAGAAGAACTAAAAACTTACATCCAGTAATAAGGTTCTAAGGGCAGTGACCTAGCATGTTAATCTAACCATTTCAAGAAAAATAGGAAAGGATTTGAATTACAAAAATACATCACCACTGGCTTAAAAGTACATCACCAATTATAAATACTTAGTCTTAGAATCAGAAATACATGGAGTTTAACTAAAGCACATAAACGCCATATTACCCAAAAAAGATGAAAGTTTAGAGCACTTTGAATCTTACTTACAAAGTTCTAAATCCAAAACGAAATAAAACGAAACAACTAAAACAAATAGGCAAAACGAGAATCACATCTTCCATCGCTTAATTTCATAGTAACAACATCAAAATTATAAAAAATAAAACCCTAAAATCTGAGAAAAACTGAAAAATAGAGCCTAAAAAATCCGAAAAATACCAGTTTGAATCTTCTTCCAGCTTCAATGAAGGACTTTGAATCTTGCTCAAGGTTCAATTGAGGGGAAAATTGCTAGTTTGCTACAATAGTTCGAGCTACTTTGAAACTCCGAGCTTCCATGGAGGACGAAATTCCTAATTTGCTATAGAAGGTCGAGCTACGTACTGTATGTTGAGGAAGCACGACTATTTTCTTTGGATTAATGAAATGCAATAAACGTCAGTCGTTAGATGAGAGTGATTTAAGGGTAGAGATTTATTCTCATATAAGTAAGTATTCTCACATAAACATGTTGTTCTCACGCGAGCCCAAATCTATGTATATATATATGTATAGATTTGGGATCACATGAGAATAACATGGTTATATGAGAATACCTAGTTATATGAGTAAAAAAATGAGCCATTGGATCACTCTAATCTAATGGCCCTCATTATCGTGTTTCATTAATCCAAAAACAACTATCATGCTTCCTTCACCTAACTACAGTAGCTCGAACTACTACAGTATGTAGCCAACCAACAATTTCATCCTCCATTATCAAAGCTCGAACAAGATCAAAACCAGCACTACATGTACATTGACATGCTTCTATGAGTACTGTACACCTTGCAATGCTTTGTCATTTCAAATATCTAATGGAATTTCTTATATGTAAGATACATTATTGTTTTTCTTATATGTACAGTTCAAAACTTATTTCTGGTAGTTATGTTTATCGAACTCCATTGTAACTATTGTTGCAGATTGCAGAATCGAACATTTATAATAAGTGGTGTACTTTTAAGCCATCTTTGATGTACTTCTAAGTCATCAGTTATGTACTTTTAAGCCATTGGTGTTGTATGGTAGGCTTTAGCCGTATACTCCTAACCAAATATAATTAACCTACTCTCATGCACACTAAGCAAGTATAATGGAAGTAGGGATTGTATCCACAGGGAGCAAAGGAACTTGTTCGGAGATTAGTGAATTAAGGACCCTAGTATGTGTTAAGGCCAAAGTAACCGAATTGGGGGGGGGGGTTTGGAACAATGCAAGCAAGCTAAATTAAGCACAGTATTAAAGTACGAAAAGATTACAATATAAAAAGGCCTTGGACTCGATTAGCATCCACCCTAACCTAGTTTGTGGTTACGAAATCTTAACCCCCGACACTTCCTATGGTCACCTATCAAGAAGTCTAGACCTCTATCCTCCTAAATCGTGGCTAAACACACGATTCGCGTGGTTTGAACCGCCCTTACTATGCCTTAACTCAAATGAATCGCACTTAAGTCCAAACCAAAGTAGCATTAAGGTCGAGGAACACGATAGGATTACTAATGTTATCAAAGCAATAACATTCAAATAATAAGTAATGCTTCTCTAAGTGAAAAAGATTAATGTTCAGCATTTAATCAAACACCTAGCATGCTACATGGAGCTAGGAACACAACAATCCGATTATGTACCTAGAATTAGCATTAGATGAATCACACAACAATACTAGTAACGTTCCTAGCAAAATGCAAACATCATGAAATTAAATACAAGAAGCATCACAATGACCATAGAGAAAGTAGAGGATAAGAACTTCTCACAAATAGATTAGAGCTTCAACAACCAAATCCAAGATAGATGTTTAAGCTAGCCAAGCCATAGGATTCATTACAAATCTACCAAAGAAGAAAGGAAGAAACCCTGGAAAACAATCTTCTTCTCTCTCTTCTCCAGTCGCTCTAACAAAAACTAAAAACTAAAAACTTAACAACCTAACCCTCCAAGGGAGGAAAAGAAAACAAAAGAAGCGGCTGACACAGGGGTCGCGACTGACTCAAAACCGCAAAAACAAAGCACAAAGAGGAAAAAGAGGGAGAACTTGGCTTTTGAGTAAGCCATGAAGCTGCAGAACCAGAGTGAAGACGATCCTCGGACGACGAGCAAACCAAGAAGCTTGAACCACGGACCTCGGAACTCGAACTCGGAACTCGGACTCGGAACTCGAACTCGGAACTTGAACAAAGCTCGGAGCCTCGGAAGATGTGCCATAAAGGAACCAAGGACAAGGACCCCCGGGGCACAAAAAGTGATCGGAGGATTAAGATCGGCCCTCGATTACGCCACCATGTAAACCGCTCCCTAGACTCCTCAAAACACAACATCCTCCGACAACACCTCCTAACGTCAAAACTCTCCTAAATCCCGATTCTAAGCTCGAACCGACACCAAAAACGACCCGAAATCCGCCTAGGATTGGCGGATAACTTGGACACATCATTGTACTTTTAATAAAGAAAGGAAAATGGTGTTTAATTAGTTTGACATGGTGCAGGCCGTGTACAGCTTGGCTCAAACATCTAATTTTTACTGTTGATTACAAATCAGAGCAGCAAATGCAGATGCGGGTAGCAACTCTTAGTGTTGCGTTGTGGTATCCTCCACCATCGGGTGTGTTCAAGACCACAAGGGTATGGAGTCAGCTTGGTAAGTTGTTCTCAGGAACACGAATGTTGTTGGATTTCATTGCATGAGACGTGTATGTCATGCACTCATGTTTGCGACGAAGGCGGATATCATGTATACTGTATTGCATTAGCCTGTTTTAGGGACAGGAAATGGAATGCATAGATATCTTTTTCTCCCTAGGAGTAATGTATAGTTGGCGATATGTACTGATATGTTTTGAATCTGTTTTGGCTCTTTCCATGAATCATAGACAATAATATATAATATACATGGATGGAAATATTGATGAGAACATTGACTATCTCATTGAAGCGTTACATTTTTCTTCCATATCTGAAGATTATCTTTATTCTCAAGAAAATATTCGAAGTTGGAGAAGGCAATTTCATTCCTCTTTAGTGTTGTTGATTCTGTATTTGTGGCATAGCAATGCGTATAGCTTACCCATATCTGTATGAAGAATTTTGATATTTGAAATATGTTAAGTATAACCTGTTCATCTTTGTATCATCTTTTAAGATCTTTTTGTCTACGTACTCTTTTTTTTTTTGTCTACGTACTCTGACTTCCCAGTTTTGAATTTGTCACTTCTGACCTTCTCTTGAGAATATGTCTAAGAAACAAAAACCATTCCCATAACAAAACAAATAGAGTAGAGATAGACAATAATAATTTAGTGAATTGACATACACCCACAATACGGAAAGTTACTATCACAGATACAGGAAATACTCAACTGCTATGGATTTTAAATAACTGCATACTTGTAGAGTTATAATGCTACTAATATTCCGCCTCACCATAAAAGGGGAAAGAATACAAATATATAAAAACTAACTTATGAGCTTAGAAGAACTCGGCTAAATTTACAAGTAATTTCATCGCTAGTCATGCAAACATCATTACAGAGTTGTGCGTCATGGAATATACGCAATCTCTGGGTCTTTGAGAAGAAACATCTCGAAATAAAGGTCGCTTGTGGCAGAGTTGTGCGTCTCTTGGATGCGTATGCGCAAGCTGCTGACATGGATGGGGAGGGAACCTAGGACACACAGCCTAGCATTGCTTCAAGTGTGTGGTGCCCCCTAACACAAGGATGGACCAAGCTCAACTCGGATGCGGCTGTTACAAAAGAAGGTAAGGTGGGCCTAGGGATGGTTGTGCGGGATAATGATGGGGATATCCTTATGATGGCTGGAAGAACGGGGTTAGAGTTGATGGGGGTGAACCAAGCGGAGGCTGCTGTTATCTTGTTCTGAATGAAGCGAGCGCATGAGGCTGGATTTCGATGGCTCGAAATTGAGAGTGACTCCCATTCTATGGTCAATCTCATTCTGGGAAAAGCTAGTGAACAAACCATCACCTAAGTCATTGTAAACGATGTTAAAGCACTTCTTGGTAGTTTTGAATTATGTAGAGTTAATTTTGCTAAAAGAACATGTAATAAGGTAGCTCATGCCATGGCTAGTTTGTCTCTCTCTTTTGAAGAGGAGCTAGTATGGATGGAAGAATTCCCTTTGGATGTATTTCCGCTTGTATTAGCGGACAAATCTACCATTGAATGAGAGTGATGAGCTTTTTCCCGTAAAAAAAAAAAAAATACCGCTAGTCAAAATGTTAGTCTCGATAATTCTCTAAGAGATAACAGATTTAACATTCAAGAGAGGAATTCATAATTACGAACTGCTGCTCAACAAAAGACATCTTATCAGCTAAACAGTCGTAAGTTTGCTATTACAGTAGACTAAAGAGTAGCCTAGCAAAACAGTATGCGTTAGTAGACTGCAGCCACAAAGTCACATAATCTTATTCTTTATATTGCATCACAGCATATAACACAACTAACGAACACTAATTTTAGTCATAGTGCACTAACCTGAAGGTGAGTCTCAACTTTCAATCTTACAGAGTAAGTCATGTTCTAAAACCAAGGGTCGTGGAAGCAACTTTTTTTTCCCCTGTTCAAAACATAGGACGCTCAAGCTCCACTTTCCCAAATCTCACAGAAGCATATCTCCATTCTCCATCACCCTTCTTCGAGGGATCATAGCCCAGATTCAGTCTATTTCGCAAATGGCAGCAAGCACTTTCTGAATATCATTACTTTTTGTGCAGCACTGATGCCAAAGAAACTACATCCATAAAAAAAGTTCAAACCAGAGAGCTTTGTCACTTTCTTGATCCCTTGTTGTCTCTCTGTCATGATGTGAATTTGTTTAACAACGCCTTTCCTGATTACTGAGTCAGATCCTCTAGTCACTTTGTGGTGAGCTTGCATTCTATTCAGAAACAGCACACCTAAATCCTTCTTATGAATTTCAGTTGGGTGAGCTAATCCTTTTTTTATAGCTACTCTGCTGAGTAGATTCATTGATCAAGTGTGACAATGCTGTTCGTCACAATGCTTATCTAAGATCAGTAAAATTAGTTGATCCAAATAATGCTCTAGGTTGTCACTAAATAATTAATGCACCATGTAAAGAGTGGTGGACAGAGAGGTATGCATCAGGGAAAGATATTATCAGAGCATAAACCAAAGGTGTGCTCGTATAAAGCTATTATTTATTTCAAGTATCTTGCAAAATAAATAAATAGATAAAAAAAATACCAAACGAATCTTGTTCCTATTACAATCACTAGCACAAAAGAAAAAGAGAAAAGTTCCTAAGATCACGTGGTTACATCGCAACTTAACAAGGTATAGTTTCTTCAAGTAAATTGACAAGTTGATCAAAGAGTGACTTCATAAAGTTTCTTCAGCTCCCTTGTTTTTGCTAACCACTACTTCCTGTAAATAAACAATCATCAAAAGGTTCAGGTTGTCCAGTTTGTTAATTAAAGTACCTGCAAAAGCTACTTGATGCACACGAAGGGCATTCTCTATGAACTAACAAGAAGAGATGTAGTATAATATAATTCGAAGCTAAACTATTGCCAAGAAAAACTATCAAATATTCACCATTTCTTAAGCTTGCAAAGATTTATTAGCAAGTAAGCCTTAAAGAAAAGAAATTTACTACTTGATCCTAATCTTAGCAACTCAAAGTTATTTGCAAAGCAAGCATATGTGGATTACTCACTGCTCTCTAAATTGACTTTTTCCTTTTTTTTAAGGTATTTGATTTGATTTAGGCATTTATGATGACTTTTTGCATAAGATTTGCTTAATCGGATATTTGAAATATCTCATAAAGATGATGTATCTATATGAGATTTAATGTACATGTAGTATACAAATGATGTATATGTAGTAAACATCAGGCATCAGTATAAATGGAAATCCTCAAATCATAACCATAATTAACCAACCCAACACACTGAACCAAAATTTCAGCTTGCACAACTCAACTAACCAAGTTACCACATAAACCACCAAAGTTCAAGACATAAAATTTGAATGTTATAGTACCAATAAGACAAATCCTTGAAAAGCAAGATGTTATTATCTAACCATACATAAAAATTATCGAGAAGCTAGGAAAATCATCAGCAAGCACAAGTAACTAATCTTGTTTATGTATTAGGTACTAGTTTCCTTCAACTTGTACTTATTATTTATTTATCTCAAAAACTTTCAACTTAATTTCGTATTCAAATGTACTACTCCTATACTAAAACAAAACCTATCAATTTAGTAGATTCAACAAAACTCTGTCAAATTAATCATATAAGTATATATGATATTTAAAGTACTTATAGTGTACCGGTGATGTATATGTAGTAAACATCTGATGAACATGGCCAAAGTCATACATTTTCAGTTCGTCCACAAAATACACACCTTAAACAAATCACTAATTACCTATCACCAATCACGAATATTCACAAGATAATATTCATCGGACCTTTTCATACTGCTATCTAGTGAATACAATATTTACAAGATAATATTCAGAATATCTTCAATGATTATTTCGACTCAATTGCAGCAACTAATGATGTGTATGAACTAAATTTATAATTCAATTGCAGCAAAAAAATTGTTTAATTTTGAGAATTTCGTGCCTGATGATTGGAAAAACAAGGTTGTATGAATTAATGAATTGAACAAATAATTGATGGATGAATTTTGATCAACGAGAAAAGGTTCAGATGTTTGTCTGTAATCAATTGATGATGAAAGATGTGAAATTTTCGATTTTTCCTCATTTTTAAGCTGCTGTTTTTTCATGCAATACTTTGAATTATCGTGTTGCCGCGGGATTGAGTTTGGAAGAGATGTGTCTATGCTATTACCACTTGGGCAAATCCCAGCTCGTGAGTTTGTATAATCTAAAGGTTGTGGGTTATTCCCATATAACTAGGTATTCTCATATAACTCTCAATTCTCACCAGATCCCGACTCTATATGTATATGTATATGTATATGTATATGTATATGTATATGTATATGTATATGTATATGTATATGTATATGTATATGTATATGTATATCTATATATATGTATATGTATATATATGTATATGATATGTATATCTATATATATGTATATATACATATATGTATACATATATGTATATATGTATATGTATATGTATATATAGTTTATAATAATATTTATATTTAAAATTTGAAAAACTTAGATATTTATAATAAAATAATAATTTTTTTATATATATTATCCTTGGGCCAAACAACAGTCTATTTTCTCGGTCCAAACCAAGAATTCAAAAATTCAAAAAACTTGGACCTAATTAGGGCTCCAATTTGTGCGTTCGCCCTTAAACTTCTAAAATCTCTGAAACAAGGCTAATCGTTGATATGCAATACATAAGCAAAGAGGAGAAGTTTCCCATTATGTTGAAAATGGTTGCTATTTTGAATGCCCTAAAGGAGAAGGAGAAAGGGAAAGACATGGGTCCTCTTATTGGAGGCTTCTTTGTGTCTGAGAATTATAATCCAGCGAATGAACTTATTTATTTCTACGAAAATCAACCTAAATTGGTAGATAGTGGTGGCGGGAAATTTGAGATCTGTAAGCATTTAGTGTCTATCATCGGTGTCGTGAAATCAAAGTTCAATGGAGGTAAGTTGGAATCCATTTTTCATTACATAAAAATTGTTTCTCCTTTTCACACCGTCAACACGAAGTACAAAACATAAGCAGGTTTCAAACGAATTTGCATAAGAATATTATTATTATTCACTAGTAGAAAAAACTGCTTTTGCTACTTATTAAATGCTCCGGTTGACTAATCAACCCGAGCATTAGCGAAAATTTTAAAATTTTCACAAATGCTCGGGTTGATTTTATGCATTTGTGATGAGAGCTTATATTGAATGAATATACCCTGCAAGTCCCTCTCTTCCCCTCCCATGAACCAAAGAAATTGAAAAGATCTTTTTTCTTCATTTGTATGAAATCAAAAGGAAAAAAAAAAGTTGTAAAGATTTGAAAGAAAGGAACAAAAATTCTTTGAACTCAATGACAGATCCCTCAGTTCTCACTCTAAGCCTCTTTGCCCCTTTCCCACAACAAGCATTCAAGAAGCTCGGAGATTAGACCTCCCGTTGGCCAACCCAGGTTAATGAGCATGGAGCATATGAAATGCTGCGTACACTTCGCTTTCCAAAGGCATTGATGTAGACTGTTTATTTTTCTCTCATTGAGAGAGGACACCTGGTGGATAAAGAGAGGGAACATAGCTCGCTCCTACCTCCTGAAACAATTTTGGCCTCTTGTTGAAGGGCAACCTTGCTACAAGTCTTCGTCAACAACCAAACCCTAGATTCGAGAAGAAAATCAAGACCAGTAAAAAGACGGATAAAGAAGGGGAAAAGGAGAAGAAGAGACTCTAAGCAGAAATCGAAAGAGATTCAGGCGTTGTTTCCTATGCAAGCTATGACATTTGATATTGTTATTGATGGTTGCGATATGGTCACTCATGAGCGAACTTGACTGGTTTGTTTTCATTGTTCGTCATATCGGTGTTTGATTTTTTGTTTGTTGCAAAATTTAGTATTTTTTCTTTACGAAGTTAGTAGGATTAATTTTGGTTGAGTGATCCTAACTTAAGGTTCAGTATTTGCAGAACTTCTGGGACTACATTGCAAAACATTTTGAGTTATCAATTGTTGGAATGTTTTGTTTTATGAAATGGATTGGTAAATGAATGTTTGTATAATTGTTCACTTGAGATCCCTCGAAATAGGGATTCGTTCAAGCTTTTCTGTTGACTTACAGCAACAAGTTGTTCTTTTTCCTTTTTGATTTTTTTTGTCCTAGACTGGTTGAAGTTAACTACATGGTTAAATATTTCTTGCTCTTGTCATTCGTCTGAAGCTCCTTCTGACTGCACAATTATGGTGTTCATATTGTAGAAAAAGAAGTTTCGACTCAGTTCATGACTTTATGTTTTCCACCGGACATTTTGTTCTTTTTATGCATTTGTGAAGAGAACTTATATTGAATGAATATACCCTGCAAGTCCCTCTCTTCCCCTCCCATGAACCAAAGAAACGGAAAAGATCTTTTTTTTTTCATTTGTATGAAATCAAAAGAAAAAAAAAGTTGTAAAGATTTGAAAAAAATGAACAAAAATTCTTTGAACTCAATGACAGATCCCTTAGTTCTCACTCTAAGCCTCTTTGCCCCTTTCCCACAACAACCATTCAAGAAGCTCGAAGATTAGATCTCCCGTTGGCTAACCCAGGTTAATGAGCATGGAGCATATGAAATGCTGCGTACACTTCGCTTTCCAAAGGCATTGATGTAGATTGTTTATTTTTCTCTCACAGAGAGAGGACACCTGGTGGATAAAGAGAGGGAACATAGCTCGTTCCTACCTCCTAAAACAATTTTGGCCTCTTGTTGAAGGGAAACCTTGCTACAAGTCTTCGTCAACAACCAAACCCTAGATTCGAGAAGAAAATCAAGACCAGTAAAAAGACGGATAAAGAAAGGGAAAAGGAGAAGAAGAGACTCTAAGCAGAAAATCCTAATTCACTTTTGAATTTTCATATTTTTAAACCGTTGAAAGATATATTGATTTCGAAAGAGAATAAGGCATTGTTTCCTATTCAAGCTATGACATTTGATATTGTTATTGATGGTTGCGATATGGTCGCTCATGCGCGAACTTGACTGGTTTGTTTTCATTGTTCTTCATATCGGTGTTTGATTTTTTGTTTGTTGCAAAATTTAATATTTTTTCTTTACGAAGTTAGAAGAATTAATTTTTGTTGAGTGATCCTAACTTAAGGTTCAGTATTTGCAGAACTTCTGGGACTACATTGCAAAACATTTTGAGTTATCGATTGTTGGGATGTTTTGTTTTATGAAATAAATTGGTAAATGAATGTATGTATAATTGTTCACTTGAGATCCCTCGTAATAGGGATTCGTTCAAGCTTTTCTGTTGACTTACAGCAACAAGTTGTTCTTTTTTCCTTTTTGATTTTTTTTTGTCCTAGACTGGTTGAAGTTAACTACATGGTTAAATATTTCTTGCTCTTGTCATTCGTCTGATGCTCCTGCTGGCTGCACAATTATGGTGTTCATATTGTAGAAAAAGAAGTTTCGACTCAATTCATGACTATATGTTTTCCACCGGACATTTTGTTCTTTTTATGCATTTGTGATGAGAACATATATTGAATGAATATACCCTGCAAGTCCCTCTCTTCCCCTTCCATGAACCAAAGAAATTGAAAAGATCTTTTTTTTTTCATTTGTATGAAATCAAAAGAAAAAAAAAGTTGTAAAGTTTGAAAAAAATGAACAAAAATTCTTTGAACTCAATGACAGATCCCTCAGTTCTCACTCTAAGCCTCTTTGCCCCTTTCCCACAACAAGCATTCAAGAAGCTCGGAGATTAGATCTCCCGTTGGCTAACCCAGGTTAATGAGCATGGAGCATATGAAATGTTGCGTACACTTCGCTTTCCAAAGGCATTGATGTAGACTGTTTATTTTTCTCTCACAGAGAGAGGACACCTAGTGGATAAAGAGAGGGAACATAGCTCGTTCCTACCTCCTGAAACAATTGGCCTCTTGTTGAAGGGCAACCTTGCTACAAGTCTTCGTCAACAACCAAAGTTGTAAGTAGCTGTCGTGGAGCAAACGATCCATACGCAATAAGAGATATGCTTCTTGATTACAGATTTTTCACTAATTCTTTTCCATTCTTGAAGTTCGTAGGTTATCAAAACCTTATACAGCGTAATCAACAATTGTATGCCCTTATACTGCACTAGTTGTATCCCTTTACGGTCTTTTATTCGGATTTCGATCTTTGCAGACTCTGAAAATTGATTTTTGTTGATTGTTGCACATGTTACAGATGTGCAGGGAAACCAAGCTTGTGCAATGCACTAGGATCAACCTCTTGAGAGTGCCCACTCGGATCCTTTTTGGCAGCTCTCAGGTTAGTGCTTTTTCATCTGTAGGCTTTCGTCTATTGTTTTTCTGAGATAGCAAATGGCTCCTTTGGACGCTTAGAGTTACATTTGTGTTTGGTCAGAAAATCGATGGCTTTCTAGCTGTTCATGGTGTTATCAGGGAAAATTTCTTGCATCCATATTCTGCTACCAGTGTAGATGAAGATCACTACTTACTCTACTATGCATCTAGAGCACTTATAATGTTCTTCCAATGGTGGTTATGGCCATAAGAAGAATTCTTATCAATAATGATGTAGGATTTGTCAAAAATCGACTCCGTATTCCCATGGAAGGACGAATACAGGTTGTGTTGCTCCTTTGGACTTTTTCTCTTCTGTGAAAACTTTTATTACAAGTTTGCACTGTGCTTATTTAGAATACGAAATATTTGTTCTTTTCCTAATATTTTTTTGCCTTTACAGTTTGTTTAGCAACTATGCGATTTGGATTATTCTGAAGATTATTGGTGTAAAAATTGATTATGAAAGGTGGATGTACCCGTCTATACAACAAGTATGTATGTTAAACCTTCAGAGATTGCTAAGCAAGGTCTAGCGGAGGTCGAAAACAAGAATATGGATGTGGTCATAGTTGTGCCGCCATAAGACTTTAGGTGGTATTGCCTTTTATTGCAATTTTTTGGTCTTGTTGCTTGTTGTGGTTGACTTCATAAATCGGACCTAGCTGATACTTCAATTTTGGCAGATTGACAAGGAAATGATACTTCATAGCTGACCAGGATTGTTTCCATTGTTCTTCAGCTCGGTTCTGTTTGATTGCGAAATTTAGTTTTATTTTCTTTGCGAAGCTAGTGGGATAATTATGGTTGAGTGATCCAAACTTAGGGTTCAATAGTTACAGACTTCTGAGACTACGTTGCAAACATATTGAGTTATCGATTGTTGGGATGTTATGTTTATGAAATGTATTAGTATGTAGACGTATATATTAGAATAAACTATATTATGAGACGGAGGGAATAATTAAAAGATGTTGTGAAGGTAGTATATCATCGGCGCAACGCTCTCGCCTCTCTCTCATTGCGGTGAACTTTGATGTTTGTTACTCTATCAATAAGGCCATAACAGCACAACTGATAATGTTATGCGGCAAAGTGAAAATAATATTAATTTGTATCCCCTTTAATTTAATTGCTTGTTTTCTAGAATTAATAATAATTGCTTGTTTTCTAGAACTGGGCCATGCATATCCCAAAAAAAAATATAGATGATTCATTGATCCTACTGGTCTAGAAAAGAGGGCTAGAAAATTGGAACTTAGAGGTAGAGGGGATCCAAAAATCGGGCCGGGCCCGTACGCTAGATTAATGTTGATCACTTTAGACTTTCTTGTTAAAGTACTCTTTGGCCTTCCTTGCTTCTCGTGCTTTTTTTTTTTTTTTACATATTTTAACTCACATTTCTTTTAGAGGATACCTCAATGATGTCAAATTCTAAAAAGCGTTCAAGCCATGTTGTTAATGGTGGTAACAAGGAGAAGACCCGTGCCTCATCTGAAGCTTCAGATGCTATGAAAAACAATGATCAATTAGATAGAACTTCTTCCCTAACTCTTGAGAGTTGTCAAAAAGAGTTGCATACGCATGTCAACGAAAAGGATAATTACAATAACATGAAACCTAGTAACAAGAGAATGAAGCAGACAAGTGCTAATGGTGATGCTAGTTATTCCAAGCCTTCAAGAAGATTAACTAAAGAGCCTGCATTCGGTGTGCCATTATCTCCTGAAACAAGCAAATCAAAGATGAAACAAATTGAAAGATCAAATTATGGAACGTCAGATCTTGACTCTTCAACACCTGGTCACCCTGTGTAGTCAAATTTGAAACACTTTGAAGATATCAGTCAGCCTTCTGATCCTATGGAGATCAAGGTATATCTCTGGGATATTCTTTTTGTCGTGTGTTCTGCTAGACTGAGTGTTGGATCTGTAGTTATATTGGTCATTTCTTTTAATCTAGGGTTTCTGAGTAAGGCTTTTGAGGGCGAATATTTAGTTGATTATATAGTTGATTAGTACATTGGTTGGGACCGTGGGTCTAGATAGGTCATGTGTGTTTGACGTTTGCTCTGTCTGAGCTAGTGGGCACAACTTAAATCCCAATGTCTGCTGTCACCCCCCTCCCCCCTAAATATTCTTTTTTCGGGTTAAATAATACAATGCTTGAAGATCCTTAGAAGATTAGTGTGACCAAGCTCAGATTCATAATCTAAGTTATGATGCTCTGATATAGGTATGAGATTCCAACACATAAAATGCAGAAAACAAGGACATGCTTAAGAGGTATCCAATGTTAGGATATGGACTTGCAGATTGAAAGCACTAATTATTTTATAATTGATTCCTCTTCTGCACGGGAGAGAGAAAACAGAAGTGGTAGCTTGACATCCTAAAAAATGGAGGGAAGAAAAGGAAACTTAGGAGCCCTATTTTGAAATATATAGCAGGCATCGCAGGAGAAGGTGGCCGGAGGAGTGTTGATACCGGGAAACTGTACCAATTAGGTGGTCCTGACAAATGGAAGAAATTGTCTTGATTGATATTATGTTAGATCTCTAACTTCACTTATAGATATAGGGTTAGAAGGTGGCAAGTCTGTCCTCTCCTTCCTAGGCCCAATTCGTAGCCAGTGTCCGCACCCAAGTCCAGTTATGTCGACACAGGTACGACGAGGTAGCATGGCGAGTCTGAGCATCACATATGCTTCTTTGTACCTATCTAGCCAATTTGAAGCTCTATTAGCCTCTCTGATCATTATTAGTATTTAAACTTCAAATATACAAGGTTGCATAGAGTTGTTTAGAATCGTATTGTTGGACAGAATCATGAGACGCTGAACAAACATGTCATGCATTGGTCATCTTCAGGCCTCAGGGCTCATTACTTTGTGCATTAAAAAGGTAGGCGGACTGATTTTGTATATTGATGCTTATTTAGGGAAAATTGCTGATTTTGATTTTGTATATGTATTTTAGCAGGTTATTATATTTAATAACACAAATCTACGCTTATTTTTGTAACTAATGTACACTTATTTCATTTTATGAATATTAACATTTTGAGTATATTGGATGTACGAATTTCGTGTGCGTTTTTTGTATATTATGTTGGGTAAATAAGACGAGCACGACGCATGTGGTGGTTGAAAGGGATGGGCACATAGAGTGTTTGGTATATGTTGGATTTAGTGAGTGTTGCTGATATGAAAAACTACAGCAGCCTTAGTGTAATGATGTAAGCATGCTACCTAGCAGTAGCTGGAAGCGTGGGTTTTTTTTTTATTATATGAAACACACAAATGCTCTAGTTGTTAAGGAAAAGCATTTGTGCGTGCAAATGCGCCAGTTTTCCTTAAAAACCGAAGCATTTGTGGTATTTTACCCATGTAAAAAAGCTTAAATGCTCCGGTTTTATGCACAACCGGAGCATTTGAAAAAATAAATGCTCCGGTTGAGAACCGGAGCATTTGTAAAATGCTCAAATGCTCGTATGACGTCTGCTACAAGTCAAATACGGAGCATTTAGGAGGGGTTTTAACCGAAGCATTTGAGCATTTTTCCACTAGTGATTATTAGAATATATGGTTTATATTAGTGTGTGCATAATATCTGAACTCGGAAATTTTACTCAGAATAATTTGAATCTGTGCTTATATCTAATTAGTAGGAAACTTTAATTAAATCCAAAACAATAGCGTGTGATGATATATTTATGATTGTGAAGTCTAGTTAAGGTAGGAATAGGAATCAAATAGAAAAATTTGCAAGAAAAAGTCTCTCCCTCGCTGCTGCTAGGGTTAGAGTTAAATGTCCTGGTTGTCCATTCTTATTTCTCGATATTTCAAGCCTGTGATCCCTTTTAGGATTGGTGTTAGCCATCATAGCTGATGATATTGCTTTGAAGGTGTCTAATTTAAAGATTAAGGCAGTCGAAGATCAAGTTGTTACGTTAAATGTCGTCCCTGAGGATGATAACAACCGTGATTTTGATTTTGCTTAGGTGGGTAAAGTCTTGACAGTGCGGACATACAATTTTGAAGCCTTGAAAAGAACCCTAAACCAGATTTGGTCAATATCCAAGGTGGCTCTTTTTTGTTCCATAGAAAATTGGTTGTTTGTAGTTCCGTTTGCTTGCCACTGTGATAAAACAAAAGTCATGGCTGGTAAACCTTGGACATTCGACCAAAACCTTGTCTTGTTACTAGAGATTGATGATGATGTTCAACCATCAGATATTGATTTGAAATTGTGCCCTTTTTGGGTTCGCTTGTACAATTTGCCAATGCGAAGTCGATCGGAAGGGCATATGAGAAAGATTGGAGGATGTCTTGGAGAAATTTTAGACCCTGATTCAGATGGGGTTACGTGGGATAATTCTACACGTATTCGGATTCTCCTTGATCTCTAAACCTCTTCATCGGGTTCAACTAATTGGTACGAAGAATGGGAGCACAACTTTAGTGGAGATATAATATGAGCGCTTGCCAACCTTCTATTGTGCTTGCGGTACTATTGGCCATATCAAACGTGATTGCTTGACAACACCAGTTGAAAATAGAGAGGAGGAGATGCAGTGGGGAAGATGGTTGAGGGCATATCCTAGAAAGGGAAGACATAAGATAGAGGAGGAAAGAAAAGCTTTCTTTAGAGGAGCTCGAAGTCTTAATTTCAATAATAAGCCTAATAAGGAGGGAGGAATCAAGGTTCCTAAATCTTCGTTGGGTTTACAAGAGAATGTGCAAAAGATATTACCTTTGGAGATAAATGCTGCAAAATTGAGTGTCCACAACTATCCGAATGTGGATCTTGAGCCCTGTAGACGGGAACAGGATGTTAACGAAGGTTACACTCCCTTTCCTTCTTTTCAATTTGCGGCTGAAGGTAACAATACCACTAAATTTCGCAAGTTTAAGTTTATGGCTCATACATTAAAATATGATAAAATAATTAATGAAGTTTCTCTACAAAATAAGATGCTTGAAAATGTTGCTGGGGAGATACAGAAGTTGGCAGATAATCTGATTGTGGTGAAGGGGGTGAACATGATGATTTAATAACGAAGAGAATGAGAAGTGAATAAAGCTAATACCAAAAGGGGCAGTGATTTGAACATTGTCGAGACGGAGGTTGACATGTTCCAACTCCGCCTCAATCATGAATATTTTATGTTGGAACAGTCCGAGCTTGAGTAACCTCTGGACAGTTCGTCATCTTCGAAGTTTGAATACTTCTAATACCCCCAACATAATGTTTTTGTCAGAAACGAAGGTTAATAAAGATGTTGCGCAGCAGGCGAAAGATCATATTGGTTTTTCTAATACTATTGGGAGGTCAAGTATAGGGAAGGCTGGTGATTTATGCATGTATTGGAAGAATGAAACCGTTTCTTTCACTTTCGTTCTCCCAAAACCATATTTGTGGGGATGTTGTGAGTAGGGGAATGTTCAGTGGCGATTTGTGGGAATTAATGGGTGGCCAGAGCAGGAAAAAAAAATACAACATGGGCTCTTATAAAAAAAGTTGTGTGATGAGTATGAGGGGCCAATTGTGATTGGCAGGGATTTCAATGAAATTTTACGTTATGAAGAGAAGGATGGAGGTGTGGATAGGGAAAGGAGAGCCATGGAGGGTTTCCGAGAGGTATTAGAGGAGTGTAGTCTTGGGGAGCTGCGATGTGTGGGTCAATGGTATACATGGAAGAGGGGTAATAGTATTGAGACGAGAATATAAGAAAGATTTGATTGATTCCTTATGTCGTACTCTTTGTTGCAACTATACCCAGAAGCTTTTATTGAGCATCTTCTAAGGTATAAATCAGATTATGCTGCTATACTCCTTAAACATGTTGTGAGTACCCGAGCTCAAAGGAGGCGCCGGAAGAGAGGATTTAGGTTCGAGTCATGTTGGCTCCATGATGATTCTCGTGAGGAGGTGGTGAGGGGAGCATGGACTGAAGCGGAAGGTGAACCTATTCAAAGCAGATTGGGGGCAGTGGCGAGAGGGCTGCAAGTGTGGAGCAAAGAGGGGTTTGGAATTATATAAGAAGCAGATAGAGAAAGTGGAGAAAAAACTTCATGAAGTGCAAAAGGAACCTACCATGGCTTCTAGTAGTGAACCTTGTGTAGCACTGGAATATGAGCTTGATTCTTTGAATGCGAAACATGAAGCTTACTGGCACATGAGATCCCTGGTGTCGGAAGTCAAATATGGGGATCAGAATACTTCATCTTTTCACCACAAGGCTTCCCAAGGAAATAACGTAACTCTATTCAAGGAATCTATGAGAGGGATGATTTATGGCAAACTGATGAAGAAAATATTGAGAAAGAGGTGGAAAATTATTTCAACACTATTTTTACCTCTACTGATCCTTCTACATAGAGTTTGCAGGAATTTCTACAGCATGTGAGGGTTTGCTTAATAATATGTTAATGAAGCCATATACGAAGGAGGAGATTTTCTCTGCTTTGAGCCAAATGCATCCATGTAAGGCTCCGGGGACGGATGGTATGCATGTTATATTTTATCAGTGCTTCTAGAATATCATTGGAGACGAGGTATTTGATTTTGTTAGTAATATTTTACAAAGCTATTTTTGTCCCGGAAATGTAATTTGCACTAACATTGCTCTTATCCGGAAAGTCAAACTACCTACTGATGTATTTGAGTTTAGGCCTATTAGTCTTTTTAATGTAATGTATAAACATGCTTAAAAAGCCTTGGTGCTGAGACTCAAACAATTCCTTCCTTCTATTGTAACGGAAAACCAGAGTGCTTTTGTTCCAGGTCGAATGATAACATATAACACTCTTATAGCTCTGGAAATTTTCCATTCCACAAAGAAGAGGAATAATAGCAGAAAAGGTTTGGTTGCTAAGAAGCTTGATATAAGCAAAGCCTATGATCAGGTGGAGTGGGGGTTTCAGAGGAAACTTCTCCTTGCGATGGGTCTTGACGATAGATGGGTGAACTTGGTGATGAGTTGTGTTACAACTGTTACCTAATCTTTTGTCATTAATTGAAGAGTGTGGCTCGTTTACTCCTTCTAGGGGTTGGTGGAGGGGGACCCTCTGTCCTTTTCCCTTTTCATCTTGGTGCTTGATGCCTTTCTCAAATGATTCAGCAGAAGGTTAATGTCAAAGAGCTTCATGGTGCTAAGGCAAGCCGAAATGGTCCAGAAATTTCTCATCTTCTTTTGGCATGTGATAGTCTTCTTTTTACTAGAGCTACCCGACAGGAATGCTTAACTATAGTTGATATTCCCAACAAATATGAAATAGCATCCGGACAGAAAATTAATTATGAAAAGTCGCAGGTATCTTTTAGTAAAAGTGTGAACTGTAAGCAAAAAGCTGATTTGATTGCTCTTCTCCATATGAGGCAAGTTGATAAGCATCACAAATATCATGGCATTCCTACTGTTAGTGGAAGATTGAAGAAAGTGGTATTCTGGAATCTGGGACTTGTTAGACAGAATGTGGAAGAAGTTAAGAGCGTGGAAAGAAAAGTTAGTACCTCGTGCGGGAAAGGAAGTGTTGATCAGTGTAATCTAAGCTCACCTTACCTATATTATGGGTGTCTATAAAAATCTTGTTGTTGTTATCCATGATATCCACTCGGCTATAGCGCGGTTTTGGTGGGTTGGGAAGAGTGCAGAGAGGAAAATGCATTGGTTGAGCTGGGAAAAGATGTGCAAATCAAAATGTATGGGGGTATGGGTTTTAAAGATCTTGGAGCGTTTAATGATGCTTTGTTGGGAGTCAAGTGTGGCGTTTGGTGCACCATAAAAACTCCCTCATGAGTCGCGTTATTGATAGGATGTCGTACACCTGTCAAAAATAATTCCTGCAAAACCTTATAACAATGTAGTAGGGTAAGTAGGTCGAATCCACAGAGAGATGGTTGTTTTAATATAGCTTCTAAGGTATGGAGAAACTAAACAAGATCATATATATTAGAATTAGGGTTCAAAACTAATAAAATATGAAAATCAGACTAAGAGGATCTAGGGCAATGGTTCACCATGTTCATAACTATAATCTATAAAATATCATCAATAGTTCAATTAACCAGATATCTTAAGCACAAGTGAATCCTACGGTCGGGTCTTAATGCTCTCAAATCAACATATGCATTACGATCGCTAACATAATCAGATTTGCTAATTGTAAGTAAACCACTAAAAAGTACTATCTCTCGATCTATGACTCATTATTAGTAATATTTAATCAGACAATTGATCAGATTGCAAGATTAACTAAATAAATCTAATCAATTAGAACTATCAATGACTAACCAAACCATCAATCACATCAATCAATATTCATATCATATAAACATGGATTCCCAAACCCTAGAAATAAAAACTACTCTATCATGAAATAAATAATAAAAACTACATCTATAAAAGAAAACATAATGTAAGAAATCAATACAAGAAAGAGAATGAAAATAATAAACTCATGAATTAATGATGAAGAATAAACCTAGGGATTACTCCTAAACTAGAGAGAAAACAAAAGAAAACTAAAACTAAACCTAGAATAAAGAAAATACCGTGATAATGAGGAGAGAGAAAGAAGTGATTTCTAATCTAATTAATACTAGGTAACCTAATATAACTAGGAAAGTAAGTTACAAGGAAAGTCAAATAAATCATTAAACGGACGGATTTAGGTGATCCGCGCGTACAAAAATAGATTCCAGCAGAAACAATCTGAACTTCCGAAAGGCATAAATCCTTGACAAGAAGTCTCCTCGGGGCGTGCCACCTATCGTTGGAAATCTATTCAAGTCTAGTTTCCAGATCTGCTGGAAGTATTCAATTCTATGAAGCACATCAAATGTTATGGTCAGAAGAGTAGACGTGACTCATTTTCCACATTTCTTCTAATGCTTTTCCGCTCTAATTTTGCTCAAACTCGTACTAATTATACTCCATGATGATCCTTATCATTGTAGCTTCTTCTAAATGCTCTTAATCCTCAAGTTTAGCTAATTATACTCCAAATACGTTCTCAATACCTGAAATTCATCAAGAACACGAAAACTTACCGAATAGGATTAGAATAGCATAACTTAAGAATATAATGTAATAATGAACCTAAATATCAATCTAAATGCTCTAAAATGCAACATAAATGCACCTAAAAACTATATGTAAATATTTCTTATCAGTTATGAGTGCAAAATACTACCCTCATGGTGATGTTCTTCAAGCTCGGCTAGGTTACTCTAATAGCTTTTCTTAGAGGAGCATTTGGAGTGCTAAAGTTTAGTGAAGGAGGGGTTAATTTGGAGGGTAGGGGATGGTAAAACAATTGATATATGGAGTGATCTATGGGTGGGAGATGAGTTGGGGAGCTACATTCAAAGTGGGAGAGTGGAGGGATTGAATCTAGTAAGAGATTTAATTTATGTGAATACGATGGAGTGGCGGGTTGAGGCGATTCAGAGCAATTTTAATGAGAGGGACCAAAAATGCATTATCTTCTTGAGTGTGCGAAGCTTGTAAGATGATTAAATGGGCATATTCAAAAGATGGGCTCTATTCGGTGGGAAGGGTGGCAATTTGGATGATTTTCATAGTGCTTAGAAGTTTCACCGAAGGTCCGTCGTTTTTTGTGGAGAGATTGCACCAATTCTCTCCCGGTAAGGGAGGTTCTAAAAGCGAGGCACTTGTTGCAGGATGCTCATTGCCCATGGTGTACGAATGAAGGGGAAAGTGTCCACCACATTTTGTTTTCTTGCCAGCAAATCAACAAGGTTTGGGAGGATTGTGGATGTCATGAGAAGGTGGGTCATTCAGTAGAGGAGGATTTTTGTGACACTTTGGTGAGGTGGAATGAATTGGATAAAAACATGGTGAAACGAGGTGATAGACTCAAGTTATACGATGTTTTTATGATATTTTGGGTGCACTTTGCTAAGGGATTTGATCGTAATTGTTGACGTTTGCATATATATCAACCTTAGCGGAAGTTCGGAGTTTTGTAAGTAAATTAGTGCTAATGTTATATGTTCCGAGCTTATAAGGTGAAATGGTTTTGAGAACTATTTAACTGAAAATATGTTGGGAGTGCTCCGAAAATAAATCAGCATGGCAAGGCAGATGAGTATCGGAGGCATGAGCCAATCATTGCCGCAAGTCAAGCCAAGCAGAGCACCAAGCAAACACAAGCTAACAAAGCAAGCCAACCCAGCAGCACCAAGTCTTCCGAGCAACTCAGCGGTCGAAGCTAGCAGCGTAGCAGGCCAAGGCATGGTCGCACCACGCAAACCTTGTCGCAGATCACGAAGGCCTATTGCCTGCAGCTTGCACCGGTCGCGATGGACTGTTGCTTGCAGCTCGCACCTCGCGAGGTTGGTCGCGACGCCTGACTTGTCCAGGTCTGGGACAATTTGTGCAGGATCAGTTACTCGTCGCACCTCGCGAAGACCCTCACACCTCGCGATACTATAAGTCGGTTTGTGGCCGACATTTCGTGTGGGGTTTAAAAGCTTCACAAAAACCTATTTTCGAAGGGAGGGGCGAGCAGCGCCAAAACAGCTGGGAGGCTAGAGAAAAGACTCCTATCTTCATTTTCCTTCTTCATTCTTCTAAGTTTTTCTTAGTTTTCGGTTGTACTAGAGATTTCAATCATGGAATTGGCTTATGATATGCCGATTGTAGCTTGAACCGTTCTTGAAGAAGATTAACATGAAGCTTCAATCATAATTGTGAGATCTTTCCTCTCTATTTATTTCCTTTGATTATGGTTTAATTTCTATGATTATATTCTATGATTTTTGCAATATTATGCTAGGAACGTTACTAGTTTGATTGTGTAATTAATCTACTGCTAGATTTAAGAATAGAATCGAATTGTTTTATATATTCTATTATCAATTTGCAGCAAACTAGGAAGTAACTTGGTTGCTGATCATCTTGGTTATTTCTTTGGGAAATTACATCAAGTGTTGAATGTTTATCGCGTGTATGACATTAGCAAGTCTATTGGGTCTCTGTGTTATTGCTGCTATTAGATTGAACTTAATTAGACGCTGATCGGACTAGGTTATCTTTTAGTTTGGGTTTCATAGTCACGCTGATCGTGCTATTCAACTAAGAATAAGGAGAATACAAGATTAGTTCTCAACAATAGATAATCATGGAAATAACTAGAGTTGAGGTTCAATGATCGATAATTAAATTGATGTGGATGTTAATCAGACTCAAGATCTTTCCATTATTGATTTCTCATTTTATTTATTTGTTAATTACTTTTAGTTTATTTATAACTCATTTGAAACCCCCCCCCCCTTTATCAAGTTACTTATTACTTAGATTAATCTAGGTATTGATCCGCTAAATATATAACTTACTTCCCTTCTGCATTTAGTTTTAAAAGAGAGTACGAGAAATTTATTTTTGGATAGGTGCATACGACTAAACCTCTGGCGGAGGATGGTGTTATAGGGAGTTGAATTTATGGGGTGAAAGAAACAAATTTATTTTTGAGAATAAAAGTCAACCTTTAGCAATTGTTTGCCAATGTGTGGGAAGGCAGGTGGAGGAGTTCAATTTGTATTCCTCGCGCATTTATGGCAGTTTGAAGAAGTAAATAATGCCTAGCTCTTGTTTGGCGTACCCCTCCTTCTGGAATTTGCAAGATCAACACTGATACTTTCTTAGGCGTGGATGGCTGGGTTGGGCTCCGGGTGGTGGCTATCTGGACAGGTGTTGTTTTTGGCGGTTAAGATGACTCGAGCTTGTTGGCCTCCGGAGGTGGCTGAATGTAAAGCCATTTATATGGCGGTTCGTCTGGCGAAGTCTCATAGTTTAACAAATGTGGTAATTGAATCTGATGTGCAAGTTGTAACTTCGATATTATCTAAAGCTGCTCTCTTCTTTGCGGATTTAGACTCTATTTTAGGAGATGTGATCTTTCTTTGTGGTGATTTTAATTCTATTAGCTTTGCTCATGTTAAAAAGGATGGGAATATTGTTGCTTGTAACCTTGCTAGAGTAGTACCTTTTGGAGTAGAACAATGTGGGGAGGATCATTGTTCTAGAGATGTTTCGCCTTATGTACTTATGGACACTCTTCCCATATATGATTAATGTACTACTCTATTCCCTTCAAAAAGAAAAGGTAGGAATAGGAATCCTACGCATGCAAGAGTTGCAGTAGGCATTGTCTTCTAATTTCACATTTCACATACTTTGCACTTCACTATTAATTGTCATCCCATATAAGTTCATATGAGAACCACCATTATGGTAAGAACCGTGAGAACCACTCATTTTTCCTCATTTTATGAAGATTTTGCTCATTCCACAACATTTTTACGGATTTCATGTTTTACTCATTTTATGTTTTTGCTCATTTACCGTTTTTATGCTCATTTCGCAACTTTTTGCTCATTTTACGTTTTGCTCATTTTATGTTTTTTTCTCATTTTACGTTTTTATGCTCATTTTACATTGTGCTCATTTTATATTTTTGCTCATTTTTACGATTTTGATCATTTAATGGTTTCTACTTATTTTATACTTTTGCTTTTTTTTTTTTGCTCATTTTAAGTGGTTCTAATCGTTCTCACCATAAGAGGGTTCTCATTAGATATATGTATATACCTTGCCGCAACCAAATCCCACCTACATATTGCAGAGCAAATCAACAGTTTTTTCAACAATAATTTAGAGCAGTTCAGGTGGTACGATTCAGATTTTAATGTGAAAAGCAATCTTTGGGTTATATTCATTGAAGCTTTTGGTTTGGTCTCTTCAATTTTGCCTTCAATTCGTCTTTCTAAAGAATTATTGTAGGAAGATTTGTATTGATGACTCATAATATTAGGTTTCTAGAACTATGCTCCTAAGCAATTTAACAACCCATAAAGCCTCGAGGCAAAACCAGACATGCTGCTTTGCTTATATTCTTTTGTTGAACTTTATCCATATATACAATTTATTGATGGTTCCCTTAAAAATAAAATAGTCTGCATGCGATTGTTTTATCTGTAACCCATAAAACAATCGCAGCACACACTTGGTGTTAATTAAGAATGGTCTAGTAGATAAAACAATAGCACACTAGTTGTTATATCTACTATTGTGCTCCTGAACACCTAGGGCGTTAAATATGGTATCAGAGCCAGGGTCCATTTCGGTGTCCTGTAATGCCTACGGGACGCAGGCTTTTTAAAGGAGGGGAGAAGGTGCCTAAGATCTTGGCTATCCCACATCGAAAGTTGAGGAAAACAAAACTTCTTTATATAGAGGTGGACACTTCAACCTAGTAGAGGCCTTTTAGGTAGGACTAAGGTCCTAACCTTGCGTGTTAGGGGCCATAGAGGACAATATCTACTAGTGGGCTCCTGAACACCAAGGGGTGTTACATTACTGAAGGATGCATTTGGCAGGATCCAGATTTGGTGTTGTATTGTTGTTTCTGCCACTAGTCTTTGTGATTCTAGTTTGAAGTCACATCAGGCGTGTTGGTGAATTTGATATTTGGGGTTCTATGTGTTGTTGTACACATGGTAGCGAGCTTTGAAATTTTACAGCGACATTTTATTGGGTTAGGTTGGGTGTGTGTTTTGCAAGTTAGTTGCAACTTCATGCTATTTTTTCGTGAGCTTGGTTGGTTTTGTGTTAATCAAAATTTTGAGGTGTAAAGTGCACTCACTTGGATATTTTAGCTTATGAGCTAATAATATTCGTTCTCAATTGTATGCTTGCTTACATGATTTCTGCATGATAGCTTCCTCTGCATCAAGCGGACAATATTGGTTAATGTTTTGATACTGGCCTCCAGTATTACACTACTAGCATTTTTTGGTGTCATAATAACGTTTTTTCCTCAATTAGTTATTCATCAATGTTACAAAAAAAATGATTCGAACAGATAATTATAATTTTTTTAATTTTTTTAATATGTTTTTCTTAAATCAATGTTTCGCTGGTTTTTTAGTTATTTGTTCATCATTATTCAAATATAGTTGTGAGAGAAGGAAATATAAAACAGAAGAAAGTTTTGCTCAAATAAAGTGGAAGAATTTGTGTATCAGGTTCAATCGTTGAATATTAATAGAGATTACCGAATATTAATCAACATTTAGGTTTTAAAATATTATCAGTATAATTATTAATATATGAATTCAAGTTATTTTTTTTCTTCTAATTGTGTCAATCAAGTTATATTGTCAATTTAATTTTTTATCAGAGTTTTTCACACATATGTAAGAAGAGGAAATCATTTTCTTTAATTTAATATTTAATTAAAAATTCAAATTTTTTTCATTGTTAACTTATTCAATATATATGGCAAGAAGGAAGAAGAAAATATCATTTAATATATATAGCAATTTAAATTCACTAAGGATATATCAGACTTTTTGTAAGGGGGACACCATATTCCTCCCCCCTTTCACTTATATAATAGAGATACATATATAATAACAAAACCTTAAAGTCAATATTCCAGTTGGTAGATGGTGGACTCATGTCTACTATGAGAATAGCAGACACGGGTCAAAAAACAACACAAAACAACATAAAACGCACATTCATTAAATAAACCGCGAAGCTAATGAACATCTTTGAATCTCCAATGAACACTGAAAAACATAAAACTTATTTTTTGAATTTATTACTTTCATTTTCCCACACAAATTTCAGAGACTTTCTCTCTCTTCTTCCCAAATCCCCCAACATCTCTCTAACTTTTCCCTAACCTCTCTCATCAAACTCTTCAAATCATTATATTTCTTGCACAATTCTCATACATGAAAATGAAAATAATGAGTTGCAAATCGAAATCGACAACATAAGGTACTAGATCTATGAATTTGATAAGAAAAGGGAGCATATTTTTACATTTTGAACTTTTGATTCTTGATTTTCCTTCTTTTCTAGTGAACATTTCAAAAATGATTTATGATGTTGATGGTGGTTTGTGAAAAAAATAAAAACAACCTTGCAAATGATGCCACAATGAACGAAGAAGAGAGCCCAATGAACGAAGGGGAGGAACGAACAGATAATGTTCATTGTACTGTTTATATATGTTCGTTGTATTATTATAATATGCTGATTGAATTCACAAGTCATATGTTCATTACATTTAGCCATATGTTTATTGTGTGTTGTTAAGATATTTGGTACATTTTTGCACATATTAGTTGTATTAATAACATGAATTTTGGCATATGTTAATTGTCCATTTGTCCTATTAGCATGTGTTCTCTAAAAACATGTTGGTCAGATGTTCATTGCATTTCAGTGATATGTTCATTGTGCGTTTGCAATATGTTCAACGAAATTGTATGAATTAATGATGAGTTAATTATCATATATTTGTTATAAATGTATGGTATTTGTTCAAATGATCATTGTATGATTATATGATATTTATTGTAGTATTTTGGGTCAATGCTCATTGTATTATAACATGTATTAACTAAAATCATTTTTAGGCAGATGCTCGTTAAGTTTGGCACATATTAGTTGTATAATAGCATGAATTCTGGCATATGTTCATTATCCTATTAACATGCGTTCACTGAAAACATGTTGATCAAATGTTCAATGCATTTCAATCATATGTTCATTGTGGTTTTGTAATATGCTCAATAAAATGATATGAATTAATGATTGGTTAATTATCATATATTTGTCTATAAATGTGTGGTATATGTTCAAATGTTCTTTGTATGATTATATGATGTTTAGTGTAATATTTACAAGTACAAAGTGCAAATTTTCGAGTCAATGTTCATTGTAATATTAACAAGTATTCACTAAAATTATTTTAGTCAGATGCTCGTTATATTTGGTCATATATTTATTATGTGTCTGGGACAAATTCATTGTATTATTAAAATATGTTCATTGCATGTTTGAAAGATTATGTTCATTGTATTATAAACTTAAAATTTTTTGTTCTATTCTTTCTTGTATCAATTCAGTTCGACAAGATCAGACAACTAAGAATACATTATGGTGTCGAGATCTCACAAATTAAATCAATCGGAAAACGAAGGAAGTTCAGAAGCAAGAACATCTTCTTAATGAACTTAATATCTTTTAGTTAGCAATATATGGTCTTTTGTAAAGCCCTGATGTTCATATAGGACATATTGTGTTATTTTGGTTACATTTATCCCTTTGGGTATACATTGCATTTTAAATTTGTCATATTTTGTAATTACTATTTTTTTGGATATAACTATTCTAATGGGATGTTCATTATAGATAGTATGTTGTTTATTGCAAAATTATATATGTTCATTACAAAGAATAATAACGACAACATATATATTCATCAAAATGAACATATAAGTAATTTAAAAGAATATTTTGAATAATTTGAATGAACAAACTAATAATTTGAATCAGTAGTAGGCTGAATGAATTAAAAATGAATCAAATGAACACTAGTCAATTTGAAACATATTTTAAAATTGGAAAAATTCGATAATGTTATGAATTTTGAATTTTTGGAAATCAGCTTAATTTTGAGTTTAAAATTCTTACACAAATTTTGGAATAATTCGAAAGTGTTCATTCTAAAATTGCAATTATTCATTCAACAAATAAAATGTGTTCATTACACTACATTTTCATTTGAATCAACTAGATGTTCTTTTGTTTTTTGGTTTTAAAACATTTTTAAATTTGAAGAATTCATAATTGTTCATTCTGAAATGACAGTTGTTCAATCAACAGTAGCGTGTGTTCATTATACTACAATGTTCATTGGAATAAACTTGATGTTCTTTTTTTTTTTTTTATAAACATTTTGAAATTTGAAAAATTTATAAATGTTCATTCCGAAATTGCAATTGTTCAATCAACAATAGTGTGTACTCATTACACTACAATGTTCATTGGAATAAACTTGTTCATTGGAATAAACTTTCAAAGAGAAATTGAGTTGGATCCCTCCAAATATAACAAAATTGTATCGTCTTCTACCGTGCGTACCATTCTTATGGTAGACCTGTGTTTACCATCTAATTTGCGTCATATTCAATATAGTCACAGAGGATTTTTTTTTTATTTATCAGGAAAAGAAAACTAGGAGGTGTCTACACAAGAGACACCACCTAAAGAACCCATAAGGATGGTTACAACAAGCTTTAAGTATAAAAAAAATATAGAAGAAATTAGATCACAAAGAAACACGAGTAGATGCTCCGCCGCGGCAAGACACCATCTCCCTATGCCCAACTGAAGACAACTTCTTGAAACCCTTCACGGGGAGCAAGATAAACACCACTGAAAATGAATAAGCTGCCAACTCTTCTCAAGAGAACCGCAATTACTTGAGGCCACAACAATCTAACCACTAATCTAACAAACTAAAAAACATGAACTAACTAAAAAAACAGGAAATAAAAACAGGAAAAGATAAATAAACCAAAAACAAGAAAAGCAAAATAAGGACTACCAATCGCGGAGCCGTCGCAAACACCATTAACCACCGCCAATGAACACCAGCGATGCGAACACCCACGACCCACCGCGAACGAACACCAGCGATGTGAACACCCGCGACCCACTACGAACGACCACCAGTGATGCGAACACGACCCACCACGAACACGGACATCATCGAAGCGAACTCCCCGACCCACCGCGACGCGCCATGAAGGGGAACACCCGAAAATTTACCTACCATAAAGGATAGGCTAGAGAACTAGAAGACAAGCTAAGCCATACATGGAAGTGGCTAGAACAAGAAGGATGAGAAGAGGGAGGAGGCTAGGTATTTAATTTCAGAAGAAATTAAATTGGGGCTAGGGTTTCAATTCAGAAGAAATTGAAGTTGGGCTAGAGTTTCTAGAGAGAAGGGAGAGCCCCTCGCTCTAGAAAATGTTTTCCAAATTTTTTTTATGAGTATATACATGTCCTTTCTTAGTCACGGAGGATATGATATAGTGGGAATCTTTTTCCCAGCCTTATCCGTCGATGGTGCGCACGAGTGTAGGTAGATGATAGTGCGCACCATCCAAAACGCAGCAACAAACACATCAAACGCGGGTTCATTAAACCAAAAACGCACGAAAAGAACATATGTTCATCTCCAATGAACATATAAGTAATGACAACATAAATATTTATCACAATGAACATAAAAGTAATTTGAAAGAACATTTTGAAGACTTGGATGAACAAACTAACATTTAAATCAACAATATGTTAATGAAGTGAACATCTGTTCATCTCCAATGAACATATAAGTAATGACAACATAAATATTTATCACAATGAACATATAAGTAATTTGAAAGAACATTTTGAAGACTTGGATGAACAAACTAACATTTGAATCAACAATATGTTAATGAAGTGAGAAATGAACAATAGTAAATGTAATAGCCCATATTTTCAAGCAGGTTTAATTAGATGCTAATTATGTATTTTAACTTAATTATAATATTTGAGCATAGTTTGATGGAGTTTGTTAATAAGATTTAATGTTTTAAAGCAAAAGGAAAACTCTATATCTTACAAATGATATTTGTATATTTTGTTGTAGGATTAGTATTTTGATTTTAGAAAAAAAAAAAACAATTGTATATTTGTTGAGGTGTCAAGTGTTACAAGAGTTTCAAACTCTCATTTCTTCTCTCTCATTCTTGTCAAGTATAGAGGAAAACAACCAAAAAAAAAAAAAAAAAAAAGATTAATCCCTTGAGGTGTAAACAAATTCAATCCTTCATCATATTTTCTAGATACAAATTCTCAATTTCTTCTTATTCAGCACCAAGAATTGAAGACCAAAGTCCTTGAAGTTTTCTCTCTCCTCTGATTTTATACCTCGTACTGTGCATGTTCAATTTCCGTATTCTGGAGTCGGAATTTGCCCAAACTTATTGCATAAAAGTTGTAGATCTCAAAAAGTTATTGAACTTAGACCCAAAAATCACTCGATTCGGAGTTCGGAGCTATGAGTTATGGCTTTTGCAAGTTTGGTGTTGCTACCTTCATTTCTTTCTCCTCTATTTTTTTTTCGACAATCTGTTTCCTCAATTATCTGCAGCATGCAATCCAATTTTGCTCTTTGTTGCTGCATTAAAGTTGTAGATCACTTCGAGTTAATGAATTTGGGCACAAAAATCTCCTAAATCGGAGTTCGGAGCTATGAGTTACACCCCTCGCAAGTTCAGCACTGTTGCTGTACTTGTGGTGCGCTACTGCCACCATTCCTATGGTCTGCTGCCACCGTGCTGCTGCGGTTGTGTGGTGTTGCGTTGCTGCTGCTCCTTGCCGGCGTTCCGGCGTCGCCACTGCTAGTGGTTATGTTGTTGTTGTTGTTGTTGTTGAGCTTTGCGTAGTTTTGAAATTCATTGGCAGGTATAACATTTAGTTATGATTTTCACAAATATAATTGAATTTGTTCTTGATTTGCAAAATTAGTTTATGGGATCGAAATTAGTAGTATTTGGGTTATTGAGCTTAAAAGATTAGAAATTTTGTTGAATTATTAGATTGAAACTTATTTTTGAATCGATATTGATTCCACTTCCTATTTGTGTAGTTCAATTGCAAAATCAGTTTATGGTAGTATGTTTTAGTAAAAGATTGAATCTTTCCCTTGTAATTTAATGGATTGAAAGTTACAATATATATATTGATCCTTTTAAGTTAGTTTATAAAATCTGATTTTTATAAATTATGTTTGATAATATTTTGTATGAATAAATCTTGGGGTTAATGAATTAGAATGTGAAATTGATGGCGCGAGTTAGTTTAGAGGAATGGTTTTAATATACGAGTTTCCAATTTGTTCATGAAAGAATTTAGAAACTATAAGAAGTTAGTTTCCTTATCTGAATTGTTGTGAGGATGGGTATTAATTGTTGTTATTGTTTTGAGGTCATTGTGGGAGTATATGTATGGAGATAATTTCTAAAGTTCGAGCTATAGTTGGTGATTCAGAATGTCAAAGTATTGGGAATCGTTTCAAGGTACACACATGTCCTTCCACCTTCGAACCTATATCCGTGTTTCATGTGTTGAACTTAATAAGCCTTTTATATAATTACAGAATGATTCAAAGTGTTATTTGTGTGTTTATAAGAATTGTTTACTACATATCTTGTTTTAAGCTATGACCAAAAGCTAAATATGTGATGAGTTTTATTGAGTGAACTTTTGGGTATGAAGAACTGATTGGAGGTAGTTGAATCCTTTGAGAATGTAAATGTGTGATATTATTAAATCTGCTTGTTTTTCCACATCGAATTTATAATCGACTTTCTTATGCTTTGTAAGTTGATCTTTTAAATGAAAGTGTAGCTGTGAGAATTAAAGCAAGGATCTTTAGTATATGATCAAAGATGTTGAGTTATAATTTGAGGTAGAAGACCATTGTCAAAATATTTGCGATATAAGTTTTATATGGAATTCTGAAAGTATGAAAGACTCTTTATTATGGTTTGAGATTTTGATTATATATGATCATGAACTTTGAAAATTGTGAATTTGAGTTATCAGCAAATATGGACTCGTGAAATTATAAATCAGGTTTTTCTAGTTCTATTAGTGATGGGGAGGATCTTTACTCTTACTTAAATTTTTATGAAGAAGTTCTCATAGAAAAACTCTCTCAAATTTGGGTCAATTTAATGAACATTATTTTCGGATTTAAGTTCGGAAACACGTAAGTCTAGTAAAACAAGTTATATCTTTACAGGATATCATTGATGAATTATGTTATAATGGAGTTTGGAATGTAAGTTAGAATGAGTTTGGTGTGAGATGGGTACTTGTGAAGTTTTGTTTAAGAAATACAATTGTCGCTTTGAGGGTATTATTAGAAGTAGGCAACTATCCTAAGATTTACTTATGACGTATAAACAAGGTTGAATGGTATCACCCGAAGATATCTCCAGAAATACTATGGAGCTCGGTTATATAAGAATGAAGGTCTATGATGTCATAATTGAAGGACAAAGTAATTGTTGGGAGGTTGTAACTAAGAAATGAAGATGTTATATGATGGACGTAGATTAGATAGTTAGGAAATTGTAAATTTGGATGTGAATTTCAAAGGTCAAATATTGATTTATGAGTTAATGGAGTTGTTACGCGAGGTTTGTGAGTTCAGAGGATGCGTAGGATTTGAGAAATGAATGTCGTATCAGTGAAATAAAGGATCCATATCTTGGTGGTGGTTTAGAGGAGTGTCGATTAGAGAGAGATAATTTACAATACTTATGTAATAAAATATCATATCCGCAAAGGGGTCAAGTAAAATAGTTTGGAGCATAATTTCTTCTATTAGATGAGTAAGATTATATAAATGGAAGTTGGAAAAAAAAAATATAAATCTAGATAATAGAGAGTAATTAAAGTTATATAATGACAATACTAAGCGTATGGTGTTAAGACTAATATGAGCTTTAAGTACAAATTCATGGGACATATGGTTGTAAATTATAAATTTAAGAAGGATCAGGACAACGAGTTTGAGTATTGGAAAATACTAAAGTTCAGATGGAAAATTACATCATAGAATATTCAATTATAACATGGAAACATGGAGTGAGATATTTTGACTTGCCATAGTAATTGTAGGTGATTTATGATAATGAAATAAGGTTATATTATGGAAATGAGAGTTCATGTATTGGGGATAAGAAAACCTTTAAAGGGAAATTCATAACATGAGAATTTTGGAATGTTATAGTTTAGATGTTATAAGTTATAGGCGGAAGTCCAAGTACAAAGAGAAACTATTATAATGATGGGAATTGCCAAAACGTGATAGAGGATACCTTATAGTCTACAAGTAAAATATTACAGGTTAATTATACGAGCTTAGAATTGGGTCTCGATAATAGCTAATTATCTTATAAGTCTTTGACAAACATATTTTACATTTTGATTATGTTATGGGTTTGACTGCGGAAAGACACTTGATTTCGAATACGTTTTATGTATATTACTTCCTTTAAAAATATTTGAGGTAAGTAAGATTATTTTGAGATTCGAGTTTGTGTTATAATAAGATTATTTTCAAGTATTTTGGATATGTTAATTGCATTTCAACTCTGTTTTGTTTTATATTAATTTACGGCCGGAAGTTTTAGTCGTTGATACACTTTCGAATTGCATACGCGATACGAATTGAGAACAAGAGTATAAGTTTTGAAAAATATAAATTTGTGTTATTGAGAAAATAAGGATTATGATATAGTTATTGTTTTATGGGGAAAGTAAACAACATTTGTGGAGCGAGTTGCTCAATATGTGTTATAGAGCGGGTATTGCTCCTTTGAGTAGTCATGATCTAAAAGTTCTTGAGGTTAAGCTTCAGAAATTCCTAATTCGGAGTACCGAGCAGGAAGTTATGTTCATTTTAAGTTCAATGTTTTTACTGCAATTATTTTGACAAAAGTTTCACATGTTCAAGTTAACTAACCCTTTAATAAAGTTTAAATGAGCCCACTAGCAGTAAAGAATTGATTATTTCCTTATATCTTTATACCTAATTAATATGTGAAATTGTTAACGTAAAACAAAAGATTTCAAAAGAAGATTCAAGTCTTGCAATGATTAGCGATACTATAGTAGTTGTGATTCTTTTTCCTCTCCATGGATGAATATGTTTTCTTTGGAACACGTGTGGTATTGATAAACTGTGCATTTAAACTATTTATGTAAATAAACTATGGATACAAATGGGTAAAGACCGATACCAAATAAGGTACGGTATGAACAACAACCCTTGGAGGATGGGTGATCTCCTTCCGAACCCTCGCTGGGTGGGTGAAGTCCAGCAGATATTAAAAATGGGACATGTCCTAGTTAAGGCTTGCAAGCATAAATATTTAAACGGTGGGGTGACGACCTCCATTAGTTTAGAGACAGTCGGTTCCTTGTGTAGTCTGTCTCTATTTGTGTTCGCTTTACCCAAATAAATTAAATGCTATAGACCCAAAGGGTTTTGAATGATCTAAGTGGTGATCTTCATGATAAAAATTCTTACTTTAATGCGATTGTGCAAGGATAGTAATCTTGAAATTTTAAGCAAGCACCTTACTTGTGAAGCATACTGAATTCTAGCATGAATTGTACATGAATGGTCTTAAGCCACCAAAAATGAGGTTTTGGGATGAGCTTATGTATTCAACTGTTGTTGAACTTTGTCCTTATGGCAAGAAACTTATTATCTGTAGTAGATGTATGAGTACTCTTTACCTGACTTTCTAGTTAGGGATTGCTGGTGTCGTAATAAAAACATTTGTAACTATTTGATTTTAAGTATATTGAATTTTGGGGTTGTTCCACTTGATGAGTAATAAACCGCACAACTATATTTTAAGCCACTAAAATGAATTTCTAGTTGGACAGTGTGTGTACTCAGTTTTTCTGATTTTGTTCTTGGAACCTGTCCTGGTGGGGGCAGAGTCCATTGTTAGTGATTTTACAGGGTTGATGTCGAGGACTTGGAATATGATTATTGAACAAGAAGAAGATTTTAATGTTATGAAATGGTGGGCTGAGATATAGTTAGATGCCTTGTTTGGAAGTATTCGTAATTTGTTATTTGGTTTTCAAGGTTTTCTGTTGGGCCCCTGACCCACAGATCCAGGATCGTTTTTATAGGTTTTGTTTCCGCTGCGAATAAATGTAAATTTGAGGTTTGTTAAGTGTTAATTGTGTTTTGTGTATCTTAAGTGTGATTAGTTAGCAGCTTGGAAGTGCCGGCGGTTACATTAAATTTGAAAAATATTTTGAAATTTGAATTTTGAAAATCAATGGCAATTTTAAATTTTTAAAATTCGAAAACATACTAAATTTTAAAATTAGGCGAAAATGTTCAATCCAAAATTGCAATTGTTCATTCAACAGAAAGAATGTGTTTATCACACTAAATTTCTTATAAATGTTCATTCCAAAATTCCAAATGTTCAATAAAAAATAGCGTGTGTTCATTATACTACAATGTTCATTGGAATAAACTATATGTTTATTGGTTTACAACACACATGGGGTGAAAAAGTTGAGGAAAGATAAATTGATGTGGGTCTTACAAATGTTCATTCCAAAATTGCAAATGTTCAATGGAAATTAGTGTGTGTTCATTAGAATACAATGTCCATTGGAATAATCTTGGTGTTTATTGGTTTACAACGCACATGGGGTGAAAAATTTGAGGAAAGAGAAATTGAGGTGGGTCCCACAAATGTTCATTGGAAAACTGCATATGTTCATTGGAGACCGTGCGCACCTAGAGGAAGGTACTTCCGTGCGCACCTTCGAATTTTTGTACTTCCTCCGTTTCAAATTACTCGCTACACTTTCCATATAGGGAAGTTTCAAATTACTTGCTACACTTCCTTTTTGGGCAATAAACTCTCTCTATCTCTCTCCTCTCACATGGGTCTCTTTTCTTTTTACTCTCTACCTCTCTCTTCTCCAAAAATTGCCTAGGAGTCCGTGAATTGAGAAATGTAGCAAGTAAAATGAAACGGATGAAGTATAACTAATGCAAATGTGAAAGAGCATGGTGCTAGCGTAACGATCTAGTGATAGTGTTGTGCTGATGTCATCTCACATAGATAGTAGTGAGTAGTGACTATGCTGAAGGATGAAGCAAGTAACTGTTGCTTCACATTCTCTTCAGTGACCATCGTCTGCTCCTTGTATACTTCATGTCTCTGGCGCAGAACGAGTACATGCATATGGTAAAGATAAAAGAAGCTGATCAGGTTATCGCCAAGAAAGTGAATTAGCAAACTCTCTAAAGTGTTAGGTCCCTACATTGTAATTGTCAGGAATTAGGTAATCTTGATGGCTTAGAGGCTCCATTATTAACCACTCATATTAAGACTAAAAAGGCCAACTTTAGGACATTTTCTGTCTTTCTAGGTTTATGCTCATGGAACTTTTACAAACTCAGCAATTGCAAGCGATTTAGCTTAAAGAATACTCACATGTGAAGATATTTTGATCAAGATTGAAAAACCAAATAGAATTTATGAGCAATCCGTTTATATCCCAGCATCAAGAACAACCCTAAAAGCCATAACACCAGTAGATGGTGTCGGTTGCAAGATTAATAATCTAGTCCACATCCTCCTATGTCCTATCTATTGTTGAATGCTCCTCTAAACCTAGAAATTCCATTTTCTTTTAAACTTCCTTCATTCAAGTCCTCTTACGTTTGACTCTATCTCAACTAAAATGCAGATAATTCGAACTTTCCACCTTTTGCACATGACTAAATTAACGTGGTTGGTTCTCACTTATCTTGTCCATGATGTATGCCACTCCCACCCATCTTCCAAATGTCTTAGTGAGTCACTCGCTTTTGTCTTATCAGATAAATCTTGGTCTGTTGGTCAATATCTAAGATTAATCCAAAGTACTTGTCTCTACTTGCTCGTTTGTATGTCTCTTGGTACTAAATTAACACTCCATCTACTCAGTCTTACTCTGAATCCTCATAATTCTAACTCTCGTCTCTAAAACTAACTTAGCATTAATCCTAGTTCTCGTCTCATAAATTAACATATACTTCCTCCGGTTTGAAATAAGTGAAACATTGTTCTCATTTATGTAAGAGTTTTTTAAGAGAAGTGTTTCACTTATTTCAGAATGGAAAGAAGTATAATACTGGTCTCAATTGCTTACACCAGGACCAGGCTATATTGCTGGATTTGTTTATCAGCGGGGTGAACTCAATCTGAAAGACTTGCATATTCTAATGGGTTTCATGAGATTCCCTCGTGGAGTATCATATCATTTTAGGATTGTTATTTATTTAACATAAACTGCTCTCACATTTAGCATAAAGAAAGAAGTAATCTTTAAGAAAATATTGAAGGTGAAAACCATACTATAGATAAAACAAATTCTGGTGCAGCTTGATCTCTTTTAGGACTCTACTAATTGGATGTTAGTTAACTCCCTTTCAAAGTGTGTGGTGATTTTCTGACAAGTTTAATTCATCCTTTTAGAAAGAAAGTCCTTACAAGTTCAACTTATTATCGATGAATTCTCAAAGCTATTGGTGAGATTTTTTTTGGCTTTGTTTCTTACTAAATTTATACGCTTTAATGCTTAAAAATGGAGATGTATAAATCAGAACCAAAGACCTTTGAGTTCTGGAAACAATATTTTTATCATTATCAGAACCAAATTGCGTGTTTTTATTACCTACGCGGGATGCTGAGTGCGTATTTGACTACCTCATTGTAAGATTTTTGTTTTGAAAATGTTTTTGAAGTCGCCAACAAGCCTTTAAAGGAAGGCTCATAAACATAATCGGATATTGGAAAATCGTAGGAACTTATCCAATGTAGATCTCTCTCGCCATGACTCCATAAATGGTCAATGAACCAAAAAATTGTGTTCGGGGGTGAGGGTACAAAAATGAACAAGAATCAAATTCGCCCATTGATCGTCTCTACTTAATAACGATTCATGTTATTATGCAATCACATTACAGGAAATCTAATCCAATTGTCCAAATTATCTTATTTAGGTATTTGATTAGCAGGAGTAAACATGTGAGATGATGAAAACATTAAATATACAATCATGCATATGAATATGAATAGTATAATATAAAAGAAACATAAAAAAAGAGATTTAGAAAAGCATACACAAAGATAGCGTGAATTCCTTTAGTATCTACATTATGACAAGTAGATTGTAGGTTAAAAAAGGTATTGTGAAATTGAACCAATCAAAATCACAATTGAACAAGCACAATCAACAGAACTAATTCGAGAATTGTTATTATTGGATAATACGGTAAAAACGCAACTAACTAAAGAATGTCCACAATCAAAGTAAATCATAGAAAGGAGAGAGAAGAAATTCAAACCCTAAATTGTATGTTTTCGCATGGAATCGCAGCTCTTGTACAGTGGGAAGGTCCAAGTTCAAGTTCGGGCTCGTCTTTTCCGACTCCCTGATTTCGTATCATCAGTCTTTGCTTCCCCATTAATTTTTGTTTTTCACTTGACGCCAACAGAAAACAATGCCCAACCTTACCATTTATTTATGGAAAATTTGTTAGAAACAACCTTTTATAAAAGACACTGTCATAAACAACCTTTTAAGGATTTTTTTGTTAAGACAAACCTTAAACCAAAATATTTTTGTCACATTAAACCTTTGGGCGGAAAAAGACCCTTGACTTAGTTTTCAGGCGTTGACCATCCCAGCCCCACCCACGAAACCACCCCCCACACCACGAATCAGTCCCCTCGCTTTCCCCCACCCTCGAAATCACCGCTTTCTTCCCCCCACCCTCAAAACCACCAACCCTCACTTCCCCCCACCCCCAAAACCGAACCCCAACCCTCCCTTCACCCTCAATCGTGCCCCTCAAACCCTAAATCCCCACCCGAACAAACCTAAACCCTAACGAAGAAAAGGGAAGGGGTGGTTTCGGGGTGTGGGGAAGTGAGGGTTGGTGGTTTTGAGGGTGGGGGGAAGCGAGGGGACTGATTTCGTAGGGTGGGGGGTGGTTTCGTGGGTGGGGTTGGGATGGTCAACGCCTGAAAACTAAGTCAAGGGTCTTTTTCCAGCCAAAGGTTTAATGTGACAAAAAAAATTAACTTTAAGGTTTGTTTTGACAAAAAAAAAATTGAAAGGTTGTTTCTGACAAAAAGTGTTATAAAAGGTTGTTTCTGACAAATTTTCCTTTATTTATATATACCGTATAATAACTAACGCAAGGCATATGGGTCATTTTATTGGTATGTCAACTGTCAAAGTTCAAGCCTTTCTTTGAATGCTTTCCACTATTGGACTTAAGGGGAAAAAATTGTCAATTACGATCACCAAACTGCATTTTTATTTGAAATTGCTGCCAAAATTAAAATTCAGCCAAATTTTAACACATTTAGCACACTCATGATGACATCTCAGTCATGAACATCATTCCTAGAATGCTTGAAATACTCGCAAACTAGACTAGAGTGATATTTTCTCTCATTTCTCATTACCCTTCTATGAGTCAAACACAACTTTAAATAGGTGAGAATAGCTGACCAAGTAAGGACAGTGACTCAGACTTTTACACCAATAGCAGTACAATTTAGTGGATCACTAGAGGACGAGAATTACATTAATTCCCTAGTACTACCTATTACCGAAATTCAGAAAATCAGTCTAGGAGATAGTGCACTACCGCACTTCTTTTACTAACCTACACATTAAGCACACACTAATTAATCAACACAAAGTAAAAAAAAAATATGATTATGTGTTCCTTGCTAAATATTCCCCCTCAAGCTGAGAGTGAAGGATGAGACTGAACTCCAAGCTTGTCCAAAAGAGAGTTGTGCTATTTAGTAGGTAGAACTTTAGTAAAAACATCTGCAATTTGGTGACGAGTTGGAATGTAGACTGGAGAGATTATCCCTGCATTGTGGTGTCCCTAATGAAGTGGCAATCAATATCCACGTGCTTAGTTTTCTCATGATGCACTGGATTGCTGGCAATGGCAAGAGTTGTCTGGTTGTCACAGTGTAGAGGTGTGCTTCCAAGTTATTTCTCACCACGATCTTTCAAGAGTAGCTTCAACCACATCACTTCACACACTGTCATAGCAATTGATTTGTATTCTGCTTCTGCTGTGCTTCTGGCCACTACATATTTCCTCTTGGATTTCTAAGAGATAGGAGAATCACCAAGTAAGATGCAAAATTCTATATTGGATCTTCTAATGGATGGACAACCTACCCAATCACTGTCACAATAGGCAGATAGCTGAGCCTGAGAGTGATTTGCAAGAAGAATGCCTTGACTAGGAGCTCCAGCTAGATACCTTAGGACTCTCTTACCAGCCTGCAAATGCACAATTGTGGGCTTGTGCATAAATTTGCTTAATACATGCACAGTGTATGCTATATATGGCCTTGTCAAGGTCAGTATATGAGTTTGCCAACCAGCTTCTGGTTTTCTTCAGGATTTGGAAGAACATCTCCTACTTCACTTGTGAGTTTGAGATGAGTATCCATACGTAGCCTGAGAGTTCTACAATTTTTCAGCCCATATTCTTGCAGTAAGTCCATTTGATACTTCCTTTGAGAGAGGAAGATCCCTCCTTGCATTCTATCCACCTCAATGCCCAAGAAGTACCTCAATTCTCCCATGTCCTTCATGTGAAATTGAAAGGAAAGAAACTTCTCTGCTTGAGTAATCCCTTCCATATTGTTGCATGTAATGACTAAGTCATCAACATAGACAAGAATAGTTGTGAAACTATTCTCTTCTTATTTGATGAATAGAGAATAATCTAACTTAGATTGCATGAAATTGTTTCTCTTCAAGGCACTACTCAATTTGGCAAACCATTGCCTAGGAGCTTGCTTGAGTCCATAGAGGGACTTAAGCAACGTACATACTTTTGTAGACTGTGCTGGCTTGCTCACAAACTCCCACTTGGATTGAACTTCCAACCTGTTGCCATAGTCAGTGTAGCCTGGTGGGAGTTTCGTGAAGACTATTTCCTGCAATTCACCATGCAAAAACGCATTTTTAACATCCATTTGGTGAACAAACCACCTTTTTATAGATGCCGCAACTAACAAGGACCTTACAGTGGCGATATTAGCCACATGAGCAAATGTTTGCTCATAATCCACCCCATATTTTTGTCTGTTTCCCATGATCACAAGTCTTGACTTGTATCCATCTATAATACCATCAGCATTATACTTGACCTTATATAGCCACTTACAGCATATGGCTACTTTCCCGGGTGGAACGGTAGTGATTTCCCAGGTGTGATTTTGCTCAAGAGCATCAAGCTCTTCATTCATAGTTTTAACCCATTTAGCTTCCTGGATAGCCTCCCTAAAATTCTCGGGTTCATTGTGACTCTCCACATGACTCATAAAGCAGGAGAATTGCTTAGTGACAGGGGTGTTGGTCACTCTGTGAATGGTACTAGGTGACTCTTTGACAGTGAGGTTAGAGGTATGATAATCCTCAAGCCATTGTGGGTTCTGCAAGACTTTCTCACCTCAGGTTCTGCACAAGGATGCTGTTGAGTGGTTTCAGGTTCTAGGACAGGGTTGTCAGCTGGCTCTTCTGAAGTGTTTTGTGGTGTTAGGTAGGTGTCACTTTCACACTCAGTGGTAGGTGATATAGTGATAGGAGTGGTGTTTGGGTGGTCATCTTTTTGGATCGTGGTGAGGTTCAATACCTTATAAGGATATATTGTTTCAAAGAATTTTACATCTCTACTTACAAATATTGAGTTGTTTGTCAAGTTGAGAAGTTTGTAACCCTTTTGGGTTTGAGAGTGACTAAGAAATACACAAGGCACTCCACTTTCAAGAAACTTGTCATGACTTCTACTTGGATTACTAGCCATCACAAGGCACCCAAAAGATTTCAAATAATTATATCGAGGTTTAGTTTGAAACATTACCTCATATGGACTCTTGTTCTGCAATAGAGGAGCTGGAATTATGTTGATTAAGTGAACAACAGTTAAGACACAGTAACCCATTATTGAAGAGGAAGACCTGACTGAAATCTAAGAGCCCTTGCCATCTCTAGAACTTGTGCTTCCTTTCAACCCTTCCATTTTGTTGTGGCCTATACACACAAGATGTTAGGTGTATAATTCCCACTTTATTAAAGAATGGTCTGCAGTGTTTATCTTCAAATTCTAATGCATTGTCATATCTGATGATCTTCACCCCTTTTCAGAACTGATTTCATGCCATATTCACAAATTTTTCAATTGCACCATATGCATCAGACTTATATTTCAGCAGATGTACCCATGAAACTCTGCTATGATCATCAATCATAGTTAAAAAGAACCTATGATTGCTTCTATTGCTCACCCTGTAGGGCCCCCATATATCTATATGGATCGGGTCAAAGATATTTGCAGCTCTTGACTCACTTAGCTCATAAGGCAGCTTTGTGAACTGTGCAAGAGGCCAAATTATTCAGACATCTGTGCTATGCTTGTCAAACCCTTTTAATTCTTCAATACTACTTAGCTTGGCTAAGGGAGCATGTCCCAGCCTTTGATGCCACAATGTGGTGCTTGAATTTTGAGGCACACCACTAATTGTGTTTGGCAGGTTCACTTTGCAAGCTGCACTCATTCTTTTTCTTCCTTCTTTGCTTGTGTTCTCAAGCTTCATGTCACTGCAACTTCCTCTTGACAAACTTCCTAAAAGCTTGTTTAGATCTTCATTGACAAGGTAATACAAACCATTCACAGCCTTCCCCACAGCTATTAGTCTATCACTCTGGTTCCTTCAGCATTCACAATCATACAGTATGTGTGAAGCTAACTTTGCACTTTTTTTCTTTGATTAACTTCTGCCATAAAGAAGATTGTGCTTGAACGTTGGAACATACAACATGCTCTTCAGCACAAGATCATTTTCAAGCTTCACTTCACTAGAATGTGATATTACGGAGGTGTCTCCAGTTGGTAGATTCAGCTTTGGCTCTTTTGTGCTCTTCACAAGGTCAATAGATTGAAGCACATAGTGATGTGGTCAGTTGCTCGTGAGTCAACTATCCACTCACATTTTTCACTTTCAGCATAGCAACGACCATCATACCTGCATATGAGTACTCCATTATTTCATCACCGGTTTCAGAAGCTCCTCCTTTAGAGGGAGTAGGGAGGAGTTACATGAGTTGTTCCAACTGTTTTGGGGTTATCACAGCAGCTGAGCTCCACCTGATGAACTTTCACCTTTTCTATGGATGTTTGCAGCCAATTTCACACCTAGCTTTGCATTTTTTCCTCCTTTTTTCCACTTCTGAGGTTTGAAGTTGTTGTGCTCTTTCAGTTTTCCTTTCTGCTCCTTTTCATACTTTGGATGCCATTATGGGTGTCCAACAACAAACCAGCATATTTCCTTGTTATGACCAGGTTTACCACACACACTGCAACCTCCTTCTCTTCCCTTAGTGGAAATAGCAGCAACCTCCATTTTTTCTTTCACAGGCTTCAACATTTCTCTTTGACACTCTTCTTGTTGAAGACTACTCACTAGTGGAAAAATAAGGAAGGGCTGCGATCAAAACAGCCCTAAGGGCTGCGTTTTTTGCCAGCAGCCCTTTCCGTAGCAGCCCTTCAATAAAAAAGAAGGGTTGCAGTTTTTAACTGCAGCCCTTCACAACGAATCGCAGCCCTTCTTAGCTCGAAGGACTGCGTTTTCGGCTTAAACCGCAGCCCTTCTTTAAGTGAAGGGTTGCGGTTTTAAGGCGAAAACGCAACCCTTCTTTAAGTGAAGGGCTGCGATTTAGGCTTAAAACCGCAGCCCTTCGTATTCCTATGTTTTTTTTTAAAAAAAATAAATCTGCCCTGCATGTCCACCCCTGCACTCCCCACCCTGCTCGCCGCCCCGCACGCCTCGCCCCACCCCACCCCGGCCCACCTCCCCGCTAGCCCCCCCGCCCGCCCCCCCCCCCTACCCAACCCACCCCGGCCCCCTGCGCCCCCCCCCCCCCACCCCACCCTTGCACTCCCCCCCCCCCCCCCCCCCTCCCCACCCCCCCACACCCCCTACCCCCGTCAGCCCGCCCTCCCACTCCCCCCCCCCCCCCCCGCCCACCCGCCCCCACCCCCGCACTCCCCCAAGCCCCGCCCACCCCACCCACCCCCCGCACTCCCCTCCCAAGCCCCGCCCACCCCAGACCCATCCCCCGCACTCCCCGCCCCCGCCCCCGCCCCCACCCCGCCCCACCCCTTCACTCCCCGCACTCCCACCCCAGCCCACCCCCTCGCCAGCCCCTCCACCCATTGCCCAGACCACCCCAAAGACCCAACCAGCCCCATAGCCCGGCCCAAAGAGACCCACCATGGCGGCCCCCACCCCCCACCCAAAACCTCCCTTCGACACAAAAAAAAAAACCGATCAAATTGCAATAATATATATGTTTTTTAACGTAATAATTAACTTTAAATATGTATATTTAATAATGTAAAAAGTGTACGTAGAATTGATACAAACTAGTAGATGTAGCTAATTATATCACGAATTCCACCAAAATGTATCATAAGCAATCATCACAAAGGTGGGACGCCAACTTATCCCGAACTTCATGTTATTCGTCTATGGTGAAGGCCCTCAAACTTGGTGTGTTATTCATATAAACCTTGCAAAACAACCAAGTAATAAACACATAATATAAGAATTCAATCATTTACCGTAGTTAGTAGTTCAATCAAAAACAAATGCAAGCCTAAAACACTACACACTAGTTATATTATACCTCATATTATCATATTCAAAAAGAAAATGGAGTTAAATGACTCGAGAAACAGGAATTGGAAGCGAAAAGGCAAAAATAGGCCTAAAATGACCTTTTCGTTCTCGAAATGCAACCAACAAAAAATACAAGCCTAAAACTCTACACAATAGTTACATTATACCTCATATAATCATGTGCAAAAAGAATATGGGATTAAATGACTCGATAAGTACGATTTGGAAGCGAAAAGGCAAAAATAGGCCTAAAATGACCTTTTCGTTCCCGAAATGCAACCAACAACAAATGGAAGCCTAAAACTCTACACAATAGTTACATTATACCTCATATAATCATGTTCAAAAAGAATTTGGGGTTAAATGACTCGATAAGTACGATTTGGAAGCAAAAGGTAAAACTAGGCCTAAAATGACCTTTTCATTCCCGAAATGCAACCAACAACAAATGCAAGCCTAAAACTCTGCACAATAGTTACATTATACCTCATATAATCATGTTCAAAAAGAATTTGGGGTTAAATGACTCGATAAGTACGATTTGGAAGCGAAAAGGCAAAACTAGGCCTAAAATGACATTTTCGTTCCCGAAATGCAACCAACAACAAATGGAAGCCTAAAACTCTACACAATAGTTACATTATACCTCATATAATCATGTTCAAAAAGAATTTGGGGTTAGATGACACGATAAGTACGATTTGGAAGCATATAGTTACAATTGGAGAAATTACACAGACCTTAATTTATGTCTCATGATTTATTGACCTTCCGCCGTTTCTTAGGATTCTCAAGTACATGTATCCCTTCCGTGTGATCTACGCGCATATAGTTCTCCGACATATTCACATCATCTTCCACACTATTTTCAGGATAGGTAAAAGGGGGGAGGTCCTCAAATGCATCATATTCTTCCTCATTATCAACATCACCAATGCCGAGGATACCCCTTTTACCAGGTACAACAATTGACCACTTATTATCAGCAGGATCAATTACAAAAAATACTTGCTTAACTTGTGATGCAATTACAAATGGCTCCTCAGTTTCACGTAGACCACTAAGGTCAACAAGAGTGAATCCGCAAGGATCATCTTCTCATGATTTATCGTCAACCCACTTGCAACACAAGAGGCAAATATTAAAAGTACAGTAGTCCAGCTCCCATATTTCTTGTATTCGCCCATAATAGTTGCTTTCAGCATGTACAGGCGACTTATTTTCGAGCTTGCGTATTGTGTAGATGACGCCACAAGTGAAACACCACTATTTTGTTGCGATGTTGACTTCAGATCTTGACGTTCAGTCCAAAACGTATACCCATTAATAGCATAACCCTCATAAGAGCGTACAGCTTCACGAGGACCAAATGCTAACCGGTTCAAGCCAGGAACACTTTCATCCAAATCATTCACTACTCGTTTATGAAACCAATCAATGAAAGTCTTGTTATGCATTTGTGTCAATGCCCTAACTCCTTTTCCAGGATTGCTAACACGTAATTCCTCCATATGTTCATTTAAATAAGGATGGACAGCTGCTACGTGATGCAATACAAATAAGTGATATTGTTTACGCTTTTCTACGGAAGGTGTGATCAATTTTGAACCAATTGTACCCTTGCCCTCAAGTCTGCCCTCGTGTCGGGATGTCGGAAGTCCAACAGGATCAACACTAGCAAAATACTCAGCCACAAAATTACTGATCTCTTCACCCACAATCCCGTGAATTATACTACCTTCTGGTTGTGCAGGATTCCGAACTTTATCCTTCAAAGTGCTCATATATCTCTCAAAAGGATAGCACCACCTACACTAGACCACACAGCTTAATTTCTCGAACTAGATGGACAATGAGATGGACCATAATGTCAAAGAATGCCAGGGGGGAAAACATCTCAAATTTGCATAGAATTTCAACGACTCTGGCCTGCAAGGAATCGAGGGTCGACGGTTCTAGGACTTTGCTGTATATTGCATGGAAAAATGAATAAAGTTCTGTAATGGTGTGCCTCACATGCTTTGGAAGTATCCCACGAATTGCAATCGGTAAGAATACTTGCATCATGACATGACAATCGTGAGATTTCATACTCGATAACTTCAACTCACCATTTAAGGTAACAAATCGCTTCATATTCGATGAGTAGCCAGTTGGGACCTTAATGCCATACAATGACTCGCAAAAAAATCCGTGTCTCTGCACGCGACATTGTGTAGCAAGCTGGTGGCAAATAATTCTTCTCCGAATCCTCCACCTTCTTTTTACTTTTCTGAGTTTCATCATCAACCCTTTCCTCCACTACTTTCTTCTTCCTTCCATCCCTTTTCTGAGCCCACAACTCTAGTCGAAGCCCCTGTTTTTCCAAGTAAAGTCGTGACGCCTTAACATCTTTTGTCTTGCCCGGAATATTCATATGTGTCGCAAGAATAGCTTCACAAACATTATTCTCTATGTGCATGACATCCAAACAATGTCTGACCTTTAGATCTTTCCAATATGGGAGTTTCCAAAAAATGGACTCCTTTTTCCATAATCCTGTAGGTCGATCAACCTCACTAGCAGGTTTACCAAAGATTGTTTCAATGCCCTTCACCTGATTATAAACTTCAGCACCAGTTAATGGTCTATGAGTAACTTCTTCTTCAACCGTCCCATCGAATGCCTTCTTCTTAAACCGATAGGGATGGTCGCGTCTTAGGAGCCTTCGTGTGCGCATATACACATGTTTGCAGCCCTTAAGGTGTGTAGATTTCATGTCATCTATACAAATCGGGCAGGGTTGTTTTCCTCTAGTCTTATACCCAGATAAGTTCCCATAAGCTGGATAATCGTTCATAGTACAAAAAAGCATGGCACGCAGAGTGAACATCTCATTAGCATACGCATCAAATACTAACACTCCTTCGTTCCACATCTTCTGTATATCTTCAACAAGCGGCTGGAGGTATACATCTATGTCATTTCCAGGTTGTTTGGGCCCCGATATAAGAAGCGACAGCATCATGTACTTGCATTTCATGCACAACCAAGGAGGCAAGTTATAAACCACTAAAACTACTGGCCATGTACTATGCTGCGAACTGAGATTGCCAAAAGGGTTCATGCCATCCGTACATAATCCAAGCCTCAGATTCCTATCCTCATTACCAAATGCCTTATGCACCCTGTTGATACTTTTCCACTCGGGCGAATCAGTAGGATGCTTGAAAGGCACCGTCTTTCTTCCTACGATATGCATGCCACCTCAAATTCTTTGCATCTCCTTTAATTGAGAACATGCGCTTAAATCTAGGTATTATGGGTAGATACCACAACACCTTAGCTGGTGGTCCTTCACTACCTCCAGCTCCTTCACGCTTGTACCTCGACAATCCACAACGTGGACACTCATGTAAATGCTCATACTCATTACGATAAAGCACACAATCGTTAGGACAAGCATGTATCCGCTCGTACTTTAAACCGAAAGGACACATCAGTTTCTTTACATAATAGTACGACTTTGGCAATTCATTTCCATCAGGGAGCATATTAGCTAAAACTTCCAACAACGATGTGAAACTAGAGTCCGTCCAACCAGCTTTCGACTTAATGTTGAACAGTGTTATCACCGCGGAAAGTTTGGTGTACTTTGTACAACCTGGATACAACGGCTTTTCAGCAGCCTCAGACATAGACTCAAAAATACGAGGTCGTTTACACGACTGATCTTCAACCTCGTGTATCATCTCGTCTACCCGATCCCTATCATCATCTGCAAACTCATCATCCCAATTCTCATCCCCTAACTAATCATCCTTCTTTTCTTCACATACATCGTTCATTACTCTAGAGCTTCCTATATACTTCCCCTGCTCACCATGCCAAACCCATACGTGGTATTGAGGCGTAAACCCACGGCGAAAGACATGCTCCCTAACCACATGTATACTACTAACCTTGCTCACATTTCTACAATCGACACAAGGACAATAAAAGTCGACTGCTCCAGAGGATGTTTGATATTGTAATGCAGTTGTACAGAATTCCGAGAACCCTTTCACAAACTCAATCGATTCACGACTACCATACATCCAAGTACGACCCATCTCATTCAAGAAGACCTCTAATAATTAAACACAACCATTCATTATAATGCATCAATCATTAATTAAGTACATACACTCAGATATTCAAATCACACACGTATAGAGCAAGCTAAGATAGTGACATGTTCAATTGTATGCATTCAGCCGAAGGTCCTTATCACTCCAACCAAACCCATCCTTGGACGTCTAATCTCACTAGTGAATATATGCCAACTTTTCAATTCTAAGGAAAATCCAGCAGCATTTCCCTACAGTTCTCCAAGTACACAATGTAGATAATTGATTATCTACATATGTACCCAGAGAACAATGTAGAGAAACGATAAGCCAAGAATTTCCTCAGAATTGAAAAGAAGACACACATTCACGACCTAAGTGAGATCAAACGTCCAAGAATAGTCCCAAATCGGGGACTATTCAAGACTTACTCCTAATGAGTAAGTCTTGAACGGGTATCTAGGCATATGATGACGATTCAAACAACTTGTAGATTTCATAGCTAAATTACATTGCGTTTTCATACAATCTCATATCAAGAAATATACATACACTGCACAAACCCTCCGAAATTCCCATCAGCTGGTACGAATTCGACACGAAAGGCGAAAATAGGCCTAAAATGACCCGAGAATCAGGTCACATGGCAAAGGAATGCCCATCAGCTGGTAGCGGCGGAGTTGGAACTGTTATAAATGGGGAGAGCACCAGATGGGCTTTTGATTTCCATGTGACCTGACTCTCCACATTTACAACAGCCCCACCACCACCGCCACTACTGCCCCCTACTAAACTCCCTCATTGCCATGTAGGCGTAAAATGACCTTTTCGTTTCCGAACTTCAACCAACAACAGATGGAAGCCTAAAAAGCTACACAACAGTTACATTATACCTAAGCCCTCCCCATCCCCGCCCAAGATCCCCAGCCCTCCCCCACCCCCCGCCCCCTCCCCCCCCCCCGTCCGGCCTCCCCAACCCCCCCCCCCCCCAGCCTCTCCCTACACCCCCGCCCAAGATCCACAACCCTCCCCACCCCCCGCCGCCCTCCCCCCCCCCCTCGTCCAGCCTCCCCAACCCTCCCCCACCCCCCCAGCCTCCCCCCCCACCCCCCCAAAGATCCACAACCCTCCCCACCCCCGCCAGTCCTCCCCCACCACCTTGCCCAAGACCCCCACCCTTACCCACCCTCCCCCGCCCTCCCCCACCCCCCTACAATCACATTTCAGCTAATACAAACACATTTTACAACAAAACATAGAAGTTTATTTCAAAATCCAATGAAATTAAACAAAAATTAGAGAAATGTAAAAGAGGAGAGAGAGTGAGAGGGGATTTACCGAAAGAGAGTGAGAGAAGGGATGCTCCACAAACAATGCAGTAGTGGAGGAGAGAAGAGAAGAAGGAGCGCAAGGTGGTGCAGCTGCGTGGTGGTGGAGCACTGGTGGTGGCGTCAATGCAGTGGAGGAGAGAATGAACCAATGCGTGGTGGTGGAGCACTGGTGGTGGCGTCAATGCAGTTGGTGTGTTGTCGTGGCAGTGCGCGCTGGTGATGCGTGAAATGCATGATGGTGGAGCACTGGTGGTGGGTCAATGTGGTGGCGGAGGTAGGGTTTCGCGCAAGGAGAAGTTCGCTCGTGAATTTTGTGTAAGGGAAGGAAATTGAAATGGGGGTACTGTATGTATGTCCGCAAAATTATCAAAAAAAAAAATGAAAGTGAAGGGTTGCGATTAGTCCAAAAACCGCTGCCCTTCATACACGAAGGGCTGCAGTTTTTGGGCTAATCGCAGCCCTTCACTAATAGGGTTGCGGTTAGCCTAAAAACCGCAGCCCTTCATACTGTACGAAGGGTTGCGGTTTCTTATTTTCCACCTTTTTTTGACACTATGGTTCACTTAGTCCTTCATTTGGTAAGAGAGATTAAACTGTGTGGCCCTATGTTTTTAAGATGGTCATACCCTTTTGAGAGACATATGAGTTGTTTTGAAAAGAAAGTGAGGAACCCAGCAAGACCAGAGGCGAGTATTATTCAAGGAACAATTGCCGAAGAGGTTACAGGATATTGTTCTTCTCATTTTGCTAAGGCTGTGATGATAGGTCTTCCAAAGTCCAGACACGAGGGAAGGTTAGAAGGCAAGGGTGGGGTCGGAATGCGACGTATTTCGCCTTCATTGAATGAGTTGAATAAAGCTCATCTTTTCGTGTTGCACCATGCTATTGAAGTTAATCCATACTTAGAGAGACATATGCGTGAATTGCGCCACAAAAACCCGTCAAAAGGGGAGAGGGCGTTGATGAATGAGCATAACAGGTCTTTCATTGATTGGTTCCACAATAAAGTAATTGGTGAATTGTCTGCAAACAACCATCATGTACCCGATACAATTAAGTGGTTGGCATACGGTCCACGTGACAGTTTTAAATCGTATGAGGGGTATGATATCAATGGATATACCTTTTACACTGAACGTCAGGACAAGAAATCAAAGGTGGTTCAGAATTGTGGGGTTTCAATGGTTGCATCATCTAGGGAGTATGCGAGTGCAAAGGATAAAACTCCGATTGATGCTAAACAATCCTATTATGGGATCATTCAGGAAATATGGGAGCTCGATTAGTGTGACTTCACTATACCTATTTTTCAATGCAAGTGGGCAGATAATAGACGTGGTTTGCGAATGGATGAGTATGGTTTTACTCTAGTCGATATGAGTCATCTGCATGACACTGAAGAACCTTTTATCCTCACATCACAAGCAAAACAAGTGTTTTATGTATTTGAACCTGTTGACACTCAGTGGTGCATTGTTGTTAATGGTAAAAGGCGAATTTTAGGAGTACGTAATGTTGACGACGAAGAAGAATATGATAAGTTTGATGATATCCCCCCTTTCTCAATCCCAAATGATGATATGATGGATGTGTCTGATACTGAAAATACTTACATGCGAATGGATCACCAAGAAGGTATAACGGTCATCGAGCAACCTATTGACCAAAATTAAAGGTAAAAAATGTTCTATATGAGTAATTTGAATTATTGATGTACTTATAATATATTTCGTTACAATAGTGTGTTGATATATATTGTTTTAAATTTTGTTAACACTTTTTTTGTTTCTATGTATATGCTACAGATATGGCTAGTGACGGTTCGAGCGATCAGTCATTGGATTCCGATGCACCATTTCACCCAGAAAAGGAGGCTAACCAGGGGGAGGACAGTGGTCGTGCTACAGATGCCTTTGATGCTTGGATGGAAATAATGGAATTAGCAGCTGATAGGAATGCTTTACTTGGCATTGAGGTGACATCTGATCCACGTCAGCCACCCTCCTCAGGTTCGCGCTTATTTGAGTATTGTAATATTGAATATGTCATTTATTTGTTCGTTGGCTAATTTAGTTTCCTTATTTTGATTCTTAGGTCCTCGTCAAACCAGTGCATATTATGGTGCACAAGGGGGGGGGGAAGAAGTCAGATGGGAAGACAAAGGCATCTAGAAAGAGTAAAAGAGGTCCCACGATGAATCTCCACAACACAGAAGATATGTACTTACAGTTTGATGAATTGGGGAGATCAACAGGTAATTCTTGATTGTAAGAGAGTTATAATTTATCATGCTTACGATTTAATGTTTGGATTTCTAATTGTTTTTTCTATTAGGTTCGTGGCGAGCCAAGTATGGTATTTGGGTCGGTCTTTCTATACGCAAGCTTAACATCAATTGGAAATGGAAAAACATTTCTCCTGTCTTGTTGGATTTGATGTGGACAGACACTATGGTAAGATATGTTTCATTTACAATTTTGGGATTTATTGTACTAATGATGACCAAACATGCTTATTTATTTGTTTATGATGGAAAACAGAATATATTTCACCTGCCGGACGAGATAAGCTATAGGAAGCACTACTTGACTGCTGTGAACTCCAGATGAAGGGATTTTAAGAGCAAATTGGTATCTGGTTGGATCACAATGACCAGAGTTAGATCAAAGAAAGAGAAGCTAGGTGATACTCCGCCAGATGTATACAAGCACATCAAGATGGAGGATTGGCTTACCTTCAAAGAGGCTATGACGTCAGATGAGGTTGTAGTAAGTTTATAATCAAATTAACTTGGTTTTATTAGCTTAAATTATCTTCTACTAACTTATTGTGTTTTTTATTGCAGAAAAAGCGAGAAAAGGCGATCGAGAGTGCAAAAAAGAATACACATCATCACCACTTAGGTCAAAGGAACTATGGGGATGCTAGAGAGTTGTGGAAGCAGGAGAACTTATGTCCACCAAGTTTTGATTATGGATCGTCATCTAGTACACCATCCTCCTCGGTGTCCTCCCATGTTAATCGGGGTGATGACTGGTGGTGTGCGATGTATAAGAAAGATCCAGTCACTAAACAACGATTTGTTCCAGTTGAGGAAACAAAGATTGCAGCTGACATATACGTATGTATATCACTATAACTTTTAGTTTGACATATATTTGTTTTTTCTTTATTAAATTTATTATTATCTGTAACTTGTTTTTTGGGCAGTTGGAGTACAAGGAGAAGCAAGCCAAGGGTTAGTTCACTCCGGTACGTAACAAGGACGCCCTTTTTATGGCTCTTGGAGAGAAGCCAGATCATTCGGGTCATTGTTATGGTTTTGGAGGCTACAATGTTGGTTATAGGAATGCTTTTGGTTGTCCACCTCCTAGGAACTATTGGAACTCGAGTCAGGAACAAGAGGAAGCATTCATGTAGAAAATGACTAAAAGGTGGAGAAATGACATTGCAACATATATGCAGAATGTGGCGCTTTCACAGCCGACTCAGCTACCTACTCCACCATTTGGTGCACCATTTGTTCCATCATCTGCTTCACCATCTCCTGGGCCAGCTACTTTTCAGCCCACTCAGCTGCCTATTCCATCATTTGTTCCATCAGCTGCTTCACCATTTGTTCCATCAGCTGCTTCGCCATCTACTTCACATCCCACTCAGCTACGTACTCCACTATCTGGATTTTCCGACACTCATTCTCCTGTGTTGAAGGTACATATATTTATCATATTTACATGTGCTTTATACAAATAATTATCATATATACATGTGCTTTATACAAATAATTATCTTACATAATTAGAACTTTACGTTATTGTTAGGACGAGACTCCATGTCGATTGTATTTGATAGACCCAACTAGTGGAAAGACTTGTCTAGTGGCAGATGCACATTCTTATGCTTTTGATGAGACCACTACTGTTCATGGGTCTAAAATGATGAATGATCACCTTCGAGTGAAAATTCATTGTTTTGTAAAGAAGTATGGTCATTTGCCACTACTTGTCCCCGTCCCTACATATCAAATCGACACTACAGAAAGTGCTTTGGGTACGTGGGTGCAATGGCCAAAAAATTTAGTGCAAATATTAGATGATGAGGTAATTGTTCAAATTTTATCCATTTTTGTAAAATAATAGCATTAAATTTAAAAATTACATAATCTTATGCGCGTTCTAAAAAATTATTATTAGGTTACACCGACACCTAAAAAACAAAAGGGAATTTCGGGGGAGGCTGTTAGATGTCCTAGCCAGCAGCTTTCAGCCGGTTCGGCTACTCGTTATAGTCCAGTTGTCGATGATGTATCATTCTTGGAATCCCTCACTGAAGACTGTAGGGAGTTAGCAGATACGCTTGCCCTTGCAGTCGCAGACGATGATACCGTTTGTATTACCTTGCCGAGCTCCTTGTTCCATTATTCAGATGATGCCACCGCTTATCTGACATAGGAGGATAATGCTCAGTTTCTGAAAGGAGATATGCTTAATATTTCTATTATCTAAGTGTACATGAGGTAACAATAATCAAAGTTATGATTTTTTTTTTTTTTTACATTTGATTGTATGATAGTTGTATTTTCCACATAAAATTTACATTTGTCTATTTTTTTTAGGGCAACGCAGTCTGACTTGGAAGGATTTGGGGATGTTGTTCGTATTTGTTGGATGTGTCCGGAGAGTACCGCATATGTGAATGCATTGGAGAATGTAACGACTTACATTCATTGTGCTTTGACTGGATCCGTCGTTGTTGGTGCTAGTATCATCTTCGCGCCAATCTTTCAAGAGTAATATTCTATCTTAATAGTTTTACAAATATTGATTGTTGCATGATATGTGAATTTTTTAAGTAATTATTGTTATTCAATCTTGCAATAGCCGTCATTGGATGCTCCTTGTCATATGTCCCATGCTCGGAATAATTTATGTCTTCGATTCCGCTAGCTTACACAAGGAGCGGAAGTTAAAGATTAGACCGCCTATGATAGCGTAAGTTGATCGGTTTGATATCTTTTAAATGAAAATTATAATATACAGCAAATAAAGTGTAAACCATTTGATATTGTGTTATGTAGTGTTTTTAGGAGGTTTCGGTTGAGCGGCAACAAAGTTCGTCGGGACAACCTTCTTTGGAAGCGTGTTCAGGTGTAATAGACTTATTTTATTCAATTAAAAGCATATGTCATTCTCATTATACGATAAATTTCCTCATTTTCTTAAAATTTTTGATAAAGGGCCCACAACAACAAGGAGGCACGGAGTGCGGTTATTTTGTCATGCGTAACATTTTTGACGTACTAACTTTATATTCTGGTTCGGAGGATTTCGATGAAGTAAGTTTTTGTTCACTTATTATTCATTTCATATTTTATATATTTAAGTATTTGAGGCTAACTTTGGTGAATTATTTTCAGATTTCTCGTACCTTTACCCTCGATCCTTATACGGAAGATCAAATCAATGAGGTGAAAAATAAGTGGGCAAGATATTTTATTGATAATTGCATTGCGTAGGTTAGTTAATGTTATTTTTCTTTGTTTCTCTTATCCTTACAACAAATATAATTTAGTGCAACTTGTACCAACCAACATTATCGTATTGACTTGGATTTCATGATATATGTATGTATATACATATATACATATGTACATACATACATACATACATACATACATACATACATACATACATACATACATACATACATACATACATACATACATACATACATACATACATACATACATACATATATATATATATATATATATATATATAGATATATATATATATATATATATATATATATATATATATACATACATATATATGTTGGATTCACATGATATCTATGTTGTATTGAATCGTATTTATTTCCTGTTGAACTTCGAATTTGGATTGTGCGTGGAAGTTGGACTAAAATTGGTTAAGTTCTTAGAGGATGATGGATGTTCGTTGTTGGATGAATCTTTGGATTATATGTTGGTTGTTGGATGAATTTTGGATGATGGATGGATGGTTGTTGCATATAGTATTGTACAGGTTAATTCCCAATTATGGGTTTATTCAATTTACAAACGGAGCTCTGCCGAAATTTATGCAAAAAATATTTTGCTTGCTGCATCCTGCTTCTTGCATGAGGTGGTTGGTGGAACATACGTAAATATAAAAAAAAATTTTAAGAAGGCAGTATTTTGCTGCGGTTTCTGGGAAAAACCGCAACAATATACTGTATTTTTTATAATAAATAATATATATTGCTGCGGTTTCTGGTAAAAACCGCAGCAATATATATATTTTTTATTATAAAAATCAAGTATATTGCTGCGGTTTTTCCCAGAAACCGCAGCAATATACTGCCTTTTTATAATAAAAAATATGAATATTGTCTCGGTTTGTCCTAGAAACCGCAGCAATAGTTTAATTACATATTGTTGCGCAGTCAAAACCGCCGCAATAGGCCACTTAATGACCGCAATAAGCATTTATTCTACTAGTGATTTTAATTATACATAATTAAACATATTTTGGGTACAACTAATGAAATGAAGGAAGTAGTAGTACTAATTTAGAAAATGTACTTAATGATAAGGCTGCATATATTAGAATCGAAAATAAAAAGGGGGGCAAGTTAAATTTTTTTTTTTAACAGGAGACAAGCGATAATATTGTTAATTATGTAAATATCCTTAATTTGGAGAGACTTCCATTGATCGCATATAAAGGGATACAAGATTAATATTCCTAATATAATTAGGAGCTCTATTAAGATATCGATAAATATTTACACAAAAAATATCTTAAACCTATGTGGATTTATTCTCTATCAAATTCTAACAAGAACATTTAGTTATGAACAAATTTAATAACTTCGCTTACTACTCTTACTTATCAAAGTTTTCCTAAGTTCTACCCATTTACTATTCAAGTGGTCAAACTCATAAAACTTTGACCATGTTTTATCTTTTACTTGAAAAACAATATTATCATATGAGATCTTGTTAGATTTCTTTTGATATATATTCTCGTAAAAGCAAATTTTTATAATTTTAAATTATACGTAACCAGAGGTATTGATGGTTAAACGTCTGTATTGGAGACCATGTCAAATGGAAATAGGTAAAAGTTAATAATATAGAAGGAGTAATTGTTAATGATTATAGCCTAGAACTAGCAAATGTTACCCATATCATAATATATTTGAATCTATCCGATTTGAGACTTGTTTAGACTCAAACCAAGGACCTTAATTCAATCCAAAACCTAAACCGAATCCAAAATCTAAAATTAGTTGAACAAAAATGAAGTGAAATTAACTAGATACAATATTGGCCCAATACACCATATCACCCAAATTAATTAACCTCATAACCAAAATGACGCAGTCGAAATTAATGAAGGAAAAGCAAGCGCAATTCCTAGTATGAACAAACATATTTACAAGCGAAAAATCTGTCAAAACTCCGGAATCCACCAGAAAAGAGATAAACTCTCAAATATTATTATTAGAAGAAAAGCTGCCTTCTAATGATGGCTAAAAACATTTGAATAGTCTAAGAAAAACCCTTATACGAAAATTAGGCAAAAAAAATTGAAAATTATGAAAATGCTGTTTTCGGGCCCTAAACGAACTCGGATGGCTTAAAAAGCCTGTAGAACACGGCGTAGCGGTGAGTTGGACTCGTTGGCCCGTTTCCCTTTTGTAAAGGTATATTATTAAGCATTCTGATACCGGGAGCCTGACTAGTATAAATCATTTCAGACTTTTTCGATGATGAGCTTTTTCGTCGAACCGTGCAGCTAACCTTCCTACGTCACAAAATCATCCAAACTAATTTTTTTAATACCTTAAATGAGTCAAATTAATTTGATCCAAATTGAAAGTTACCAGATACTTGAATTGAACTAAACTGAAATAATCTAAATTTAATTTATCCAAAGCGGCGGCAACTAAACGAATTTGATTTTACCTAATACTTCTACTTGGCCTAAAGTGACCCAGACTTTTGTATTTTATTTTACTTGTTTTTTCATGTAATTCTAGTAAATACTAGTACTGTAATGGGTGTAATGTTACTAGTAGTACCATAGTGGTAGACAAGTAAAGTAGAGGTCGCAATTAGGTCATTTAAATTGAATCATTGTTCGATTTGTCTTACTGTAGGTTATGTTTGGATCGAGTTGGGTCTATTTAGGTCAGGGTGAAATTCAGTTCCATGGTGTTTGATGAGTTGGGCACATTCAAGTTTAAGTGAAGATTGAGTCTACGATTTTGAGTCTGGTTAGGGTTGGGTATTGGTAGGGGATTTTCATGGGTGAATGATGAATTTTAAAATAGAACCGCAAGTGCACGTTGTCTGTTGTTAGTAGAGACTTAGCAAATATGGGTCGATCCACATGCAGAGGATTTCTATAGATTGATGTTCAATTACTTAACTACTTCAAGAGACAAATAGTTGAATGAATAATAACTAGTACTAAGGTAAACTAAATCAAATAAGGATGTAAATCAAATAATTAAAAACCTAGGGCATTGGCTAGGTCCACCATGCTTATACCAATTCAATCAATATAATACAATTCAACAATGCTTGAATTGAGGGTTGAGTAATTAGAGTCTCTTTTAATCCCACGGTCATGTCTTAACACTCTTAGATCAATATATGCAATACGGTCGCTAATATAATCAGATCTACCAATTGTAACAAGCCTCTAATGAGTACAATCTTTCAACTCTAACTCCTATTAGCTAAATCATAACCCATAATATTGCGCAATTACATGAATTAAAAAATTATAACAAATCAATAGGAATTACTCTAATCCAATCCAATCCAATCATCAAAGAACTTTAGATTACAATCGAATGGGTATAAACATGGCTTCCCTCACTAAGCCCTAGAAAAAGACTACTCACTCATGATATTAAGAAACACAATAATCATAATGGAAATAGAAGAATTCATCTAACTAGATTAAGTAGGAAAAAAATACCGAATGATTGAAGAACAATTGAAGTGAAATCAACAATCTTTGATAAATCTTCCAATCCAAGAGTGCATACAACTATACAACTAGAGAGAAAACTAAGTGTCAAAACCTAATAAACGAGGAAAATAAAATGCCTAATCGAATTTCCTAAAAACCTATTTATAGTCTTTGCAAAACCGGCTAAAAAACATTAAAAATTAGCCTCCCGAAAAACCGCCCAATCGACCGGGCTAAACCGCCCGTTCGGGGACGGTGATCTCCTCCAATGAGCTCTGCTGGGTGACCAGTCGTTGTATACTCGCCAAATATAACCTAAACTACCCAATATAGGGTAAGTATAGGGTCGAATCCACAAGGAAGTAGGGTTAAATCAAGAGTTAATTAGCTAATTACAATGAGCTAAATCAATTTTTGGGGTTTTTTGAAAGTTTAGCAATGATTCTAAAGTCTAAATAAACTAGGAAATTTGCAAAGTAAATCAACGAGCAAGTAGAGGAGATATAACAAGGGTAAAGAAACTAGGGGATTAGGGGATTCACCAACACTCAATCCAAGGATCCAATCATCAAAGCCAAGGGGAAACCAAATGGGGGATCACAAGGGGAAAAATCAAGCAATTGGAAACTCTAATTACTCTCTCGAGCTAATTAGAGGAGCTTGATTTTTTTTTTGACAGGTAGAGGAGCTTGATTAGTCACTCATGACCTATTCTCATGGCATGAGCAACTAATCTAGCCAAATCAAGCACAACATGATTAATCAAGCTTCCCTAAACTAGGAAATACCTATTTTCATGGAGATCCTAGCCTAGCAACCAAACTTAGTTTATTTCTAGCTTCATCTCTCAATTCTTCACTAGAAATTCCAAATATGCAAGTCAAGTGGTGATCAAGCACCCAACAAACCAAGTAAAGCAAGTTTGATCAACAAGTTCAACCCCCAAAAGTTAACCCCTAACCTAGATTTAGGATCCAAAGTGTAAATGAAGGTTACATCCCTTCCCCTAGTAATAAAACTACTCACACATCATGAAAATAAAGCAACACAAAAACTAAGATAACTTCATCACCATAACTATGGAGGAAAGAGAAAAAGAAAAGATCAACAATTAATAAACAAGATCTAAGCAACAATACAATCACAATAAACAAGATTAAGGAAAGGAAAGAAGAAATAAACAAGAAATTACCAACTTTTAAGCTTGCATAAACGGTGAAAATGGAGTTCAAAAGCTTCCAACCTCAACTTTCTCTCTCCTAGGGTTCTAAAGTTTGAATACTAAACAAGGATTAATCTCTCTAATCTGAAAATAAAATTGCTTCACCTAAAATAAGAGGAGTCCCTCTTATATAGTCCTAAAAATAGAACAAAGTTAATTGCATAAAATCCCCCGTATAAAAGCATCAAAGTCGAAAATTGTTTTCGGAAAATACCCCAACCCGGGCGGGTGACCCGACCCGAGTGCTCTGGTGGATTGACCCGAGCGGGTCCACTGATCAGGAGCCAAACTGGGCATTTCAAAATATCTGACCCGGGCAGGTTTGGGAACCCGAGCCCTCGGGTCAATAGACCCGGGCGGGTCGCGCAATCAGAAGGTACTTTAGCTACATCCTGGACTGACCCGGGTGGGTCAGGTGACCCGGGCCCTCGGGTCAGTCCACTTCCCTCCTTTTTCCCTTCTTTCGAGCCTTCGATGCCCCGTTTCTTCAATGTATTGCCTTGGGTTTGTGCATAGGTCCTCCAAGCATGCTCCTAAATCCTGGAATAAAAACGGACACCCAAAGAAAGAGCACAAAGGAGGAAAATGCACAAAAAGAAGGAAAATGAAGAAATGTAGCCTAAACTAGCCTAAAAGCTATCATGAAAACTATTAAAAACTAATCAAAAACTAAGTATATAAGCCAATCATCACTGGGATTTCGCCCAGTCAATCGAGCAAGTAGGGGTGTAAATGAGACGAGACAACTCGCGAGTTACTCGAGATCGACTCGGTCAAAACTCGACTCGAGTGAGCTCGACTCGAGCTCGAACTCGGCTCGAGATGTTGGCGAGTCGAGTTGAGCAACTCGATACTCGACTCGAAAACTCGTGAGAAGCTCGAAAACCCAATTATCAATAGCAAAATACCTAAATTCAACATTTTTCTACCTTAGGATTGCTTTTAACATGAGACACTTGCAAGCTACTCGAAATCTACTCGGTCAAAACTCGACTCGGTCAAAGCTCGACTCGGTCAAAGCTCGGTCAAAACTCGACTCGAGTGAGCTCGACTCAACTCGTGCTCGACTCGAAATGCTAACGAGTCGAGTCGAGTTAGCTCAAACTCGAACTCGACTCGCATCATTTACACCCCTACGAGCAAGGCCGCCCGGTTGGGCGAGCAAGCAGTTTTGGCCTTTTTTTCTCCTGGTCGGGCGGACGAATATGCGCATAGGAGATTGAAGACAAGTTAGCTCGCCTGGTCCAGCCAAACCGCCTGGTCGACTGGGCGAGAGCCTTTCCTCAGTTTCTGACTTCGTTTTTTTATCTAAACTGCTAAACTCGCTTCTCGAAACTACTGTGGGCAATGTGTGATTATTAGAATTTCCTTATGTGGCTAGATTAAGGCATGAAATGCATAATCTGCACAATAGAACATAAAGGAACGAAACCAAGTCAAACCATATCAAATCACACAAATACGAGCTCAAAAGAGCTCAAAATAATACTCAATACTAAGGGAATGGGGGTAAAAGCTCTATATAAAATAGACACATCAGTGAATAATAGTCTCGGAACTACATTTCAGTTCAGTAATCGAAAATATTGGTTCACCATTTTTCTGAATCGTAACCGTAATCGTTTAAACCAGTTACCGCCTAAGTGGTTAACCGGTTTTTCGCTACGGTTTTCCAATTTACCATTAACCATTACTCAAGTTTTAACATTTTATTTTACTTAATTTATATATATTACGTAGACATAAGCAAATATACAATTTAACATTAATGCAAAATTATCGAAGTAACAATACTAAAGTACTAGCTATTGCCATAATGTAAAATGATTATAACAAAATGCATATAGAAAAAGAATTCTTATACTAGTTTTATCTAAATAAGGCACGCACTAAGCTACTTCCGTAGTTTTACTATAGTAATAAAAACAATAATACTATAATTATAATAATAATAATAATAATATAATAATTAATATTATTGGATATAATTATAACATTTTTTTATAGGTAAACGGTGTAACTGAAAATGACTCTATATAAACTCAAATGCAAGAAGCTAAATTATTCAATGAATGACCAAACCTAATATCCGTCCAATCTAACTAAATCCGACTTCAATTTTCACCCGATCCAAACTACCAAATTGTTAGGTCTATAAAAAAACCTTCCTAAAGCAAAAAAGAGGGAAAACAAATATCTGACATAGCTATTGTTGCAAATAGAAGAATGAAAATTTAAAATAAATATACTAAACTATCAACTACGACTCATCAAACAAAATTATACTCAAATATAGAAATGTACAAATATATAACCCTAATATTCGTGATGCTAACGAAATTGTCACAAATGATACCGGAGCTGAAAGTTCCTCTAGTTTAGTATTAGGGTTCCCTCCCCACCCCCTGCCAGCCCTCCCCCACCACCTGCCCAGCACCCCCACCCCTACCCACCCTCCCCCAGCCTTCCCCCACCCCCCGTCCAGCCTCCCCAACCTCCCCCCCACCCCCGCCCCCCTCCCCCACCTCTTGCCCAAAGATCCACACCCTCCCCCACCCTCTCGCCGCCCTCCCCCACCACCCGCCCAAGTACCCCCACCCCTACCCACCCTCCCCCACCCTCCCCCCCCTCCCCCCACCCCTTGCCCAAAGATCCCCACCCCTCCTCCACCCCCTTCCCCAAAGATCCCCACCCCTTCCCTACCCCCGCCCGGCCTCCCCAGCCCTCCCCCGCCCCGCCCAAAGATCCCCCACCCTATGCCCAAGATCCCCGCCTCCCCACCCCCCCGCACAGCCTCCCCAGCCTCCCCCCATCCCCTCGCCTAGCACCCCCCACCCCCTACCCACCCTCCCCAAGCCCCTCCCCCACCCCCTACAATCACATTTTACAACACAATATAGAAGAGAAATGAAATAAAACAAATTGATTAGAGAAATGAAAAAGAGAAGAGAGAGTGAGAGGGGAATTACCGACAATGCAGTAGTGGTGGTGGTGGTGGCGTCAAGGTGCGCTGAGAGAAGAGAAGAAGAAGGAGCTCAGGCGATGGTGCGTTGCTCAGGCAACACTTCCGGCGTCAGTGCGTCAATGACGATGCTCCGGCGATGGGTCGGTGCTCCAGTGATGTGTCGGTGCTCCGGTGATGGGCGTTAAGGCTGTGCGAATGAGTGTGAGGGAGAGGGGTGGGGGAAAATTTTTCAAAGGGAGCGAGGGAATGAAATTTGGGATGCATGTGTGTACTGTGTGTTGCGCGCAAAACTAAAGGCTTGGGCGGGATGTAAAGGGTTGCGGTTATCCCAGAAAATGCAGCCCTTCGTGTATGAAGGGTTGCGGTTTCTAGGCTAACCACAGCCCTACATGAATAGGGTTGCGATTAGCCTTAAAACTGCAGCCCTTCATACATTTTGAAGGGCTGCGTTTTCTAGGTAACAGCAGCCCTTCACTAAAAGGGTTGTTGTTCCCTTGAAAATCGCAGCCCTTCATACACGAAGGGCTGCGTTTTCCAAAAAACGCATCCCTTCCTTTTTTTTCCCCTAGTGACTACAAGCAGTTTTAACACTTGAAAGGCTACGCAGCATAAGAAGATTGCTTCTTTGAGGTCCATAGACTTCATCAAGTCCATTAAGAAAATGAAACAACTTCTGCTCTTCATGTTGTTGATTTAGAGCAAGAATAAATGCATTGATTTTAGTGTTTACATTGCTGATAAGTGGTAGATGATTCAGAGTATCTAACTCCTCCCATTACCCCCTCATTTCAGTATAGTAATCAGTTATACTCTTCCCTTGTTGCTTAGTGTCATAGATTTCTTTGTTTAATATGTACTTCCTAGAGCCATTAGACACTAGGTACCTTTGTTCAAGGAATTATCAGATCTGAGATGCATTTTCAACTAACATTATAGATTTTTTTAATAGGCTCAGACACATTGCACAAGATCCAAGAAATCACCATGTTGTTGCAGGTGTCCCGGGCCTCTTGTTTCACTTTGTCACTTACATCTCTCTTCACAGCTCCTGTCACAAACCCTGTTTTTCTTTTTGAAGCAACGCTTATTTCTAGAGATCTTTTCAAGATCTATAATTGCTAGCTCCTTGAAGTTTTTCTATATTGAAAGAACTACTTCCATCAGATGGATGCAAGTATAAAGGACCGGATATCTCTATTATTGTAGCAGTTGTTTTAGAGTTTTAGAGAGACACAAAAAACCACACTTTATCTATTCTACGAATGAATAGCAACACAGGTGTTCAATCTCACAAATCAGTAATACAAGTAGAGCAATTTATATCTAGCAGCAACTTGCTTAAATGAACTCACAGTTGTGAGAGATGAATGAAAACCCAGATGCATAGCTCTGATACCATGATAACATTTCAGTCAAGAACATTATTCCTAGAATGCTTGAAATGCTCACAAACTAAAGTGATATTTTCTCTCATTCTCATTACCCTTTCTGTGATTCAAACACAGCTGTAAATAGGTGAGAATAGCTGAACAAGTAAGGACAGTGACTCAGCCTTTTACGCCAATAGCAATACAGTTTAGTGGATCACTAGAGGACAAGAATTACATTAATCTCCTAGTACTACCTAGTACTGAAATACAAAGAATCAGTCTAGGAAATAGTGCACTACCGCACTTCTTTTACTTACCTACACATTAAGCACACACTAATTAATTAACACAAAGTAAAAAAAAAAACATCTAATTATGTTTTCCTTGCTCATTAACTCAACATACTAAACTTAATTAATTTAGAACATAAGGCAGCTTTGTGAACTTTGCAAGAGGGCAAATTATGCAGACATATGTGCTATGCTTGTCAAACCCTTTTAATTCTTCAATACTACTTAGCTTGGCTAAGGGAGCATGTCCCAGCCTTTGATGCCACAATGTGGTGCTTGAATTTTGAGGCACACCACTAATTGTGTTTGGCAGGTTCACTTTGCAAGCTGCACTCATTCTTTTTCTTCCTTCTTTGCTTGTGTTCTCAAGCTTCATGTCACTGCAACTTCCTCTTGACAAACTTCCTAAAAGCTTGTTTAGATCTTCATTGGCAAGGTAATACAAACCATTCACAGCCTTCCCCACAGCTATTAGTCTATCACTCTGGTTCCTTCAGCATTCACAATCATACAGTATGTGTGAAGCTAACTTTGCACTTTTTTTCTTTGATTAACTTCTGCCATAAAGGAGATTGTGCTTTAACGTTGGAACATACATCACGCTCTTCAGCACAAGATCATTTCAAGCTTCACTTCACTAGAATGTGATATTACGGAGGTGTCTCTAGTTGGTAGATTCAGCTTTGGCTCTTTTGTGCTCTTCACAGGGTCAATAGATTGAAGCACATCGTGATGTGGTCAGTTGCTCGTGAGTCAACTATCCACTCGCATTTTTCACTTTCAGCATAGCAACGACCATCATACCTGCATATGAGTACTCCATTATTTCATCACCAGTTTCAGAAGCTCCTCCTTTAGAGGGAGTGGGGAAGAGTTACATGAGTTATTCCAGCTGTTTTGGGGTTATCACAGCAGCTGAGCTCCACCTGATGAACTTTCACCTTTTCCATGGATGGTTGCAGCTAATTTCACACCTGGCTTTGCATTTTTTCCTCCTTTCTTCCACTTCTGAGGTTTGAAGTTGTTGTGCTCTTTCAGTTTTCCTTTCTGCTCCTTTTCATACTTTGGATGCCATTATGGGTGTCCAACAACAAACCAGCATATTTCCTTGTTATGACCAGGTTTACCACACACACTGCAACCTCCTTCTCTTCCCTTAGTGGAAATAGTAGCAACCTCCATTTTTTCTTTTACAGGCTTCAACATTTCTCTTTGACACTCTTCTTGTTGAAGACTACTACAAGCAGTTTTAACACTTGAAAGGCTACCCAGCATAAGAAGATTGCTTCTTTGAGGTCCATAGACTTCATCAAGTCCATTAAGAAAATGAAACAACTTTTGTTCTTCATGTTGTTGATTTAGAGCAAGAATAAATGCATTGATTTTAGTGTTTACATTGTTGATAAGTGGTAGATGATTCAGAGTATCTAACTCCTCCCATAACCCCCTCATTTCAGTATAGTAATCAGTAATTCTCTTCCCTTGTTGCTTAGTGTCATAGATTTCTTAGTTTAATATGTACTTCCTAGAGCCATTAGACACTAGGTACCTTTGTTCAAGGAATTTCCAGATCTGAGATGCATTTTCAACTAACATTATAGATTTTTTTAATAGGCTTAGACACATTGCACAAGATCCAAGAAATCACCATGTTGTTGTAGGTGGCCCGGGCCTCTTGTTTCACTTTGTCACTTACATCTCTCTTCACAGCTCCTGTCACAAACCCTATTTTTCTTTTTAAGCAACGCTTATTTCTAGAGATCTTTTCAAGATCTATAATTGCTAGCTCCTTGAAGTTTTTCTATATTGAAAGAACTACTTCCATCAGATGGATGCAAGTATAAAGGACCGGATATCTCTATTATTGTAGCAATCATTTTAGAGTTTTAGAGAGACACAAAAAAACACACTTTATCTATTCTACGAATGAATAGCAACACAGGTGTTCAATCTCACAGATCAGTAATACAAGTAGAGCAATTTATATCTAGCAGCAACTTGCTTAAATTAACTTACAGTTGTGAGAGATGAATGAAAACCCAGATGCATAGCTCTGATACCATGATGACATTTCAGTCATGAACATTATTCCTAGAATGCTTGAAATGCTCACAAACTAAAGTGATATTTTCTCTCATTCTCGTTACCCTTTCTGTGATTCAAACACATCTTTAAATAGGTGAGAATAGCTGAACAAGTAAGGACAGTGACTCAGCCTTTTACGCCAATAGCAGTACAGTTTAGTGGATCACTAGAGGACAAGAATTACATTAATTCCCTAGTACTACCTAGTACTGAAATGCAAAGAATCAGTCTAGGAGATAGTGCACTACCGCACTTCTTTTACTTACCTACACATTAAGCACACACTAATTAATTAACACAAAGTAAAAAAAAAATCTAATTATGTGTTCCTTGCTCATTAACTCAACATACTAAACTTAATTAATTTAGAACATTTGCAAACAGTTAATAAGAAACCCTCACTAATCATAAACTACCCACCTAAAAATAAACCATCACGACCACCACCCAAATTTGAAAAATCCACCCACACATTATACCTACCACCGTTCACCACCGCCACCAAAGAGCCAACCCTTTCTCTCCCCTCTTCTCTCATCCCATCACCACCATCTTCTACTCCGCTTTCATTCCACAAAACACCAACCTATGATCCTAGAGAATCCTTTCAACTTGATTAAATCTCTATAGCCTTTCTTTTTCAATTATATCACGTTGTTGGTTTTTATTTATCGTACAAAATTTCATTGCTAGTGGATTAGAAGTGATAAGTGAGTCATGTAGATCAACTTGATTTAGGGAAATATCAATAGTCTCAACTTTATTTTTAACACACTTGTTAAAATAATATGAACTAGTGATCATCTCATAATTCTCAACTATTGAATCACATGTCCCTCTTCAAAGCAACTTACGCTTACATGTGACCCGAACTACTAGTTAAAAAAAACCTCAAAAGCTATCTCTCACATATATTCCCTCACTTCCTCTTCACCTATGGTCAATGATCACTCTTCACATTACATGTTATTTGATTGTACTTATGTGTTAAAAAATTTGGTTTGTTGAATAATTAAATTTTGTTATGCATTCTAGAGAAGTATGAAGATGAAGGGTTTGACATTCTTTAATCGCATTCCCTACAAAAATTGGAAAAATATTTCAAACTTATGTATACTCAACAAAAGAGAAATTTGTAATTCCTCACAATTAACATTCATATCAGTAGCAATATGGTAGATAAACAAAGCTCCTAAACAAAGGCCTGGTGGGTCTTTTTGAACGAGATATAGTTTATTTAACTGCTCTTTCTACGCAAGCTCATCATAATTAGTGCAAAAGGGGTGCACCAGTAATCTTCCTCCTCACTCATTCTTCCTTTTCAACCACCTATCCTTCGCCATCAGCAATCATGAGCTTTAACCTCCCCATCAGTAATGGAAAACCCATAATTGTTGGACCTTTTACATAAAATGTGAAACTCCTTAGCAAAAGAATAGTTCCTATTTCAGCTTTCAATTAGATGCCAACATGTGGCTACTTTTCATAATTGGATTATAGGAAAGTAGGAGAGAGAAAAGAGGGTGCGGTATGCCATATGGGGAAGTAGGAGAGGGAAAGCAAATAGGAAACTCAAGAATGTAGCATGTAAGGGATTGTGAAATAGAGAAAACTAGATGGATAAGTTAATGGAAGATGATATGAAAGAATGAATGAGAAGAGAAATCATGAAGAACCCATGATTGTTGATGCTCTTACAACACCCAAATTTCATCGACCACCATTAAAATCAGCATCCCCGCCATTTTAAAGCATAGTGGGTGGATTTGCATGGGAAGATGGAGGAGTTGTGGTATTGAAAGTGGTAGCTGAGTGGAGTGGCTGGAAATTGACAAGGTAGTTGAAGGCACGTGCTGATTATCTTGAGAAGAGAGCAGAGGATATACAGGAAGGGAAAAAAGAAGAATAAATTTAACAGGCTCATTATTTGAGAAGGGTAATGCAATGGCTATGTTGCTTAATTGCTCGGGTTAATTGGAGAAGGTTGCAAACAATTGAAGATATTAGTGTTAAATTTTCCTTCAGTTAATCATATTCAGCTGATTCAGTTCGAGTTCAGGTCTGATCCCATCATGTTAGAGTTCATTTTCAATTAGGAATTGTAGAAAAATATCAATTTTAGACATATTTGACTACAGGACATAAGGAACAATAACCTGCTTATAGAATGTGATCAGTACTGAACTTATTTCCAGCCTGAAGCAAAATGATTCATCTCTGAATAAGATTGCAATAAATTTTCAGTGAGGATACTAATTAAACCTCACTTTCCTCTACTCCACAGGCCATGGAGCAAAGCTGATATATACACGGCACCGTTAATCTGACAAAACAAAGTTCCTGAGTGTTCAAAACAAAAAGGTAAAAGAGTAGGAAATAAATTTGGTATGTAGCCTCATTCTTGGGTGGCATCAGCAGCAGACGCTTCTTGAGGTTCGTTAGCCGATACCTGATCTGTATCTTCTGTATAATCTGTAGTGTTATCGAATGGACCCAGTGGATCTCCAAAAAGTTTGGACAGTATCGTTCTGTGACACTCGTCACAGAAGTATAAGAAAGAGAAGTGACCTTCATTTGGAAGCAAATGCAAGGTAGCGTCCGGTAGTATGCGATGTATGTATTGAGCCATTGATGGTGGTACAACATGATCATCTAAACCCTGCTCATCCATTCAACATTTTAGTTAATCCCACAGTTGCTGCAGTTCTGACAAATTTCAACATGAACAAGTAGTAAATGATTTAGCAACTACAATCTCTTCACTTCCGAGAAACTCCTAATTTCAATATGAGCAAATAGTGAATACATCAGCAACATCTATAGTGTCCAAAAAACACCCCACATTTTTATGGGGATATCCGAAACACCTGTCAGTTCGCTAAAATTATCAAAAATGCCAATGATATATGCCCTATATGCAAAAATTGGATGTGAATTAAACAACCTCCTTTAGAGAGTAATCTAAATAAAAATAGGTCCTACATTTTTTGGGAGTGGGGTAACATTTAGTAAGTCTGTTTGGTATAGTAAGTGAAGTTCACCTTTCCTCATCAACAAAGCTGGAAACATTCAATAAGTTGGTTGAGTTTAGAGATTTTTTATCCCCAGTAATTGAACGAGAAGTAATGAATAGTTAGAAAGGTACTACAGATACCAAAACACAGTCAATGGGAGAAACATGATGAGACAAACCTGCCATATGTGGATTGGCCCTGAAAATCCAGTTAATTCACATTCTGCTTGCCTGTACAAGGACTTCAGCCATGGAAGGATGCCTTTACCTGGACACCTCCTCCTCATCTGTAAATCGGCTAGGCTAAAACCCCAGTCAGACACTTGTAACACGGCTTCCTCAACGAATGATTTCATGCGCCGTTGCCTTACAGACTCTTCCACATCTCTTTGCCAAAATTCTTCAAAACTTGCACTTTCAATCAGAGCCTTATCCTGCACGCGTGTGATGATTAGGGCCATTACATCATATAGTAAAACATAGTCCATAAACATCAAATAAATATATCTGGAATAATGACTTCCCAAGGATTGGTCTAGGGATGTTAAAGATGAACCTTACCTCAAGTAAAAATAAGATCAATAAAATAAATTTCAGTTTGAAGCTCAATAATAGTACTAGAACTTCTTATCAAAGGAAGTGGTGGTAGTAATAAATTATACCAAGAATAGCGTGAGTTGTGACAAGGGGAAACAGTGAAACGACAGAGAAGAAATGGTAACAACTAACAAGAGAATCAGAAAATGATATCAAGGGCATAAAACAACCAGATGAGCAACATAAACAAGACTATGGCTAAATTTCTCCCTAGCCTGCTTAAGCTTTCCTCTATCTTTTCTCGAGCCATATATTGTACAATATGGCTGAGTACATCTGCCTCACACACCTTAACAAGTGGTCTTGGCCCTAGGAAAGAGCCTTGTCCGAGGAACTGAAGTAATATTACCAATCTTAGATAAAAAAAAATAAGAAAAATGGCTTCTGAGGAGGAAATACACTGGCAATATCCGCACGGCTTCATATGAAAATTCAACTAGAATTTTAGGTCATATTCCTAGACTATGAGATGCATTGCCAAAAACACGACCCTATTCATTTTTCATTAGAAAATTTAGGTTCGGGTAAGTCAATCAGATGCAGAGACAACATCCCTTGAAAAAGCATTCGATCAAGTTACTGGCTTTCGTAAATGGCAGAGCAAAGGAGGTGAATCAAACCATACACCCTCATACATTGATAAAGGCACCAAGTTAAATAAACGTTGAAGCAGCAAAAAGATTGTCAACTTTTCAACAGTCCTTTCCAGCCCCAAGGTTAAATCATATACCTACCTAATCCATATGAATTTTTCCTACTTCCCCCTTACTCCTTGTCTCTTATATGCCTACTTCCATGCCATTTTACAAGTAACCATCTAGGAGAAAAACTTACTTTGTCACCGACTTTCAGGGAGAAACACTTCTCAAGTTTTCCATGCTTTCCAGAAAAGAAGCTTCTGCGATAAAAATATGAAAGAAAACTAGGAAAGCTCCTTGCTGTGGAGAACATAAGCTTCCTCTTTTGCTCCCACCTTTCCCATGTCTTACTTGTCTCTTCTTTTGTCATGCTCGACTCATAAGGATTGATCATAGGAGCAACAAATGCTGCACCTGCCAGTTTAACAAAAAGAAGCACCATAAACAGTTTATTAGCTAACGGCTTAAATTAGTAATGAAGCTTGGATATCACTCTTGGCTTGACCTCCAGATATGGAATTCATACCAGCAACTCTGTTTGAGATATACTTGACTGCGGCCCACGCATGCATTGCTGCACTAGAGTATCCAAACACCCAGAACTTATCATTCACGCCTAAAGCATTTGTTAGGTGCTGCACATCCATGGCTGATGAGTTGAGGTCTCTTGAAGGATGAGGGTCACTCTCACCAAATCCAGGAAGATCATATGTTATCAACCGAACACCATATTCTTCCAGTAGAGAGGCCTTGATTCCAGGTATGCCTTTCACAGAAAAACTTCCAATTACAAAGGGGTGAAGAAACACAGGCAACAAATTTGCTTGGTTTACCAATACTCTAATATCATATTCTCACATACCTGAAAGTCTGGAAGAGACAAATGCATGAGGAGAAATCAGGGTAAATCTAGCTCTGTTGCCTGGTACGCCTTGTTCAAGATATGCTATATGCCGACCATCTGGGAGTAGTATAGTGCTAGCACTAGGAGGATGTATAAGCATTTTCTTCACAATCGGAGTCGGAATATCGTGAGCATTATTTACATTCAGTACTGCACGATATACAAGATTGTCAAGAACATCATAAAGGACAAGAAAGGTCTCATAAGTCATAGCTTAACCAGATTCACCAGCAAAACCTAGCAAAAGCATCCAAGTTGTAACTTGAATACTGATACAGATATAGCAAATATTTAGGATCTATCTTGAGAGGAAGTTTCTCGAACGTAAGTACGACATGGGATAATTGATTGCCAAAAGAACAACTACAATCCTGCTAACTGTGGGATTCGGAGCAGTATTTACTGCCAACTACATCTTCTCCCTCATATGTGGGAGATATGATCTCATTTGAAACCACTCTCCTTACCCAGCATCCCAAAATTAAATTACATGCTCTGGATGACATACAACACTTGAAAACAATAATCTGAGATATTCATTATGGGATAAGAACATCGATAATAATCAAGCTCAGCTATCATTTTCAGTCCAAGAGTCAAACTCGCCCATAAAATGAAAAGTTTGCATGTTTCTACTCCCAATGAAGTGTCTAAGTGCACACACCCATTTGAGAGCGTCGAGTATTTAACATAGGAACTTGAAGTGAAAATTAAAGTTATACTACTGTTAGCTGTAATCATCCTTCAATAGTCTAGTACACAAGTATTTTACTGTTTAGCTGTAATCATCCCATGTATCGGTACACATGAACTAAACCACTCAGTCATATGGGTAAAAGAACACTTTCCATTACAAAGAAGCTGCAGCTCTTTTATATTACCAATAATTTCATACTGCAAATTATGTTCTAAGAACATGAAGGCGGCCGAAAAAACTTCAAAACTAAAGTATAACATTAGGCATTAACATTATAACATGAGAAATAAATTAACAACCAATACAACAAGAATCAAATAGATTCCACAATTCAAAGGTCTAGGCTAATTTTTGAAGCCTCACCTACATTAGCTCACCCTTCAATAGTCTTCTAGTACACACAAGTCACAACACTAAACTAAAAATGAATCAATTAACTAAATAACAATAAATAATTAACATCTATATAAGTATATAAATTAACGGTGTTTATATATGAAATCACGCGTTAATCATTGTTATTAATCCTTGCATATAAACTTTTCCTAATATAAGATATAAAACAAAAACACAAGAAATTAATATCCAAAACAAATTAAAGGAACAGAAATTTACCTGCAAGAGCAAGGATGAAAACGAAAAAAACAACAGGCCAAGCATGAAGAGGGTCACGATCCTCAGGCAAATAATCATTCAAAAACCTTAATTTAGTAGAAATCTTAGCCAAAGGAGGTCCAAAGTTTTGAACAAAATAAGAATCCTCATCCACTAAACTTTGTTGTACAATATCTTTACACCCTCTTGAAAGGTCTAACAACAATTCACCCCATGCTTTAGCAAACCCTTTGATTTGATCCTTCAAATCTTCCTCGCGTTGCTCTCTTCTCTCTCCTTCAAAATGAGCTTCAAAATTAAATTTAGAATCCTCCATTGAAGAAGAAGAAGGTGGTGCTGCTATAAATGGATCTCCATTATTATATCTTAGCCCATCATCTACTAAACTAGCTAGTTCATCTTTCCATGATCCAGACCTTCCAACATCCGCCATTTTTGCATTAAATAAAGGTTTCAAAAGCTCTTATATCATCAAAAATGGTGATTTTGGGTTCAAAATAGAAACTGGGTTTGGATCAGTTTAAAATGAATTTGATGATTTGGGTGTTAAAAAATTCATGGGTTTTTTGAGTTTAGCTTCAATTAACTATAAGCAGCAGTAAAATTGAAAATTTCCTCCTTTTTTAGCTCCTAAATCATCAAAAATCGATGAACTTTGAAGATTTGGGTTCAAAAGAGAAACTGGGTTTGGATTAGTTAAGCTTGAATTTGAAGATTTGGGTGTTAAAATTCATGGGTTTTTTTTAGCTTAGCTTAAATTATAAGCTGCAATAAAACTAAAAATTCCCTTTTTTAGTGGGTGTTTTGAAGAATCAACCTTGCTTGAAGTAGAAGCGTCACTAACAAGTCTTTATCAAAAACCCAGAAAAAAATTATAAAAAGTTGACACAAAAAGATAAGAAAAACTGCTACCAGAAAACTGGAGAGAGAAAGAGGGCCACAAAATCAGCCTGTTGAGTGCATCATTACAGCAATGAAATGAAACAAGTGTAAAGAAACATAATTAAAGAGTATAATTTTATGCTTCTAATTGAGAAAGTGAGCAAAAAAGGGGAAGATAGAGAGAGTATTTTGGAAAGAAAATATGGTCCAAAGCACAAAAAAACAGAAATTAAACCCTTTGATATTTTTTAATATGTGAAAGAACGAATTTTGTAATTGCAGGTGGGTCCTAAACCGACCTTGCGGCAACTGCTCCACCACCTCATTGCAGAAGAAAATACTGCAAAAGTGGTACCAAGTTTTTGATTCTTCTGTCATTAGTTAAATCCAGTCATTATTCTTGGTAACGTACCACAATTATGGTGATGTTTGTAACGGGGAGCACGGGTTAAAAATTAAGAGAGGCTCAAGCCTCAAATATAATTGTGGAATGAATAAGGCCATGTTCTTTTGAACTTATTTTAGTTAAATTGAATTGAACTTATTTTAATTTTGCTGAACTTATTTTCTTTTTGTTAAACTGAACTTATTTTTACTTATTTTTACTGAATTAAACTTATTTTTACTTTTTTTTTGCTGAACTGAACTTATTTTTGCTAAATAATAATAATAAATAATAAATAATAAATAATAATAATAAATAATAAATAATAATAATAATAACAATAATAATAAAAAAATAATAATAATTAAAAATAATAAATAATAAATAATAATAACAAATTAATAATAATAATACTCCCTCCGTTTCATTTTAATCTACACACTTACACTTTTCACGCATGCCAATGCAAAACTTTGAGGACATATATCTTTAGTTTTGTATTTGTAAAAATTATAAAAAGTACATATTAATAAAATAAATGTTATGATGAATCTAAAAAGATCCCACATGACTATAGTTTCATCCGCGCATAAATCACAAATGATGGTCAAAGTGAAATTTGTGAATAGTGTAAAATGTCAAAGTGTGTAGATTAAAATGAAACGAAGGGAGTAATAAATAATAATAAAAAATAATATCATAAAAAATAACAATAATAATAATAACTAATAACTAATAATAATAATAAATAATAATAATAATAAATAATAAATCATAGTAAATAATAATAAATAATAAAAATAATATATAATAAATAATAATAATAAATAACAAATAATAAATAATAATAATAATAATGATAATAATAATATATAATAAATAATAATAATAATAATAATACTAATAAATAATAAATAATAAATATAAAATAATAAATAATAATTAAAGTAAATAATAAAGAATAAATAATATATAATATATAATAAATAATAAAGAATAAATAATCAATAATAAATAATAATAATAAATAAAAAATAATAATAACTAAATAAAAAATATTTAAAAAATAAAAAAATTAAATAAATAATTACAAATTCATCGTTATTATAATTATAATATTAATAATAATAACAATATAATTAGTAATATTGAAAACAAAAATAATAATTACAACATTAAGGCCCTATTCTTTTGAACTTATTTTGGTTGAACTGAACTGAACTTATTTTATTTTTAATTATTTTTGCCCTGTCCTTATGGTGGCTGAACAGTAGCCATGCATATGCAAAACTGTATATTATTCAAAGGCATAAAAATATGAATGAATCGTATTTTTCAAGTTTCACCAACTAATTTAAAAAAATTAATTTTTTTTTAAATCGTCCCCAGTGGAGTCGCCAAATTGTAGGCGTGTTTTTATTTCGCCTACGCGGTGTGAGCGCGTATTAGATTTGACTACCCCACTGTTAAGTTTTTATTGAAAAATTTATTGAAAGAAGTCGCCAACAATTCTTTAAAGTAAAAATCATAAACCTAATTGGATATGGGAAAATCGTAGGGACAAATTATCCAATGTAGATTTCCCTGTCCTGACTCCATAGATGGTCAAAATGAACCAAATATTGAGTTCGGGGGTGAGGGTACGAATATAGTCATAATGAACCACATTCGCCCAAAGTTGGCCTCTACTAAATATCGATTCATTGCAGATTTTATGCCAAAGAATAAACAAATAATGTTTCATACACCCTAATAATATTTAGTCTAAGTTGGTTCAGGAAACACATAAATAGACTATTTTTAGTGACAAGTTATTATGCAATCAATATTGCAGGGAACCTAACAGGTTGTCCAAATTAATCTGATTAATGTTAGAACAGTTTTTTAGGTCTTTGATTAGCAAAAATAACATGTGGGGTGATAAAAGCATTAAAGCATGACAATCATAATAATATGTATAGAACAAGCAGGCAGACATATAATAATGTATGAAAAGAAAATAACAAAAAAGAAAGAAGGAGGTTTAGAATATACAGTAGAGCGATTTTACATTAAAGATTTACATCAGAAAAGAAAATTGTTAGTAATTTCAATATCAAAATAGTTTGTTTAAGGACCCTCAGGATTATAACGTGGCTTGGGTCTGAGAGATTGACAACCTTCGGGACGAGCAATCGTGAAGCCTGAAAATCTGAATGTATGAAAGTATGTAGATTGAATGTGTTTTGTGTTTGAAAGTATGAGTTTTTGTAGGGAAGTTTTGTAGTTTGTAGAGAGAATTCGTAAAGTATTCGTCGAGTTCGAAGTGTGTTAATATGAAAAATCCCTTTCCAAATCTGTTCGGAAATCAGGCCTATTTATAGGGAAAATAGCACTGCGCCTCACGCGCCTACTGCATCAAGCGCAGCTGACGTGACAAGCGTATGACGCGACATGACCAATAAAAAGTGTACACGTGGTACGCGCTTTGAAAAAGATAAGAAAGAAAATCCGCGTCTCAAGCAGAGAGTCGCGTCTGACGCAGGACTCTGAATGAGTGAGAAAGCCACGTGTCAAATGCAGATTAGTGCGCCTGACACGTGGACAGAGCTGTGCCTGACGCACAGGCGTGCGCCAGGCGCAGGTTGGTGCGCTAGGCGCAGGTTGGTGCGCTAGGCGCACCAGCCTGGCTCCTTCCGTGCCTTTGCCAGCTTTATTTAGAACGCGTTTAAAAAGATTTCTTTTATCCTTTAATTACGGAAATCTGATTTTACGGGATAAAATCTGATCTTGACTTGAAAAAATATCTTTTAAAAATATTTATTTACTAAAATAAATCAATTAATATCAATTAATTGGGCTTTTTAAAGAATTGGGCTCAAATACAATTAATTATCATGAATAATTAATCGGGCTTTAAAATAAGACTTTAACACTTTTCGAAATGGTTTTGAATGGCTCTTCGGACTGCTCTGCCCTTGGATTGGACCAATTAAGACTACGGTATGTTTCATCATCGGATCCTTAAATGGGGAGACACGATTATGTGTCTGCAGAAGCCCCCACTTTGACTAAGGTTCAGGAAACCGATAGTCAAAGTATACGGTGTCGGGACGAAGAACGATTCTAAACGCTCTACAGTTTAGAACTGATCTGTATACGCCGGTCTCTGCAAAACAAAGTTAGTATGCAGGATAATAACTACAAGCAATCTGATTACCTGTAGGGAAAGATGTTAGCAGATAGGTGCAAACAACTCACATAAGCAGATAGTGATGCAATAATGCAAACTTAGACTCTCTAAGGATGCATGAGACGCTATGCAATGATTAAGGTTATGCAAAGCTAAGGGATGACACGTCATGCAAGGTCAGGATTATGCAAGACTAGAATGTATGAAATGCAATGCAAGGTCGGGGTTTTTCAAGGCTGCGATGCAAGGTCAGGATTTTGCAAGGCCAGAAGATGTATAGAGTGATAGAATGATAGACTGATTAGAAATGTATAGAATGATTTTCGAAAATCGTTTTTAGCAAATGATTGGGGTCCGTAAACGAGGTCCGCGGATTACAACTCTTCGGGAGTTTAATTCGACTTGGAGGAACCACCACACATAGGAAGCCCCCACTTTGGGTGAGCTTGCCTTGAATTAGTCTTGAGCCTTAATTGAAATGTATTTGATCCGATAATGAAACGTAGTTGCTATGTCTTGAGCATTGAAAATTTTCACTGGGGATTGTACTGGGGAATCTTCTTTGGGAAGTTGATATAGGCAAAGTCAAATATCGCCAGAAACCATGGAATTATCGGAGAGTCCTTCAGGGACAAGGAGAGCTTGGATTGAAAAATAAAAAGGTTTGAATTTGTGACTTAAATAAGTGTAGGTGGGAAAAGGCTTTAACGAGGCTAGGTGCAGACTCGAGTCTATGTCGGGATCTAGAAAGAGATTATGAACCTAAATTCTAGAAAGTCAAATCATTAGACCATGACTAATGTTTATTTTATTGAAGCGGTCAGACCTCGAGATGAGGATTTCTACGTATCCTTGCGGAATCAGACCATTCGTAGTTCTGGATCTGATTTCTTTCTTTTTTTTATTTATCATTTTTTTTTGTGCCCTAACTTTTGCCTAGGCCGCCCTTTCGGGTTTTCAACCTAGCGGGCTTGGACATACCATGAAAAAGGAGTTATGGAAGGGTTGATGGAAGGTTGAAAGGTGAAAGATTTAAGGCTTGAGGTTTTGATGAAGGTTTAATTGGTTAGAGGAATGAAGAGTCATGGATTAAAGGTTAAGGGTTTTGATGGATTGGAGGATTTGAGTGAGGGGTAGAACTTGTGTGCATGCCCCCTAGCTTGACTTTTATTTCTTTGCCTTTAGCTCTTTTTTTTTTTTTACTTTTGTACTTTTGTGCGTTTTGCTTCATGCTTTTGCTTTTTTCGCACTTTGAATTTTTTCACTTTTTTTTTATTTGCCTGGCATTGATATTTTTTGTGTAGTAAGGCTTGCGCACAAGTTATTGATTGAGGGTATTGGAAGGCTTGAAGGATATTTGTGGAGCTTTGATGTTGAAGGGATTGTTTGGTTTATTGATATGATGGTTTAAGAATGATGGCTTATGAAAGGTAATGGAAGGGAGAGGGGAATAACTCCTGATCCAAAGTATGTCCTCTTTTATTTTTCTTTTTCATTTCAAATCTTTTTTATTATTGTTGTTAGTCAAGTTCGTTAGGTGATTTGATTTTCATCATTGAATTAGAAGCATAAAATAAAATGATGGAAGGCCAATGAAAATGAAAAGAAAATGCGATTATTTTATTAATTGACAATGAATAAAGTAAAAAAACCTATATGACATAGACTCGACTGGAAAGGAAATGAAGGAGCTAGGGGAGGGACTCTCCGACTCAACCTAGGAAACTAGCGTTAAATGACTAAGCCTCTTGCACTGTTGAGATGATTCCCAAGGGGTTGCTGTTGTTATTGACTTTTGCTGCCAGCGGGATCGGAAGTCTGCCACTTTCAACCATATCTTGCAGAGTATTCCTTAAGGCCCAACACGTAGATGTTGGGTGTCATTCCCTCGGTGGTACTTACAATAGGCATTAGGGTTCCACTTCTTGTGCCTATTTTCAGGTGCAGGGTCTGGAGTGGGACCGATAGGTTGTATTGCTCCTTTTGCATGAAGCCTAGTGAAGGCTTCTTCCAAAGTCATGCCCAATGGACTCGTTGAGGCTTTTGATATCCTCCCTTTTCAGTAGTTAGGGCATTGACATTAGAGCTAGAAGGGTTGTTACTACTCTTCTTGAAAGAGTTGTTGTTGTTGGAACCCTTGTTCTTGTTGGCTTGTACCTCTTCCTCAATCAACAAGCCTACCTTATAGAGCTTCGTGAAAGACTCTATAGGTTGGAACTTGATATGATCTCCGTACTTCGGCTGTAGATTACGGATCACCATTCGGACTTGATCCTCTTGAGATGGACTGTTAGTCATTTGTGCAGCCTTTTCCCTCCACCTGTTAAGGAATGTGACAAAGTCTTCGTTGGAAATATGCTTAGTTAATTCCAACTCACGAAGGCCAATAGGAAGCTGAGTATTGTATATGTATTGTTTGTGGAACTCTTCTATGATGTAGTCTCAGTCATTCAGCTTGGCTTTATTTAGTGATCTGAACCACTTGGATGGATGTGCATCCAAGGTTAAAGGAAAGACATAAGCAAACAGGTCCTTGCTCATGCCCTTGAGAGCCATAGAGATGGAGAAAGCTCTCAAGTGATCATCTGGGTCTTCGACCCCCTTGAATTTTGGGAGGTCACCCAGTGTTACCTTTTTAGGGAGTTTGTCCCTCAGTTCAGGATCAATGATGTCATGGCCATGAGCCTAACCCTCAAGCGCAGGAATTGACTGGATCAATTGCTCGAGTTTTTCAAACCTCAAATCTGTGTTGGTTTTGAATGGTGGTGGAGTGTCGCCTTGCTCGTGTTCTTCAGTTAGCTTCTCCCTCAATGGCTTAATCTCTTTGTCTTGTTCCTCAAGACGTGAGTTCATCAGTTGAAGTTGGGCCATAACGGCATCATTAGTGTCCCCCATTTCAGATGATGATTCAGAAGAGTCGGAAGATTCGTCTGAAAATGTGAGGATGCGCTTGACGAGTCTGGGAGTAGGTCAACCTTGTTGCCTCTCTATCGGACGTTCCCAAGTTATAATCTCACGACCTGTCCTGAACAAAAATCGAAAGGACCTCATAAATTTTTAGAAATGAAGCTTTCGAAACGAGAAATGGAGATGTGAAATGAAGATGAGAAATGAAAAACGAAAGTGGAAATGAAAATGGGAAATGATTTTGAAATGGAAATGGAAATGGTTATGGTTTGGACTAGTGTAGACTTGACCATGATGGAGACATGGGTCTAACTATATGTAAATGCAGACATGGACTGGACTATGCAAACAGACTGAAAGATTGCCTATGCTAGCTTTGCTAGATTTAGGGGATGAACTTTTATAGTCCGTAGACTGACTAGGGTTTACATATAATGCAAACTAGACCTAGGGAAATTTTGTAGTCCTAAGACTGAACTCATATAATGCAAATTAGATGTAGGAAAATTTATAGTCCTAAGACTGACTTTTATAGTCCGAAGACTGACTAGGGTTTACATGTAATGCAAACTAGACCTAGGGAAGTTTTATAGTCCTAAGACTGACTTTTATAGTCCGAAGACTGACTAAGGTTTACATATAATGCAAACTAGACCTAGGGAAATTTTATAAACCTGAGACTGACTTATATAATGTAGACTAGATGTAGGGAAATTTTAAAGTCCTAAGACTGGCTTTTTATAGTCCGTAGACTGACTTTATAGTCCTAAGACTTAGCTTTTATAGTCCGTAGACTGACTTTATAGTCCTAAGACTGAGCTTTTATAGTCCGTAGACTGACTAGGGTTTACATATAACGCAAACTAGACCTAGAGAAACTTTATAGTCCTAAGACTGAGCTTTTATAGTCCGTAGACTAACTTTATAGTCCAAAGACTGAGCTTTTATAGTCGGTAGACTGACTAGGAAATGAATTGGGCCTAAATGGACCTAAGATTTGGATTGGACTAGACTTAGACTTAGATTGGAATTGATTAGGGATAGACTTGGACTAGACTTCACATAAAGATGCAGATGGGCCTAGATTTTGAAATGAACTAGACTTATATAGGCCTAAGATCGACTCTAATGCTAGTGAATGTATGGACCGAAATGCACATAGGCCTAAAATGAATGCAAAATGGACTTCTAATGCATATGGGCCTAAAATGAATGCAAGTGAATTAGATTGAATATGGTTGATTGGATTGAAGGTGTTTGGAATGGGCTTAGAATTTTCGAAATTCATTTTTGAAAGGAACCTCTTGTTTTATCTTTTGTTAGGAAAAAATGATGGATTGATTTAAAAAATATATTCTTTGAAATGTCGTGATATGATGATGATTAGTAAATGCTTTTTGAAAAAGGTTGAAAAAGGTAGAATAGAAGAGGGTGTAGGATTGATTTTGAAAAATGTAAGTTTTTGAAATTGATGAACATGATAGGGTAGGATTGATAGGGAAGATTAGTTGAACAGCAGGAAGAAAATGGGAGGAGGTAGACATGCATGACAACTCTAACTCTACAGTGACCCTTTGGATGCATTTTTTTAGGACAGACTTTCTTTAAGCGAGCCCGGGCTTTTTCCAGCTGTTCAATGGCCTTTCCGCGTAGTTCTTCTGAATTTCGAATAAGCAGCTTTGAGAACTAAGAAAGCAGTCTAGAGGCATGAAAAGACTGAATTTTTTTTTGTTGAATTAGGTGATACGCCTAAATGACCAAATTACGCAAATGCAGACAGACATACACACATAGGACTGAACGTAGGACCGACCATTACGACGGCTAAATTGACGAAAAAAATGTGCGATGCACAGACTGCGTGCCGCGCAGCATTGCTGCTCGCGGCGCACAGCCGTGCGTCTGGCGCAGGAGTGGTGCGCCAGGCGCAACTTAATGCGTTTGGCGCACTACTCCCCGACACGTTTTTCGGGGATTTAGGCGACGAATTGGCCGATTGACGGAAATTTGTTTGTTTGTTAGACGCGATTTTAGGCACGACGCATAATAATGACAAATTGACAAAATAATAGCAGGCAAGAATTGCAATCACAAGCAAATGTCATATAACATGGATGCAAAAGTTCCAACCTAAAGTCCAGTTCTATGTTTGAAACTATTGGTCAGGTTTAGGTTCAGTCTGAAAAGGGTCCATGACTAAGAGATTGATCCCACGCTTCGTACCCCTGCTTAAAGAGGTGGCCACGTGTAAGACGCACTCCAGTCTCAAGTCAAGAATAAGAGAACAATGCCATGGTTGGGTAGGTTTGCTTATGACTAAGATCCAAGACTATCGCTCAGGAAGCTTTTTGGAAGGACAAAGCGCAAACCCCCCGGGGGTAACCTCACACATAGAACATGTGCTAATGAGGCAAGGTAGATTGTCCTTATGGTGGCTGAACAGTAGCCATGCATATGCAAAACTGTATATTATTCAAAGGCATAAAAATAAGAATGAATCGTATTTTTCAAGTTTCACCCACTCATTTAAAAAAATTAATTTTTTTTTAAAATCGTCCCCAGTTGAGTCGCCAAATTGTAGGCGTGTTTTTATTTCGCCTACGCGGTGTGAGCGCGTATTAGATTTGACTACCTTACTGTTAAGTTTTTATTGAAAAATGTATTGAAAGAAGTCGCCAACAATTCTTTATAAGAGGAATCATAAACCTAATTGGATATGGGAAAATCGTAGGGACAAATTATCCAATGTAGATTTCCCCGTCCTGACTCCATAGATGGTCAAAATGAACCAAAGATTGAGTTCGGGGGTGAGGGTACGAATATAGTCATAATGAACCACATTCGCCCAAAGTTGGCCTCTACTAAATATCGATTCATTGCAGATTTTATGCCAAAGAATAAACAAATAATGTTTCATACACCCTAAAAATATTAAGTCTAAGTTGGTTCAGGAAACACATAAAAAGACTATTTTTAGTGACAAGTTATTATGCAATCAATATAACAGGGAACCTAACATGTTGTCCAAATTAATCTGATTAATGTTAGAACAATTCTTTAGGTCTTTGATTAGCAAAAATAACATGTGGGGTGATAAAAGCATTAAAGCAGGACAATCATAATAATATGTATAGAACAATCAGGCAGGCATATAATGTTGTATGAAAAGAAAATAACAATAAAGAAAGAAGGAGGTTTAGAATATATACAGTAGAGCGATTTTACATTAAAGATCTACATCAGAAAAGAAAACTATTAGTAACTTCAATATAAAAATAATTTGCTTAAGGACCCTCAAGATTATACCGTGGCTTGGGTCTGAGAGATTGACAACCTTCGGGACGAGCAATCGTGAAGCCTGAAAATCTGAATGTCTGAAAGTAGGTCGATTGAATGTGTTTTGTGTTTGAAAGTATGAGTTTTTGTAGGGAAGTTTTGTAGCTTGTAGAGAGAATTCGTAAAGTATTCGTCGAGTTCGAAGAGTGTTAATATAAAAAATCCCTTTCCAAATCTTTTAGGAAATCAGGCCTATTCATAGGGAAAATAGCATTGCGCCTCACGCGCCTACTGCGTCAGGCGCAGCTGACGTGGCAAGCGTATGACGCGACATGACCAATAAAAAGTGTACACGTGTTATGCGCTTTGAAAAAGATAAGAAAGAAAATCCGCGTCTCAAGCAGAGAGTCGCGTCTGACGCACGACTCTGAATGAGTCAGAAATCCACGTGTCAAATGCAGATTAGTGCACCTAACACGTGGACAGAGCTGCGCCAGGCGCAGGTTGGTGCGCTAGGCGCACCAGCCTGGCTCCTTCCGTGCCTTTGCCAGCTTTATTTAGAACGCGTTTAAAAAGATTTCTTTTATCCTTTAATTACGGAAATCTGATTTTACGGGATAAAATTTGATCTTGACTTGAAAAAATATCTTTTGAAAATATTTATTTACTAAAATAAATCAATTAATTATCAATTAATTGGGCTTTTCAAAGAAGTGGGCTCAAATACAATTAATTATCATGAATAATTAATCGGGCTTTAAAATAGGACTTTAACACTTTTCGAAATGGTTTTGAATGGCTCTTCGGACTTCTCTGCCCTTGGATCGGGCCAATTAAGACCACAGTTTGTTTCGTCATCGGATCCTTAATTGGGGAGACACGATTATGTGTCTACACCTAGCCTCACAAGTCTTTCTTTCTTTCTTCTCTACACCTCTGAAGGTATTTTCGTTTCGTTAGATTATTGAAGGTATTTTCTGGGTTTGTGATTTTTTTTTTTGCGTTTATCTTGGCTTTTTTGGTTTATTCTGTTTCAGATCTGATTATATTTCGTTTATATGTTCCTGCTAAGATATAAATTTTATGATTGTGTTGAAATGTAATATTTATGACTTTGTTAAGATGTAAATATTATGACTTTCGTTGCTGGTTTTATGATCTAAAATTTATGATTTGGAAAAAAGAAAAAGGAAGAAGAATAAATGTAATATATATAAACCATTGTTACAAACCTGAGAGCTCGTGTCCCCTATACCCCTTGTGCTCTTGTGAGTTGTGACTGTTTTTTGTTGAGGTAAACTGAGCTCATGATTTGGTTTCATTTCACAAACTTAGAGCTAGTAGTCCTGCTCTTATACTTTTCTAACTGGTTTTTTGTTTTAGTTGATTGCATTTATCTTTCTTTTTTCCTCTATAGGGTTAATGTTCATACAAGTGTGGCTGAAGATTCGAGTTGGGATCTCAACAAATTTTAGCAGTAGTTTAGTAGTGTTGTCATATTTCAACTGTTTTTGAGTGAAAATCAATGTAATATATATGTATTATTTAAGTTAGTATATTAATGTGACATTCTTGCATTGAATACTTGGATAAGTTTAATGATAAATTTCCTATATAAATATACTCTATGATAATTTCTACACTTGTCATTTTTCTAGTTGTTCAATGAACAGCTCCAATTTTTTTGTTATATATGAAATTTTTGCAAATTGTTATATAACCTAATAAGTTGTTTTTGTTTAAGAACAACTTAACTTCGAAGTGCAATTTAAACAATTAATTTACAGTAGTTTCATTTATGTGGACTAGTGATTTTAATAAAACTGATTGATGTTAATAACCATTTATTAATAATAAACAGATTTTGTTAATAATAACTTTTTATTTTATAATTATAAGAACATACACTAAAGTTATCCAAAACATATTCTATTGATAATGTGGGTTGGTAATGAGTCGGGTTTGTAATGGGTCGGGTTATAATGGGTCGGGTTATAATGGGTTGGGTTACAATGGGTCGGGTTACTATGGGTCGGGTTATAATGGGTTGGGTTACAATGGGTTGGGTTACAATGGGTTTTTCCAGGTCTGATTGGGTTTGGGTTGACTTTGGGTCGGACACATATTGGGTTCGGATTGTGGTTATCAGGTCCAACTGGGTTTGGGTTAAATTTGGGTCGGTAACAGATTGGGTTGGGTTCTAATATGCTCGGACATAACTGGGTTTGGTTGATACCAGATCGGAACAGATCAGTCCGAGAGCCTGATTATGTCAGATCGGAACAAATCGGATGCGGGTGGACCCGTGCGTCGGATTGGTTTTTGACATCCCTAAGAGTAATAGACTTACATGTGTATAGAGAATCTCTATACATCACTAATACACTTTAGGAAAATTTGATAAGGGTGGTCTCAATTATGACCACCCTTCCATAAAAGATCCCAGCTTTCAATTATTTCACAGCAGTCCCAACTTTGGGGTGTGCTTTACAAAAATGGTCCTAGTAGGTCACCTAACCTGCTACAACAGGTAAACCTCTTAAGCCACCACCCTTACCATCCCTGCCACCCTCTACCCTGCACTCCCACCCCTCCTCTGCCCTCAAAACCTCCTCTCGTGTCCCGCCACCCCTCCTCCTCCCCTGGAACCGCTACTCTCTGACTCACTTTCGCAGGCTCATCGGAGCTCGCCCACCCTCCCGCCGGTCACTGCAACACCGACCCCCACCTCCTTCCCCATCTCCCCACACAACTCTCTCTGTCTCTCCCCCTTCCAAGGTCTATTGTTGCACCACCACCCGCAGCCACTCTCTGCCTCCCTGCCGGCAGCTTGTCGAAGCCCGGCCACCGTCTCGTCGGCCGCTGCAGCATCACCTGCCTTCTCCTTATCTCACGTCCCTTCTTCTCCCTCTCCCCACGCAACTTTCTCTCTTCTCCTCCCATACGCTATTGTACCACCACCAAGCACCTACTTTATGCCTCCCTGCCGCCGGCTCGCTGGAGCCTGGCCACTCTTTCGCCGGCCACTGCAGCACCATCCCATACCTTCTCCCTCTCTCGCATCGCTTCTTCCACCTCTCCCCATGCAACTCTCTCTTCCCCTGCCTCTAGTTCGCTGCTGCACCACCACCATGCAGCCACTGTGCCCCACGCGACCACCATAAAACCCATCCCCCTCCTTTGAAACACCCTCCCTTTCCCCCACCACCTCCACCCTGCCCCTGAAACACCTCTAAAGCTAGTAAAAGAAACAAAAAAAATTTACCGCTTAAACAGGTAACCGGTCCACTCGGACCATTTTTGTAAAGCACCCCCCCAACTTGGGATTGTTTTGGAATAATCGAAAGTTGGGATCTTTTATGAAAGGGGGGCCATAGTTGGAACCTCCCTTGTCAATTTTTCCAAAACTTTAAAGGGAAATAAATTTTTTCGAGAGGGAAATGTTGGAGTGAAACTTTTGGTTATTAAAGGGAGGAAATGTAAAAATTGAAAAATGAAAAATTTGGCGAGATAATGAGTATCGGGAATCGAAAATGTTATCGTACAATAAGTACGTAATTTACTGAAAATTGATGGATTTCATAAAATTACTTTTGCTACAAAACTAATAATTTTGGTACTAGAAATATAAGCAACGTTATATCTTTTGTATTATACTTAAAAATTCACACATCTTATGTGGTGGATGACGAATTCGCGTTAATGATTAGAGAGAGTGTTCATTTAATTATATTAGAATTATTTTGAATAACAATAACTCGAATATATTTCATTGAAAAAATAAAAAACTATCAAAGCATGTATATTTTCATTGTCTACAAATAAACACCCATTTTGCTATACTTTCTATATTTTACATATGATATAATTTAGAATATTTGATTACATATTTAAATCATTGAAAAATGAAAAAGGATCAAAAGCAACTTATTTGATGCACACTACAAAAACAAGAGCATTATAGAAACAAAGAGCATTACAATTTAATATTGCAATATTAACTTGGTAATACTTTTCAAACATCAAACAAAATTAGTATGGAAATCATCAAATATAAAATATATGGAAAATATAATCATTATAGTTTATAACATTCACTTTAAATGGTATGAAAAATATTAAGTATTAACATTCTAATTTACCTTTATCATGTATAATAGAATATAATTGATCAAGTATAGATACATATTACGGATTTTTTGCAATGTACATACCTTGAGTAATTTGTTTCATCGAATAAAATTATAATATTTTGAGTTTTGAAGGGAAAGGAGAAGATTGATCCAACCCTATATATCCTGATAGGTCCATCTGAAAAATAACAAGCAATTAAAATTTTCTCAACCCAATATAATATACTCTAATACCAAAAAATAAGGTTTGGCATTTCATATATTTAGATGGAATGCCTTTATATTACGGATTTTGCATGTTCATACTAGGTATCAGTTGCTAACATATTCACTAAAGGTCTTCCGCAGCAGTTATTCTTGGAGTTCAAGTCCAGTCTCAGCGTTCGCCCTCCTCTCGCTCCGACTGTAGGGGTGTGATATAATACAACATCTGTAGGATATATTTTGTTCTTAGATGTCTAATCTGGATAGGTTTCCTAATATGTATAGGACTATCCTTAGTTTGTAAACTATAAATATTGATCAATGGTAATCACTTCAATTGAGGAGTATATCAAAATCTAGCATAATTAGACCACCTATTCTAATAATTTGTGTTCTTTCAAACCATGTAACCCCACAAATATCAAATTTTATATCCTATAACCAAACCCTCATACCCTATATATAACCATGTAACTTAAACCTCATATTTATTAATATAATAATTATCCCTTACTTGCTAATATTTGGGTTTTTGTTTTCAATATAAACTTCATGATGCTAAAATAAGTGTGTTGACACAATTTAAATATCAAACATATTAATTTCTATAATTTTTCATACCTTGTAACCCCATACCTTATAACCCATGTAGGTTGTACCATATACCCTTATACTTTGTCCTATAACCCAATACTCTATAATCGTGTACCCCAGAACCCCATAATTATTGATAAAATAACCATAATTTAATTGCTAATAGTTGCTTTTTTTTAATTTCAATGTAAACCTAATGACGCTACAATAAGATTTTTGTTACAAGTTAAATATCAAGCATATAATTTTCTATAAAACAACCAACATGTTAGAACCCAGAAAATAAAATTTTTGGGACACTCATTATGGCTCACGAGGAATTGATCCTGGGTTTGCACACATATGACACTGATAACAGAGTTCTGATACAGTACAAGTAACCATGTTGATGGGAATATCAACACATAATATTTACAGCTCAGTATTATATATACCAATTGTGATATATGTACAATAATTATTATTTTGTTGATTAATTTGTGAAACTACTTTCATTAAAATACTTACCAAAGAAGTCAACGAAAATACAAAGAAATCCAAAGATAATACAAGAAGAACAAAGGAAAAATTCTACTGACTCAAACCAGCCGAATTAGACTCCTAAGCTCCTAAAGATGTAAAATACCAAAAGGAGAAACTAGAAAATCATGTAATTAAATCCAAGCACGGAACTATGAATTAAGGTAAGCGGACACCAAGTGTTGAGTGCATTCATCATATACCCGGGTATACCATGTGCATGGTACACCCAAGGCTATTTTTTTTGCTTATTTGCTCATTTAAATCTCTACCTATTATGTGATTATGCTCATTTGAAGGTTTCAAATGAGCAATGAGCAAATAAATAGCCTTGGGTGTACCATGAGTATGGTACACCCAGGTATATGATAAAAATTCCCCTAAATGTTTATCTTCTTCTGCAATCTACCTGTCCCTCGAGTGCTTCCCTTCTTACCTTTAATTACTTCAGTGTCATGAACTTCAACTTCAGTTTCATCATCACCGAGTAATTGTGTTGGATATTGGTTTTCAAACGACATTTTGGTGCTACTCACGTCTCCTCACGGAGTTGTGGGATTTAGATCTACGTGTTGAGATGTTGGATGAAGTATGCCGGGTGACGAATTTTATAAAGTATTTTGGTTTACAAAAGCTTGGAACATAGCAAGTAATTGAAGATTGTTTAGCATGTTTGGATCAAAAGGAGTATTTGTATTTAGTTGGTAATTTGAATTTTGTTGGTAATTTGGATTTGGTTTGTAGTTTGAATTTTGTTGGGAATTTGGATTTTGTTGGTAATTTGAATTTTGTTGAGAATTTGGGTTTCATTGTTGTTTATTTCCATAATTAGGATGATTGGGATCCATAATTATCAAATAAGATTTATGAAATACTTAGTAAGAGATATAAATGAGAAATTATGGAAATTTTAAAGTGTTGAAAATATATCAAGATTGGTCTCTATTTATAGAGGGAAAAAAAATATGGTCGTTGGTATAATATTTTTTAAAATTTATTATATTTAAAAAGTTATTTATTTTTTTGTAAACAATAATATTATCGTTGGAAAAGCTGTAGGAAAGCCACATGGCGTGACGCAAATGGCTCATCGTCTAGCGCACGCTGCAGCTGCCATTTGTCGCTCTTTGATTGGCGCGTCTCACTTTTAAAAAAAACCCTCCCTGCCTTGCTGGCGTGGAGAATTCACGTGGGTTTTGTTTCCCACCTCCCTTTACACTTGTCATGCACTGGTTTGTCCTCATTATGGGAAGGGTCCTCTATCTATTAACGGTGTTCCACTTTTTTGGGGAACCAACCAACATCAATGGGAAGGTTCAATTTACCTATTTTGGGCTTTTGCGAACCTGAAATCCCATTGAGAGCACCCACATCAGTGAGTTTTTAGGTTCCCCAAAGCAAAAAAATGCAAAAAGAGGACCTTCCTAATGATGTAGGTTGGTTCCCCAAAATTGTGGAACACCATTAATTGGGGAAGGTTCCCATAATGAAGACCAACCACAGCATGTCATGTGGAAAGCAAAAGTGGGAAGGAAAATCCCACGTGAAACAACAACGTGCATCTTTGCAATTTTCTGAAAAAAAAAAAGAAGCCCGCCAATCAAAGCGTGACTATGTTGCATGCGCCAGAGAAAGACCCAATCGCTTCGCGCCATGTGTCAATAGTTATATTACCGTTTACAAAAAATTAAATAACTTTTTAAATATATTGAATTAAAACAAAATTATACCAACGGTCATATTTTTCTTATGCTCTATAAATAGAGACCAATATTGATGTATTTTCAACACTTCAAAAAATCCATAATTTCTCATTAAGTATTTCATAGATTTTATTTGATAATTATGGATCTCAATCATTCTAATTACGGAAATACCCCACCATCTAAATTATTGCTATCTTTTATTTAAAAATTAATTGTATGGTATTTTGTTCAATTTCATCTATGTTTTTCTAAAATGAATTTATGATGCTTTTTTGCGTATTTATTTGTCGTAATTATTAACATTAAAATCGAGTAAATTATTATAATTTGCAATTAGTGTAATTGTCAATTAAACCGCAATCATTAAGAAAAAAACGGGTAAAGTAGTGTAATTAAAAATAACGCTTTTGTTAACGTAATACAATTGATGAATTAGTCCGATTAATTAGAAGGTAATTATTTAATTTTAAATATCATATTTTGATTTAATTAATATTATCTAAAATTAATGTTATGAATCAAATTATTTTATTGATATTGGTGGGGTATGGAAAGTAGGAGAGAGAAAAGGTGGTGGGGTATGAAAAACTAGGAGAGAGAAGGTAAATGGGGAGGTTAATGAATGTAGCCATGTAGGTATGAATTGTGAAATGGGAAGTGTAATACGTACTCCTATTTGTTGGTGTTCCACTTTTTATGGGAACCATCCAACAATGGTGGGGAGGTTCTTTTTGCCCTTTTTTTTATGAAATGGGGAACATCATTTCCCACCAATGTGGGTGCTCGAAGCATGAGTTTATATGAATTGATTAACAAAGGGATAATCTCCTTAATTTTCAAATATTTGAATAATAAATTAAAATGAAAGTCGAGTGTGTGATGCATAATACATAAGGTTTCTTTTATAAAATTTTGGTATAGACAAATTAGAATAGGTGTAAGACCACTTGATATTACCAACTACTCCCTCCGTTTCTTTTTAATTGTTACACTTACACTTTTCATGCATGCCAATGCAAAACTTTGAAGATATATATCTCTAGTTTTGCATTTGTAAAAATTATAAAAAGTATATATTAATAAAATACATACTAAGACGAATCCAACAAGATCCCACATGACTATGTTTTTATTCACGTATAAATCACAAACGAGGGTCAAAGTGCAATTTGTGAATAGTGTAAAATGTCAAAGTGTAACAATTAAAAAAAAACGGATGTAGTATTTTCATAAAAATGCAAAATCCTATAGCCTAAAAGGCTAAAACTGCGCCAAACCTTTGGAAATATGTAGTTTTAATTTATTTTGTACTTGTGTATTGATACCTATGAGAAGATTTTTTGAAAATAAGAAAAAGCTATGGACGTACCGCGGTCATCCTTTCCTCAGATTCTAATGCGTGTATTATAGTGTATATTGACACGATTTTTCTGCTTTTGTGTCATCTGCACCTAAATGGAGAAAGTGGAACGGAGTGTTGTGTCGTCCTTCTCTTGCTAATCCAGCTGCTAATCCATGCTTAATCATGGCAACACGATGTCTCTTTACTCTATTTAGCCAAATCTAATCTTATATTCGTATTAGTACCTACATTCCTAAATTCCTAGATCGACCACTAGTTATATCAGTAGTGAAACAGTTTTGTAATGCACGAAACATACCCTAGAGGAATTACATGAATCATTTTAGAGATTTGCTTGTATTATATCTAACTCCCTTAGTAAGTTACAATAGCTAATCATACAATCATTCATACTTTCTCCGATCCACAAAGTTAAGTGGGGTTTTTTTGTTAATATTTAAATCAAAGGATAGATAAATGTTGTTTAGTATAAGTGATCCCACGTGTGGATATATCTTTTTTCCATATATAAAAGTGTTGCATTAATTAAATACCTATAAAAAAAAGGCAAATATTGCAATGATTTCAGAGCGGAGGAAGTATAAGTTTAGGACGATTAGTTACAAGGGAAACATACCTGGGCATATTGATCAGAAGCTAAGCTAAATCATTCTACATTTCTACGGATCCATCAATCCTAGCCAAAATATCAATCCTAGTCTTACAGCACGATGGTTCCACTGGTCTATTACACAAATTTCTAATTCCGTTCCTCGACATAGAACTCCAAACTTCTGTTATCCCTTCGACGGATCCAACACCAGCACTTACAAATACTACTCCTCAACACATCATAGAGCTCAAACTACGTCGTTATATTAAGGCATAGAACTTGGTCCAATTTTGAAAGTGGTGATGCATTAAAGTGGCTCAACTAGCAAAGATTCAGTGAATTCAAAGAAAGATAATTTTACTAAGAATTACAAACTACCTTTTGTATAGATGTAAAAGGATTTCAGACTAATGCGCTCAACTGGTAAAGATTTTAAACTAACCAAGATGAAGACGAAAAAAACAAAATCTTAAAGCCAGTCCACGTTGATACCTGACATAACCTCTCCATATGAGTATCACATTGCACCTCCCACAAGCCCCTGGTGGGTTCATGCATACTTCAATAATGCAAAGAAATACATTATTTGATGCACATCCCACCAAATATTCCAACATCGATCAGTCATTTTCTTATTTGGCCCAATTTCAAGAAATCAAAATGTGTTCTCAGTACAGCCCAGACGAGAAGATACCATATCTGCAAGCACACCTAGCAATCGATTTGCATCAACAATAAAGTAGCACCTCAGATTTGATTATCCGTCAACATTTTGCCACGACAAACTTTGCTAGAGCTTGAAGTCAGCTTATATACATTCCATTGGCGATAATTACAGTACCATTCTGCACTAAGGAGTACCATATCCCATATTAAGCTGCATTGCAAGTAAAATGAAGCAGGTATAACATGAATGTATCAAACCAAATTAGGCATAGAAAAAAAAAAAACCTTGCATATTGCCGATGCCATTAAGATATATCCAACTTCCTGGAAGTGCATTTATCACCGTGCAGTGTGATTCTCCAGCAATCAGCCTGAAATACAAAGACAGAATTCCTTTTGGGAACAACTGTAGAGAGCAAAGTGAAGATTAGATGCTTAAAAGTCCCAAAAAGTAGAAAATGTAAATGCACATAGAAGATGAGACTAATCACTGAAGATCTAGTGAGAAAGGAAACATGACAACTTTCAGCTGATCATTTATAATACACATTTACAGAGAGAAGAGAACTCCGAAATCAACGTAATTAAGATAAAAAAGACATTTAGATACATGCAATTGCCAAGAATGAAAGACGACAATTTTTTTTTTACAAATACACATGCAAACACCAATGCGAACAAACAAAATCAAATTTGACAGGGTCTCCACTTTTTATAGAATTTCAGGCTAATAAGCAATTGATCACAAGAAGGCAATGAAATAAGAATCAAGGAAAGGTAAGAGTCCAAGAATGTGAAATTTTTCAGACAATATGGCGACACATAGAATCATAGTACACGTGACATAGCCTTCATTATACTCTAAATCAATTACGAAAATTTACACTGACATAAGTAAATGACAATTGGATACTTTCAGGCATATAGTAATATACATAATAGGATGTTCATGCCTAAGCACTGGATATATCCAGTCAAGTAAACATATCTATGAATGGACCTCATAATTCCTGTTCCCCATGACTTTCACTTCCAACCTTACAGACTGCATCTACTTGGGTGGAAAACGTATTGTTCAAATCAGGTTCATTTCACGTCCGATTGGTTCAGATGTAATCTCATGATGAGTCATATGATTCTGTTTCAAAATTGGGACAGATTATATTTGCATCATCATTAAGTTGGCCTATTATTATAATTAAAACAATATTAGTCATATTAATTTTCAGGTTGGCTCGATACGGTTCAAACGGGGTCATGTGACTTTGGGTACAATTCAAGTTCAGGTCACGTATTTCAGATAGGATAACTGAGTACGGTTTAATATTGTGGGGTCCGCACTTCTACTTCATAAGTACATCGTACCTGTTTGTGGATATGCAAGGCATGCAAATCCACTCTTTCATTCACTTTCTTCGAGTGGAGAACACCTGTTTTGGATTAGGGGATGAAACGTTGAGGATTCTAATGCCTGGGGTATAATAACCCCTTTTTTTCCTTGACAATTGAAGCTCCTTAACCAATCAGCTTGCTGGTCAAGGGTTGCATTTAAGATTCTGTCATAGGAGATTCAGCCAGTCCAAATGTTATACAGAAATCATATGCACTTATAACGGCTCCTTTGCATTGCCTTGGCCAGGAAGAGCTGTGAAATAGCTTTTCAAATTTTCAAACAAAAATATATTCTTTAATACCGATATTTTAGCAACAAATCTATTTCAACCATTACTCCTCAACTCTATAATTTTACGTGCCCATTGTACAATTAGTAACTCCCTACAAAAAAATTAGGATATACCAAACTAGCTATGTTACACGAACAACGCCTTTCTTCATGTTTCTTTAAGGCCAGATCAAAAGTTTCTCTAAGGGCATACAAGGAAAGAGAGTAGTCAACTTCTGATATTAAATTTATTGCAGAGAAAGTAGATTTTATAAGAAACAAAAAAAGAAAAACTACGCATTGAAGATTTTACCTCGGAAGTTATTTTCTTGAGTAATTATTCCAAATGTCTCAGCTGTTTCACGGATCATGATGCCAACCACCCCAATAAAAGAATCAATTTTGCATTCAATCACTGCATGAAAAAGAGGTAAAAAATGCTTTAGCGAGAAAAAAAAAGAAGTTATTATCATAGCGAAAAGATCACCCTTGGCATAAATTTCTCAGCAAACTCTACTGGTGAAATAGCAAAGTCTAGTTTACTCCTGCAGACAGGTTCTTATCCCCTCCAACAGCTTGCAAGCAATTCTTCTTGTCATTATATATAAGCACAAAGCAGAATTGTAGTCATAGTTGCAATTGCAGTGACAATTATAGTCAAAGAAGCAGAGCTTGTGTTATGCCAAATTTACAGCTATCAAAGTCTAATTTCCTGAAGTGAAAAATTGAATTATTCAATCCCGATGTACAAAACAAGTGATTCTACCCAAATAACCAATTTTTGTGAGTATTACAAGGGATTTTTATAATTTAAATGCTTTTTACATAAAAATGTAATTGAATCATTAGAGACATCCTATGTATTGTGATACTAAAAGGAATTTAATCATTGAACTTATTCTATTCGGTATAAAAACTAAAAGTTGAATGTTTGCATGTTCCATTAGCATGTAGCCAGATAACCATATATGACCCTATCATTTCGATGCACAAAGGAAACAAATCATTCAAAAGATGATGACATAATTCCATGATATAGACCTTACCACATTGAGACATCACATCTAGCCCCATAGTGTCCCACAATCTGTTATGTAATGGCCTAAATTCTTATATTAGGCAATCTTAGAAATTTGGTCCCATTTCTGTACAAAGGATCAAAACAAGGCTTTGATTCATGTTGGGTTGTAAGTCATCATTTGATTTATGCTGTGTTAAAATTATCTCACGCTTTGCTTTGGATCTTGTTGCGTTAGTAATGAGCGGAAGCCCTTCGTCATTGGGGTCTTGATTAATCTGATGAGAAAGACCTCTTAAGACACAAATAAAGTTGGTTTGATTCTGCCATTCACATTCTGGTTTTCCTAAACTACTTCGATTCGAAGTTTTGCAGGTTCTGACTAAATAAAACTGGAGAAAGTTGTCCAACCAAATTAAAGAGAGAGAAAAATCACTATTGCATATGTATTATGTAGGCATCAGCATTCTTTCACGATCAATGGGTAAAAGAGGGAGAATAAAGGGAAGAGAAGTAGAGTTGATTTCGGAATAATGTTTTTAACCATAGCTAGCAATGTCCGGAAAAAGGGGAAGAATGAAGAATACAAATAAGAAGGGAGAAGAAAAGGTAAAAGATATTCTACAGGAACTTATTATAGAGGTTGAAGAAGAGAAGAAAGAGATAAAGGTTGGAGGGTTATGCCATGGCAGTCGATTTTAGAGGCTTCCTAAAACAGGAATTAGCAGCTTGAGAATCCACTGCAATATTTTCCAACTGAAAGGTTGCAAGCTCTGGTACAAATTATGCTTTCCTGCGAACATCCTAAGCCTAAACAATATAAGGGACTAAATTATTAGATGCTTTTCCAGTTATTGATTGTAATGAATAGAAGCCTTTGCTGGACTAGTGAGATTGGCACAGGATGAACAGAACCATAGAATGTTGAGGAGGAACCTAGTACTGATTGTAATGCTATATAAATTGAGTATCTAAAGAAACTAAAGAGTACTGATATGTTATTGAGTCTCACAGCAAATAAAAAGTTCTATAAATTGTTGGGGGACATTTTAATTTTACCCTACAAAATGTGCTGTGGTATTGAGCCTTGGTCTTAAGCCTGGTGTATTCAGCTCTTCTACACATGATATTCGGAATGAAATTTATTTCAACCACCCCATAAAAATTTAAAAAAAAAAGCCTGGTGAACTTTATACCCCAGCCGGTTTTAGTTTCAAACAAATATGGATTTTTTGCAGATTTTCAAAGAAACTTTGGCTTCATTGGCTAAAATTTTCAATTTAAATCATTACATTATGTTAAATAAAAGTAAAAAAATATAGTACATTATAGTTTATTCAGAAACCTCGAAGAATAGCACCATGGAGATCTGCAACTAGAAGAGACTGGGCCACATGATTTTTCCTACAAGCATGAAACAAATTATATGAAAATGCAACGTAAGTGACCCTAGAAAGATAAGATCCCAATGCATAGACATTAAAAACAAAAATATAAAAAATCGACAAGGGGGCAGCAGCTCTTACCCGAAATTTTTTAGAAGTTGCATCACATAGTCTTTCCACATATCATGCATTGGCAGAAAAAGCTCAAATCTAGAAACAAAATAACAATTTAAACATTGTTACTGTCTTACTAACAAAGAATGAACTTTCAAAATAACTAGGGGAAGGGAGAGTGGAGAGATCAGACACTGCCCTAACGCAAATATTATAAAATAGTCCAGATGTAACAGAAACTGAAACAGCAAAAACAATCACACCATCACAAACAACAACCCACTTATAAATTTCAAGTTATAGCCAATAACAATAGTGGGAAGGAAACAGAAGCTAATAAAATTATTCTAAGCAAAAAGAAGTAGGGTTGCCACAGACAATCCAAAAATGGACAGGAACACAGCTGATACAGGGTGAAGGGAGTAAAACTTAAGCAGCAGAATTTCACCAACCAGGGCCCATATCCACAAAGCTAAGAACTGGACATATACCTAATGACTTCAGCAAAGAAGGCAAGCTGAACAAAGAATTATAGCACATGGAGCATATTGAGAAGATTGAAGAACAATATACTTACCATAAACAAGGAGAAAACATATATTGGTGAGACAGTTAAATCAATCAGCCTACATAATTCCGCTTTATCAAAAACATAAGCCTTCTTATAAAGAAACTTCTATTAATAGGGGAACAAGAAGTTCTCACCCCTCTGTATAAGGAGGGCTAGGGACAATAACATCAAGAATTTAAACCCAAAAATTCACCCAATGGTACACGAAACAGAGTCGATAACCCAGTGGGAGACTGAAATAGAGGGAAGAGACCAAAATATCAAACTTAATCAGTTAACTGTGACCAAAATATTCATTATATCACCAAAGCAGTTAAAATATTACATAAACTGTTTGAATGACATCTCGTTCAAAATGTTAATATAAAAAAATGAAACTTCATAAACTTTTGAAACGTGCTTTCCAAATTGCAAGTCAGTATGCAGAATCATGATAACTACAATGCAGTCCAGAGGAGAAAGGAACTAAAAAGGAGAAAAGGGAGCAGAACAACTGATGATTACAAAAAGGGGCAAGAAATAATTGAAGCATGAATCTCATAATAACTCCAACTCTAATAACTCCATCTGTCTACACTCTACAAAACAATTAATAATGAAAAAAGGAAAAAGAACTCAACTTTACTAACAAACATCCCATCTGCTGAGTAAAAATCATAACACCTCTTATTTACAGACTTGCAATCCAGTTAGATAAGCTAAACTCCTCAAATGAGGAACTGATATGAAGGCAAATTGTTCCAAATTACCAATAAAAAGATCCTACATTCTTTCCTAAATGTTAGGCTACACTCTTGCTTTAGTTTATATGCCACTTTCAAATATAGTACATTAAATTTGAATTTTCTTACACAACCCCAAATGATAAGCTTATAAATAAATTTTATCAAAAGACTGCATTCATATGATAAAGAAGTAAAAATTTAAATAGTGAAGAACAGCTGTGGTATTTTAACTCAATATAACAAATATGACCTCCAATCAAAAGTGACCGGTCAATCAGGGATGACCGGAGTACTGGTTATGTAAGATCCGGATGTATCTTAAAAGAATTTCTGGAAAAAGTATCATAGAACATGAATTTTCAACCATTACTAATTATAAAAATTATTCTATAATATCCTAATTCTTTTCTCTTGGTTTGCCTTTGCACCAGAAAATCTTAAGAGAGTCCAGAGGAAGGGGAAACTGGTCTTGTAAGGTTTTGCAATGGTCTACTGATACTGTCATGTTTCTTGAACATGTAGATGTAGGAAAGAATTTGCCAGACATTTGCAACTTACAACAACAGATTTCTAGGAGCAAACAGAACTGCCAATTGAAAGCTGAAAATTTCACTATGCACCAAAAACACAAACTTACTTCCTTAGTTTCTGAGGCAGATTTAATAATCCACATTTTTTAAGCTGTTTCATGGACATATGCTTCTTAGAGCGTTTGGAGTTTGCTTGCAATGCTCGCAAGCGAGCAACAGATGGATTATTCGCTTGAACAAAATTATCAAGCAGAATCCAATTCTCCATCTTTATGCTCCTGGACCCCTGAATGTACTTCTGAGCTGAATCACCCTTCTGAAGGAGCTCATGCAAAATTTTATCAACTGCGCTCTTATCTTTATTAGATGTCTGGACATATCAAGAAAGAACGCAGACATAGAAGTCATTTACATGAGGCATAAAAGTAAAACTAATGCAAGCAACTTTATTCTGGAAAATGCATTAAGCACTCACCTCAACAGCAGTCAGCAGGTTTTCGTGCACAGGCTGACAAATAGATGAGTATGTAAGACCCTCTGGTTCCAAGTCTGCAAGTACAATAAGAAAATTCTTTATATTTACCAGAAGAATATGCAGTGCATGCTTCCACATCATGTACATGTAAGTTCCGTCAAAACATCCAATAGCATAAGCAGCATAAGGCATGAAATCACTATCCACGCGAGCATGGGCACCAAAAAGCGGTTCGAATAATGCTGAAGACTAACAGTCAATGTGCACCATCCATGGCACCATAAGTCCAAAACAAACAGATACCCACAGAAAGATAGCAACTTGTAGAAAAAATTTCAAGTTTACTCAACAAAAAGCCACTTAGCCTTCTTTTGGCAAACATAAAACCTTGTTGCACTTCTCAATACTGGATTCATAAATCATTTACCTAGATTTCGTAATGCCAGATAGATCAATGAAAATGTATAGTGGCAGAACATCGAATGGAGTGTCTGATGCCCTGATTACCATGATACAATTTACAAAACACCTATTAGATCCATGAATTGAAACTAAAACTTTATCTAGATCCTACTCGACGAAATAAAACTTTCTCACCATGTATAGTAAACTTTTACAGGAACAACTAGATGATCAGATACAGTTTCTAGACCACTTGTAAAGTTACAGTTTTAGTAAAAGGATTTCATACCAGCTCATATGACACTTTGAGCTCATTCACTGAGTTATTCATTCTCAATTAATTAAGACCGATTAAAAAAAAGGCCCATGAAATTTGTTTTCTCGGTACCAACTGCAAGAGCATTTAGTACCAATACAGGGTGTTAGATGCGACTCCCACATCACACAGATAGACAAAAAAAAAACCTTTCGCCAACGAAGTATGCCGTGCAAAAGCAGGTGATGCCTCAACTGATGGTCCAACAGAAGAAGTGGAAGCAGGTGCAGGCTTCAAATTAGAGTCATCACGCCTTCTCTTCTGCCTTCCTTGTTGGTGCTGAGACTCGGCTTTGGCGAATGCAAACCTGCGTTCCAACGCCTCCAGAGCCCGCTTCTTTTGATCATCAACAACTGTCTTGGTTTCCATTATATCAAATATGATTGTTGAGTTTAATCTTCACCTACTGCATACAAAATTGAACCAAACCCCATTCTTCTTAATAATCAAAATATGATTGTTGTCTACTCTTCACCAACTACATACAAAATTTGAAGCAAACCCTAATCAATTTAAGAGTTAAAATACAGAAAATTAACTGAAAAGTAGTGCTGTCAATTTTTATGCTTCGAACAATGAAATTGGTGACGGAAGATTGAAAAATTACTTCATAAGAAGTGTCATTTGATCGGTCATTTTAGGTTTAGATTTTTTTGAATGGAGAAACTTAATTCGATTCATCTGATGAAATGTTGAGCAATTGGAGTATTTAGTTGTATTTTTTTTTTTTTTTTTAGAAAAAACGAGAATTTAGAGAAATTAGACTCACCTTTGAAGAGGAGGAGGAGATGGGTAGTCGCCGGAAGAATTGGTGGCCGCCGGGATCAGACGCCGATCAGATATCAAGTTTAGGACTGAAAAAACTAAGGAATTCCCGCTCCTTGTCTGTCGTTCCCTTCTTTTGTTTTTTTTTTTTTTTTCTGTGACAGGTATGAGTGGGTGACTCACTAGGTCAATTTTTTTGTTACTATTCACCGTCGTAATTTTAAATACTAGTCTTATATGCACGTGATGCGTGCGAAATTATACTGGATTAAGATACTGTTTGGGATAATAATGGCAGTTTTTTCTGATGGAGGAGGTTTTTTGATTTGAGTTGGTGTAGTTTTGATTTTTGAGAGGATAGATATATAATTATCTTGCCTATTATTTCAAAAAAATTAAAAGCAGGTAGTTAATCCTCCTTTTTTCCACTTTGTATTGTGTGTATTTGTTTTTGTTTTTTTTTGAATAAATTAGTTAGTTTTATTGTATGTGTATTTCTCTTTTGATTTTTTTTTCACTTTCTCTTATTATATTGGATATTATTTGCTTAATTTATTGGGGGTAAAATTGGAGTTTTTATATTTTGGTGTCCTACCCCTCTTTACATATATAATAGAGATTATATTGAATGTAATTTGCTTAATTTATTGGGGGTAAAATTGGAGTTTTTATATTTTGGTGTCCTACCCCTATTCACATATATAATAGAGTTAGAGATAATCAAGTTAAATGAACAAAGAATAACAAAATCGTTGGGTCAAGCCCGAAAATGAAAATAAACTAATCAAGTAGAATCAATTTAAGGGATGATATGCTTCTTTTGATGCAATTTAAGTAACGTAATATCGATTTGAGATTGTCCTTGCTGCAAATTATTTGATTCAATATATTACTCTACTTCATATATCTAACTCTGTTTATGCGATTTAATTGATATTGAAAAACATATTCAATGATTTTGATCAAGTTTAGTAATTCTCTCTATTCTATACAACTACGACTTTTTAAAAAAAGAATCGATAAAGTTGAGTTTGTGTTTTTAAGCGTATTTTTATCTTTTTTTATAGACATCACTTTCTGGAGAATTGTTTTACATAAATAGAGAAACAAATATAATCAATACTTTTGCAGAAAAAACAAAACAATACAAAAAATTTCAACCTCTGGGTCGGTCTTTTTAAGCAAATTTCATGTTATATTAGTAACTATTTTTTGAGCTCATACCTATCTAAAGACTAAAATAATTCAATGGGGCATTTGGGTCACATACTCACTGGCCACTGCATACTCATACAGTCATACCTATTTCAAGAGTTGACATATAGAATAGAGATAAGAAATCTTAACCTAGTTGAAGACGACGTCCAAGCATGTGTTAGGGGTTTGGAGAACTCATGGTTTTGCTACACTGAACAATTTATGGAGAATGAAAACTTTGTACCATTTGAAATGGTGTTTTATTGTATAGCTAGGTTAACCCATCTTCATATATTACTCAATATTAGTGTTAGATATTTGGTTTATCCGCTGTTCCTAAAATCATATCTAACTTTATATATTATGAATTTATGATAGAGTCTAACATCATAAAATCTAAAATCATACGGCTAGTGTTAAAGATAAGGAATGATAGTTATAACTTATAAGGTTATATACCTATACCTATCCGTCTTTAAACATTCAACAAACCTATCCCTCTTCCTAAAATCATCATACGCATCAACCACCCATCTCCTTCCTTCCACTGCCACAGCCGCCATCTTTCCACCACCCCTGAATTTCTCCCAAAAAAAGCCTTACAAAATCGCATCTCTCTTCCTCCCTTCGCATCTCTAACCTCCATTCGCATCTACCTTTCGTCCTGTTCGCGTCACTCATCTTCGATTACCACATTCAGCCACCACGACAACCAACTTCCACTGCCATTAGATACTCATATCACCCCCACCAGAAAAAAAAAACCATTTTTAACTCATATTTCGGACGCCTAAAATGCCCAGCAACCCCATTTCCCATCCTTCTAAAACCCGAAAGACGTGAAACTCTCAAACACTATCAGTAGAATAGATTTATCAGAAAAAATGTAATTCAATTAATCGAGGTCTGTGTTTATATTAGAGTTTGAAGATTTATTTGAAGATCCGAAAAATCACCTTTTAAGGTTGCTCCGAAAAATCACAGCAAAAATGATTTGAGATGTTTTACAGGTAATTGCAATGGCATTTTTTAATTTTTTCTGTGAGTTTGAAGATTTTTTGGAGAATCAATTCTTATATTTTTTTTCTTATAAAAGTGACATTTTTGTTGGGGAGGTTACACTTGATCAAGTTATGTTGAGTTTACATCAAAATGAACTATATGACATTTAGTAAGTGAATAATACATTAAATTAAAAGAGTAATTAACAATGTCATGACGCAAATATAATCGAAGTATAGTTTGAAACTTAAGTACTGTAAATGGTAACAGTTATGGTTTATTCCTTGTTGTAAGAACATACCTTTTTTATCCTTGTTGAAACAGCGACTGCTTTGCTTGATACTCTCCACTTATCCTTGGTTCCACAATTGAAATCACAAAAAAAAAATTAGATATTATATTTGTAAAGAGAATTTTGGAAAAAAATTTATTTATGCTTTATAATTACCTAATGTTGATTTTCAGTTATAAATTGCGTTGATGCAATGGAAGAGGATGAACAGAGTATGGGGTGGAATAGAAGATTTGGAAGAAGAAAAGATGAAGAAAAGATTTTTATTTAATCATTTTTGGTTAACTGTTGGCAGGTTTTTAAGATACGTTAGTTTTTTTTTTGAATTTACTGTTTGGTGGAGTTGTAATATTTGTTAGGGGTTGGGGGTATTTAAGTAATTAAGGGTGGACACCAAGACCTCAAGAGTTGCCATATAGAATAGAGATTTTCATTTTTATACCAAAAAAATAAAAATGTTAGAATTTTTTAACAGGAACAGAACCAATTTTTTATCACCACCATAATTGGACCGACCATTTTTTCTGATTTCACCAAGGTGGAAACGAAAAATTGATTCAGTTCCACCATGATAGAATCGAAAAAAACAATTCGTTACCATGAACAGTGAATTTTTTTCTAAAAAAAAAATCAAAGCTGAGGGCTAGTGAGGAGTAGACCTGTTCAATGGGTCGGGTCCCCAAAAAAAAGCCCTTGAACCCAACCCTATATTATAGGGTCATGACCCGACCCAATCAAAATAGGGTCGGGTCGTACAGGGTCTGACCCTAATAATACATTAGCGGGTCGGGTCGGGTCAAAAAAGGGTCAAATCTTCTCACAAGGTCGACACGGACTGGGTTCTTTCTGTCTGTTGTACATGGAGACACATTTAGTAATCCAGTTCTGAATTCTCTCACCTACCAGTTCTAGGCTTCTAGCAGAGCCAAAGGAGAAGAGCAAAAGAGGCGAATATTATGCAGTAACATGAAGAAAGATTCCAGCTTTTTTGGGTTTTCTTCAGAAAACCCAAATCGTGGGAGCTAAAAAAAAAGACTTAAATTCCACTGAACTTGTGAAATGCAAGAGCACCAGTGTAATAATTAACAATAAAGTACTGGTACAAATACAATAAATTGGAAATTACATTTCCTGGAAATAATAAAAGAAGAAAAATGAAGTTAGCTAACAATTCACCTACTAGTTTTGAATTTTGGCTTTCATCGAGTTGAAAGAGGAGAGAGAAAATAAAGATGGAGATGGAGTTGGAGGGCGGGAGAATGAAGCCACTTGCATACAAAATCAAGGCGATGTCTCGCGAAACTTCTGCTCATAAAATTATTTTTTCTTCTTGTTTTGGTTTGAATTTAGTGGGAATTTGGTTTTTTTTGGTGTACTAAAGCTATATAAATGAAGCATCTTACTCATAAACTCTAAGTTATACACTTATACTTGATACGCATACAATTAAAATAGGGTCGGGGTCGGGTCAGGTCGGGTCAGTTTAGCCCTTGACCTGACGCGACCCGCTAACAACAACTTCAAACCCGACCGACCCGTATACAGCATGGCCCGACCCGACCCTCCCCGTTGAACAGGTCTAGTGAGGAGGAAGGGAGAAAGAGGAAGAAGGGGTGGAGGCTGCGAGAGGGGAGGGGGGGTTGGGTCGGGGGATGGGCTGCGCCGGGAGGGAGGGGATGCCGGGGTTGCGGGGGGAGGAGAGAGAAAATGGATCTGGGAGATTGTGAGTGCGAGAGAGGAAACGGGGGGTGCGTCGGGGGGGGGGGAGCGTCGGAGGGTAGGGTGGGATGGGGTGGGGTCGGCGGGGGTGTGCGTGGAGGGGGTTGGGCGGCCGAGGGGGATGAGGGTGGGGGGTGAGGGGATTGCGGGGGGGCATGAGCGGGGTGGGGGGTTTGTTGCGGGGGTGGGAATGGGTGGGGGCTGCAAGGGGTGTGGTGGGGGGCTGGCAAGGGGTTAGGGTGGTTGGAAGGGGGGTTGGGGTGGCTGGCAGTATGGTGGTAATTGTGCCTAGGTGGCGGTGATTATGGAGGAAGAAGAAGTAAATGAGAGAGAAAAAAAATATCGTATAAATACGAACGAAACACGGTAAATATGGACGGCATGAGGGAGTGAAAGGGTGGTAATCCTTTTCATCTTCCACCCACATGTTGTGGGTTCGATTCTCATCAGGAGGGGTTTGGGGGGATGTGCCCTGTGAGAGGGAGTTAATGTAATTTATCTTACCAAATTTTTTTAAAAAAATAACATAGCATTTTTTTCCTGACTAAATACAACCACGCATTTTTTTCTAATACAGCCGTAACTAAGTATAAAAATACACGTGAGTTTGAGGTGGTGAAGTAGTGGCATCCGTTTACACCTCGTATCAATGAGGTATAGGGATCAAACCTCATGGGACTCATTTGAGAAATTCCCTTACTTATCCCCACAAGTGAGCCTCCTTCATCTTACCTTAAAAAAAATGATTTTTTCACATGGTACCCCTGTGGAATTTCAAAATTTATGGGGTCCCCCTATAATTTCAAAAATGCGCCAATTACCCTTATGATTTCAATGAAATGCAAGAAATGCCCTTAATGACTTACAACGTTAAGTTTTCGTTAGTCATTAAAGCCAAATCAACCTAATTTATTCTAAATAATCCCTAATTAACTAAATTTAATGCTAATTAAATCATAAATAATCCTAATTAAATAAATGGAAAAAATAAATAAAAGAATGAAGAGGAAGACCACCCCCACCACCCACCCCCACCCCCACCACCCAAACTCTTCCCCCGACCCCCAACCCGCCCCTACTACTATCGCCGCACACCCCTAGAAAACCACCCCTATCCCCAAAACGGCCGGAAACAACTGGAATTTCCACCCTCCCCCTCGAAAACCACCTCTACCCTATTAATAACCACCCCCACCCCTTGAAATTCGCCCCCCCCTCCAAAAAATCCCTCCACCCACCGGAAAACCATACTAGTGGGGTGGATATTTCATCTGCATGTGCTCCTTTTCTCCTCTCTCAATTCTCCCTCCACCCTCCTCTCTCTCTCTCTTTCTCTCTCTCTCTCCGCTCTCACCTCTCCCTCCACCCTCCCCTCTTTCTCTCTCCTCTCACACCTGAAATTCTGGCAGCAGCAAGGGCAAAAGCCCAAAAATTATGGAACACACAATAGGGTGGGTGGTGCTGGGATGGTGTGCAGCGTGGGCTAGTGTGGAGCTAGGAAAGAGGGAGGAGAGAGAAAGAAGAGGAAGGAAAATATCTCTCCTCTCTTACCTAAAATTCTGGTAGCAGGAAGGGAGGTGGCAGGGGAGGGGGAAGCAGATGGGTGGCAGGTGTAGGGGTGGTGTGGCGCGGTGAGTGCGGATGAGAGAGAAGATGGAAGGAGAAGGTGATTGGTGGTGCAAAGGTGGTGTGGGGCAGGTGGCCCAAACAGAGGAGAGAGGGGGATAATTAGGGTAAAAGAAAGAAAGGAAAGAGATGAGAGAAAGGAATTAGTTGTCTAAACTTAATCGAAACTTGACGTCGTTAGTCATTAAGGGCAATTCATGCATTTTATTGAAATCACTAGGGTACCTGGTGCATTTTTGAAACTATAAGGGTACCTCATGAATTTTAAAAATCCACAGGGGTACCATGTGAAAAACTCGAAAACAAAAAGTATAAAAGTACGCGCACATTCCCTCTCTCTTTTCCCTTTCCTTATACCACCACCCCAAATTTCCAGCCAAAAGGGCTCATTTTTTTTGTAATATGAAAAATGGTCACGCGTATGGCGAGTCGCTTGTTTAAGATGCCTAAACCTAAACAATAATGTAAGCCAATAAAGCTAATTCAAGATAACAATACTCCATTTAAGTTAAATTCATTTCAAAACTCAAAACATCTTATTGAATTGAAATAAGTTTCCTATTGGATAAGATCAATGAATGTATCAATGTAAGTCGATAAGCTAGTTCAAGATAATAATAATAATACTCCATTTAATTGAAGTGGCTTTAGGATAACAATATAACAAGTAGCTAGTCACCATCAACTCAAAAAAGTTCATATAAGAAGTTATTGTTATTTTATAAATTTACTTAAATAAATATAATCAAACAAAAGTGCTTATGTATTTTTGATATCTAAAGTTGATAATGCATGTGTTGTAAAAGATTTTAGGCCTATAGCATGTTGTAGTGTTCTATATAAAATCATTTCAAAGGTTTTAAGTAATAGAATGCAACATTAACTGGATGATATCATTGGTGGAAGTCGGTCTGCTTTTGTTAAAGGCCGAGTTATTTTTGACATTGTTATATTAAGTCATGAGTTGATTAAAGTCTATGGAAGGAAATACCTTTAACCTAGATGCATGATCAAGATAGACCTTCAAAAAGCATACGATTCTGTTGAGTGGCCCTTTATGAAATATCTTATGCTGAAGTTAGGTTTCCCTTCTCAATTTGTTGATTGGGTTATGGCATTCATGTCTACTGTCTCCTACACTTTCAATGTTAATGGTGATCTCACTTATCCTATTGAAGCTAAAAAGGGGTTAAGACAAGGTGACCCAATGTCACCATATCTATTTGTGATCTGCATGGAATATCTGAATAGATGTATGATGGGTCTGCAATTCAACAAGGATTATCATTTTCATCCTAGATGTAAAAAAGTTGAACCTCACACTTGTCTGTTTTGCTGATGACTTGCTGTTATTTGCAAGAGGAGATTTAACTTATATTCAATAATTGCATGCTGCTTTCCTTGATTTTTATGCCGTCTCTGGTCTTATGGCTAATGCTACAAAGAGTTCTGTGTACTTTGGTGGTGTTAGACCTGAGATTCAAGAGCAAATTTTGAGTATGCTTGGTTAGAGTAAGGGAGAGCTTCCCTTTAAGTATTTGGGTGTTCATCTCTCTTCAAGAAAGCTCACAGTCATCCAATGTCAACCTTTGATCAAGAAGATAATGACTAGAATTGATAGTTGGGCTTCTAAGCTATTGTCATATGCGGGTAGAATCCAACTTATTAAACTAGTTCTTCTTGGAGTCCAAGCTTACTGGTGTTAAGTTTTTGTGATTCCTCAAAAGGTTTTGAAGATAATTCAAGCTGCCTGCAGATCATTTCTATGGACAAGTAGTTTTGGTTTGTCCAAGAGAGATTGGTGGCTTGGGAATCTTTATGTTTGCCTAAGGTAGCTGGGGGCTGGAACATAATTAATATCAAGATATGGAATGTTGCAGCTATCTGCAAATCATTTTGGAATCTAGCTCAAAGAAAGATCGAGCTTGGATTCAATGGATTCATGGTTACTATATTAAACATAGAAACCTTACAATCATGGAAATCCCTGCTCAAGCTTCATGAGTTGTAAGGAAATTTTTTTGGAGTTTTGAAGTATTTTGTACATTTACCAGGGGGGTCTTGATATACTTCAGCAATCTCAAGTCTCCATTCATAAAATGTACCAGCAGCTTAGAGGAGTATTTGAGAAAGTGAACTAGAGGAAGCTTGTTTGTAACAATCCATCCCCTCCTAAGTGCATTTTCATCACTTGGCTTGCACTTAGACAAAGATTGATGACTTGTGAGAATCTGTAGAAAATTAGGATTAATTGTGAGCAAACTTGTATTTTGTGTAACAATGAGAATGAGACTCTAGAACATATTTTCTTTGCTTGTCCTTTCTCAGGGACTTGTTGGCAGGCTGTTTTGAACTGGATGGGTTATAGCATAACCCTAGATGGATGAATACATGAAGTCTAGTTTTGTATTCAGCATGTTGGAGGCAAATCTATTAAGCATAAGCAATATAGAATTTGTTTCTCTATAACTGTATATCTGATTTGGAAAGAGAGGAATGCTCGTCGTTTTCAGAACAAATTTCAGCAGCCTAAAGAGATTATTGGGAGTATTCAGTATTGGGAATGTCTAAAGCACTAGCTGTAATTGTGCTTGTTTTTTGTTTGTAAGGTTGTTTTGTTGGAGTGTTTGGCTTTTGTAATGACTTCCTTTTGGTGAAATACAATTTTATTTACCAAAAAATATATATATAATCAAACTATTACTTAATTGATAAATGATTACTGTATAAATGACACCATAAGAAGTCTAGCCATAGAGTTGTGCAACTAGCATTATCTTAACCGGCGGCATTGAATCTTATTATTTCAATTATATAGTTTGTTATAACATATAGGGAGGTTTGTTACTATGTCTTATTGCATATTAACAATATCTTATCGACTAAATCATATTGTTTATTAGCAAGATCTTAATAGGAAGCAAAAATTCTCACACTATTTGGTTGTTTACTAACTAATATTTGTTATAACTTATATAATTTCAATTAAGTGAATATAATCGAGTTATTACTTAGCTAAGAAATAATTACATAAGTAATGCTATAGAAGTTTAGTCTAATAGAAGTAATAACCATTGATTAATATAAGTTTATAACCAATATATGACTCAGTTAAACTAGTACTAAAAGTAGGGGTGTAAGTGGATTTGACTGGATACTCGAGAAATTGAGTCCAAGTCCGATCCAAATATTTTGTGAGTCCAGTCCAGTCCAGTCCGATAATTTTTTCTTGAGTCTGAATCCAGCCAGTCTAGCCCGATTATTATATTATTTTTTTCACCGATTTAGATTCAATGATTCACAACGTTTTCTCATAATTGAATTTGAAAAATTAAGCTCATTATATTCATTCTATAAAATAAGTCACATACATCTTTTATATTATATATATATAAATATCAAATATATATACATTATATATATAAATATTAAATATATATTATTATATAAAAATATTTTTGGACTGGACTGGACTTATTGGACTCCAAAGGGGTGAGTCCAAATCCAGTCCGAAAATATTTGGACTCGAAAATTTGAGTCCGAGTCCAGTCCAAAAAAAATTCAGTCCAGTCCAGTCCGACAAGTTTGGACTGGACTGGATTGGACTCTGGACTTTTCGCAGTTCGCTTACACCCCTAACTAAAAGAATTCAATATAAGTTATATAGTTATACTAAGTCCATATAAGTAAGGATACTCAAACCGTCAAACTATTACTTATATGAGTTATAACTGTATTACTAAGTAATAGTATAAAAAGTCTAGATTAATTAGTAAAAATCATATAACTTTATATCTAGTAACTTGATAGGCAACAATATAAGAACTATATAAGAAATTAAATAATAACTAAGTTCAAATAAGTAATAGTTATGTTCAAATAACTAATAAGTCAAACCAACTTTAATAATATGTTACATTTAATTGAATAAAACATGACATTATTATCAGAAGACATTTAGGGGTGCGTAGGAGTTCACTTAAGTAATGATATAAGTAATACTCTCTCTGTTTTATAATAAGTTCAATCAGTTCCTATAAGTTATAAAATAACCTCCAATAAATTTAGATGAGTTATAATTATTGAGTTTAATTTAGATAAATTCAAAAAATGGGATGAACGACCACTTAATTTAATCAAACACTATAAGAGACGATGGAATTGAAATTATAAATACTATAACTTTCAAACTCAAAACTTGAAAGTAAACCCATTCCAAAATATTTGGAAATTCAAACTTTGGGTAGGCAATATTTTGTCCATATTAAGCAATATAATGCACAATCCATGTGAACCTACTCTAGGAAAATCTCCAACGTAGATTAATATATTCCATCATGAATGGCCTCAGTTTCCCCCCTTCCAAATCTCCCTTTTACATTTTTTACAATCTTGTCTTCTCACACATTTATATAAACCCCAATATTTTTCAACCATTTTTATCCCGCTTCAGTCACTTGCATTTGCTAACTCAAAATTTCTCACATTTCCTCTCATTTTCTTCATCCTACCTCATTCACTTGCCTTTCCTCTCTATAAACCCATCCCTAACCATGAACCCAAAAAAGGGTCATGGCCATAACCTTTTTTTTATTTTGCTTAATCATGAACACAAACATGGTTCATGGCCATGACCTTTTTCTTTTATTTTGCTTAATCATGAACAAAATCATGGTTCATCCATGATTAAATTCACGAACGTTTGAATATCTAAACGACGTGAATTTGGTTCACTAGTGACACGCGGCGATTTCTAAAAAATAACCTTGTCAACACTCTAAAACACAACGTCTTGGAGCTTTTTGCAAAAAAGGACCCAATTTGGGGTGTTGTGAGGCAAAAAAAATGAGGCGCGTCAGAAAGCTATGTGGACCAGCCGGAACACAACAAGTGTCGTGTTTCTGCTGGTGGTCCAAGTTTTGCAACGTTTATATCTCAACAAAAATTATAAAAATACCAAAATTAGTCATTCTACATATAGGATCCCATTTTGGCATTTTTTCGTAATTTTATTTTTCCAAAATGCAGGGAAAAGAGATCAGAGAGTGTGGTTGATAATGTAATGGTGATACATTGGTTTTTATTAGGAGGTTGAAAATGAAAGGGATTTACAAATAATTAGGTGTAAAATTTTTAACAAATGTTTGATTAGAAATGGGTTTGACATCACTTGAATTGGTGAATGTTTTGGTTAAAAATTGAATCAGTGGAGAGGATATTCCAGCAGAGTTGGCAACCAATATTTCTAATTGCGTGGTAAGAGTTGTAGTATTTTGTGTTGCAAGGTAGTGATAAACTACCACAATCGTAGTTGTTTACCTCTTTTTGTAGAGGGTTTAATTTGTAGTTCGGATGAGTTGAGGGAGGGAGCCTTATTTGTTGACTAAAGTTGAAAGTTAGTAGTTCTTCCTAAAATTGTGTTAGACTTGAACTGTGTTTGACTTTAAAAAATCAAATTCTCATTTTTATTTCTAAACGCTTATTAAAAATGGAAATTTTACAATGATCATTGTATTTACATATTTATATGATTTGGGTATGTATAAATTCGTTGTCTATATATCCGTCAAAATAAGTCATAATATTTAAATGTGGACACCAATTGTTGAGATTGTTTTACTTACTTGATACATAGTTTTGGAAGATTATACAGTGTTGTATTATATTGTACTTGGACAATATAATCTACAAATTTCAGCACTTTTCATTCTACACCTTTTCACATTATTTTTTGAATTCGTTGATTTGCAAAGTTACAAATAAATTACAGTTAGTTTCAATTCAATCAGTTTTGATTCAGTAAAGTTTAGTTTCGGTCGAAATAAGTTTAAGGTGAAATCAGTTCGGTTTTAGTTCGTTTAGTTTCACTTTAGTTTCAGTTCAATTTCAGTTTTACTTTAAACCACTTTCAATTCAAAACCATTCGACTACAGTTCAGTTCATCGATCAACTTTTAAGTTTTTTGCAATTTTTTTAAGTTTCAGTACGTTTTCAGTTCAATTGTAGTTCAGTTTCGGTTTCCCATTTGCCACTCAGTTTAGTTGCAATTAAACAATTTTCAATGCATGTCAGTTAAGGATCACTCTCATTTCATTTTTTAGTCGGTTTCAGTTCAACCGACAGTTTGGTGACCAAATTGACAGCTTTACCTGTTGTAGGATGTGATTGAGGTTACGCGAGCTACACGGGGTCTTTTTCTTCAACCTCTCACAATTAAACCCCCCTTTTGTCAACACATAGAAAGAAAAAGGGATGATAAAGAAATTCAGAGAGAGGCAGAGAGAGATAATTTATGAACAATAATCAGCACAATAACTTTTATTACTTAACATTTTGGGTTATTTATTTTTTAATAGTGGCAGATTGGGAAAATGGAAAATAAGGAATATCACCCAAAGAAGAAGTAATTCCTTCTCAAATTCGCTTTCACCAGTGGTCATCAATTTCTAAGGTGAGAATTAGAGATGCCATATAACAAATTGCAATTGGTCTTGTAAGAGACCGACTACATTTAATGTCAAATTAGGTAACGCCTAAGCACAATATGAATAAAAGCACGGACAACCATTCTGAATATAGTGACTAATTTAATCCATTTAACGACCATTTTAATCTATTTAGTGACCAATTTAATTCATTCAGTTGCCACATTCTTTAGTCCATTTAATGACTAGTTTAATAAATTTAGTAAGACAACCACGTTATTTTTAAAAATATATTGTCCGTTGTAGTTCGAGATTCAAAGGGAAACAAAGGAAGGTGAAGAGAAGGGATGATTAGGTTGGTGCAAGATGTCTAGGGATAGTGTTGGGTTAGAATGAGATGTAATGAACTTGTTAGGAGAATGTAAGTTTAGGTTAATCTAATTTTAGGTTAAAATTAGACTGCATATTCTAATAATTTGTGAATAAAAATGAAGGAGAATTGAGTGGGTTTGCAACGAATAATGGGTGTTGATCCAAATATCTTATATAACAATCTTTAAGTATATCTTGATTGATTGGTCGACTAGAACATGATTAATAGTGATCAAAATAAAAGATTGTGGCCTTAATCTTTAAAATTTGGACCCTTAACAATGGCCAAGGAAAAGATTGTGGCACGATTCAAACAAATTGGGTAGCATGGGACGATTGAAAGCTCGACCAGCCGTGGAGTGGGGCCGCTGAATTGACAAACTAAAAAAATATTATTTTGACACCTCACAGCCAAAACGACGTGTTTTGAATATGGAGGAACCAAGAAATTAATGCAGCTGGCTACTGACATGCGTGTCAGTGCTAGTGCCAGTGTCAACTCGCCATTTGTCCGCTTCTTATTAGATTTTTAAACTAGTATTTTGGCTCTGCAGACTCCTCGTGTCAGTTACAATTATCAAATATATTGTTATTCATAAATTTCATAATTATTTTTATTATTTTTCGTAATTTTCAGTCTAATGTGAAATTGAAAGATGGACATTATGGCATGATAAAATGTTTTAAAAATTTTTCTAAGGAAGCGAGGATAAAAGTAACAATTTCAATGGAATTGGGGTAAGAGAATGCTACCTTAATAAATAAAAGTGTTAAAGATAAACACATGTCTTTATAGTTACATATAATTATAAGACTTTATTATGTTTTACTTTTTGAAACATTAAACATTGAAATTATAGTGGATTGATGGTTAAACTATCACATTTCATTTTTCAAGGGTCATGTGTTCAATTCTTAGTAGTTACACATTGTTTAATATTTTGAATGAGATTATAAATATGTTTAGTAGAAGTTTGAGAAGAATGCCACTTAGCACATACGTTGGAGAGTGTCATGTGGCATTGTTCCTTTGATAGGAACGTCTTTTAATATATTTGTATAGATATAACCGTTGTAAATATTACAACGGTTATATTTAAAAATATACAAAGTAGAAAAGGAAATACCAGCAACTCTATTTATTCGAGCTCTACAAATAGAGACCCATTTTGCTATATTTTGGACATACTCAATTTTCTCCATTTTTACTAATTTCCTCTACTTTTTTTTATTTCAATTCAATACTCTTCCAACTTTTTTTTGTCAAAAGTCATTATAATCATGGACTCTAATAATCCTAATTATGGGAAATATCCATAAAAAAAAATACTCAAAAAATCTAATGCCTAGACAACAAAATCTCCTTAAAATCACTCAAAATATAGCTCACTGTCTCAGATAATTACGAATCATAATGGGGTGAAAATTCTCAAAATAATTATCCTCAATATAATAACCTTTACCATGAATATCCATCTTAAAATGATAACTTTCATATCGTCAATCTGATTTTGATTGTGGATTTTCTCAATACCAAGAAGATCCATCTCCAAACCATGAGTTTGATGGTGATGATGAAGATGGTCAATACCAAGAAGAAGAAGCGATGATAATGAAGAGTTTGTTCGGCAAACTCAATCATTTCCATAATTACTATAACTTTATCTCTCTCTCAGCCACCACCTCCCTCATAGCCACCACCCACTCAATCAGAACCCTAACCTACTACAGACTCAAATGTTAGTGCTAAGAGAGTTTGGGATCCAGTTGAGGATAAAATCTTGTATCAGCATTTATGAACACTTCTCTTGATAAGGTGGTTGGGACGAGTCAAAAGAAATGTGTCTTCTTGGGAAAAGTGTAGGAAGCTTTTTAAGGCATGGAGAAAGGCCAACCCAACAGAAATTGCTCCAAGAAATGCGGATATGGTGAAAGGTCGTTGGGGTAGAGTTGCTCCACCAGTTTTAAGGTGGGCTGCATTTTATGATGAAGCTATTGCAACAAAGACGAGTGGTGAAAACGATTATGACGTTATTCGAGAAGCTCATCATTTGTTGCATAATAGGAAACATGGTAGGTTCCTTCTCGAACATGCTTGAAAACTGTTGAAAATTTTCTTGAATGGAGGGTCGTAGTTAAAATGTCAATGGAAAATCCACGTGGTCGTCCCAAAGCTCCACAAGAAAATGTGGATTTACCTGGAAGCGGGAGTAGCGGTAAAAGGCAAGAGTTGATGGAAATGAGTCAATGCCCGACACACCTACCAATGGTGAAGGAGGTGAAGTGGAAAGACGATCCTATGGTGAATCAATTGGGTGTTTATGTCCAAGATCAAGGGGGTGGCTAGTGAAACAATTGAGTGTTTTAATTCATTTAGTGAGAGACTTCGGCTCCATTCAGAGTCTAAGAGTGGAGATGCTGAAAGAGAAATGGAGAGGTTGGAGGTCCAAAAATAAAAGATGAGGAAAAAGCAAATGGAGTTGGAAACCAGGAGCTTGAACTTACAAGAGTATGACAACAATTGGGACATAGTACAAACATTGTATATGAAGGGAAATCACTTACCATTTGTGGAGGTGATGGTACAAAACTAAGAACGTGGTTTCAGAACTATAAAATGGTGTAAAATGATTTCATTTTAAGTTTGAGCTTAGTTCATGTTTAAGATTAATTTTATGTTTATGTTTTAGTTTCGTTCATGTTCAAGTTTAGTTTATGTTTAAGATTAGTTTGTGTTTAAGTTTATGTTTATTTTTAAATTTAGTTCATGTGCAAGTTTAGTTTATCTTTAAGATTATTTTAAGTTTAATTAAATTGTTAGTTTATGTTTAATTTAAGTTTATGTTAACTTTTCATTCTAAGTTTATGAAGAAATTGTAGTTTTTGTTCAGTTTCATGGCATCATTGAATTTGGAATTCATTATTTGAATTGACTTCTCAATGCAGGTTTTTACATTATTGTTGTGATCCAAACACTACTTCTATTTCTAATATTTGAATTGACAACTCAAACATGTTTTTTACATTATTATGATGTCATTTACATTATTTTCCTGCACTTTACATTATTGTTCTACCATTAATATTATTGTTCTGCTTTATACATTATTGTTTTGCCTTTTACATTATTTTTCTGCTATTTACATTATTAATCTGCTTTTTACGTTATTCATATATCATTGTTCACATTATATAACAATGACATACTTGTTCACCATTTGCTCAAACCAAAACTACCAAAACTAAACACATAACAAATTTGTATACTGAACTCCTACTAATTAAACTTCAGCTCTTTAAGTTCCTCTAGTTCTGAGGAGGAAAAAAGATCATCACGAGCAAGATGTGATCAAGAAATAGATGATTTATTGATCAATGTCGTTCAACTGACTCTTCCAATTATAATATCAACTAGTACTCCAACATCAAGGAATATAATTGCACAAGAGAATGATGAGAGTGATGTACATCGCCACCCTAATCGAGGTGGGGAGGAAGGGCATAGATGATTGTTCAACGATTACTTTGTTGAACATCAAGTCTACCTTGCTCGTTTACTTCGTTGAAGATTTCGGATGCAGCGACATGTCTTTCTTCGGATAATGGAAAGTGTGGTTGCAAATGATGAGTGGTTCACACAAAAAAGGGATTGTGCTAGACGGTTAGGTCTATCACCCCTACAGAAGTGTATAGTTGCCATATGAATGCTTGCATACGGGGTAGCAACGAACGCGGTTAATGAGTATGTGCGAATTAGTGAAAGCACAACATGATTAGTGCTCATGAAATTCACGGAGGGCGTTATAACCAATTTGCGAGCGAGTGCTTGAGACGGCCAAATCCAAATGATTTAGCAAGGCTTCTTCGTTTCGGTGAAGAACATAGGTTTCCAGGCATGATTGACAGCATAGATTGTATGCATTGGGAGTGAAAAAAATGTCCGACAGCATGGAAAACACAATATCATGGAAGAGTTGGTGTTGCTACTTTGGTTCTTGAAGCTAAACCTAATCATGACGTATGGATTTGGCACTTTCTTTGGGACACCAAATTCGTTCAATGACCTAAATATTCTTCACCAATCTACTATTTTTCAGGTTGTTTTAGAAGGTCGATCACCGCCCGTGAACTTTACGATAAATAGTAACCAATATGACAAGGTTTATTATCTTACTGATGGTATTTATTCGAAATGGACAACGTTCATTTAATCTGTTACATGTCCTCAGACTCACAAGGATAAGTTATTTGCTCAACATTAAGAAGGAGCTCGAAAGGTTGTTGAGAAAGCATTTGGAGTGTTGTAATCTCAGTTTGCTATAGTTTGGAAACCATATCTGCCATGGGATGAGGAAATCCTTAATGATATCATGGTGTCTTGCATTATCATGCACAACATGATTGTGGAACATGAACGAGATCCATATGCACACTACGCAGATACAACGGAGTTCACTAGAAACACGGGTAATAATGACAACCAATTTGAATATTATCATGATATGGTCGTAGATACCAACATTTACATGGCGAACAGAGACGCAGTTAAAGATCTGCATGTGCATCAATCCTTGAAACGTGATTTGGTTGTCAATATATGGCAGAAGTTTGGGTGTTACGCTAATTGAAGAGCTTTTTATGTATTTCGTTGTTAATCTCATTTATAATTGTGGCACCAACAATATAATTTTAGCCTTTTTATTATTAAAAACACTACTTGTATATTTGGTTTAATTATTGAAAATGCTAATTCTATATGCATGTTAATTATTAAAACAATACTAGTGTGTTGCATTTTTCTTGTTGCCAGTGCGTTGCATTTATTTTTTCAATTAAGTAGTACCCCCTCCGTCTTATAAGGTTCTTCCATATCCATATTCGATGATTGTCAATGCATGTGTTTGTATCAAGTGGCGATCCAAGATTTTCAATGAGAGGTGGCATAATTTTGCGATAATATCGGATAACAAAAAAAAAACATGCCTACTAAGTTTGACATGTTACAAAAATCGTGATACAACCTCACAATAATTTAATAAAAGAAAATTACGAGATTTGTGGCCTCTAAAGGGTAGCTAAAATCACATTGATGACAACTAGGGGTAGCTAAAGTCAAATATGTGATTGCTAAACGATAACAAAACTAAGATTTTGTTTTTCAAAGAAAATGAATTTCTTACAATTATTTAATGGTTGAATGTGCTATCCCATGCCACAACATAGCTTTGTCGCTATTTGTATCATTAACATATATGATTACATATTAGTGAAAATTATAAAAGTTTGCTATTCTTAATGTAATCGTTGAGACGAATCAATTAACTACATAATTATGTTTTTCCTAATATAAAAATAATTTAGAAGATTATCTTTATTTATGAATAGTCCGAAGATTGCAAATTGGAGAACTTTGCGGGACAGATGGACTATTACTTAATAAACAAACTTTTAGGTATTTTTCATGACAATATTGTTACATTTATGCTTTATTAATTGATCTTTTTGCCAGGTTTTTTAAAACTCAAGAACTTTAGAAAATTTGCATGAGCTCATATTATTTACCTCTCCAATAAAACATGTGCTGAAAACATTCGAGTGATTCCGAATTTATACATTAAGAACAAATTTATATCTACTTGTTTTATATGTACGTGATGAGTGCGAAAACATGTTGTAAATTAAATTAATTTCTAAGTACATCTATAAATTAGGAATTTTTTAATTTTAATTATTTTATGCCAGTAAATCAGGGATATTTAAATATTAAAAAATAAATTGAGAGAGAAGTAACTGACCGTACTGTATATTCATTGTTTTCTTTTTGTAGTGCCCTTTTTTTTTTTTTTTTTTTTACTTAATTAGGTAGTTACCTTTTTTATTTTTCCTTTTTCTATTTTCTGAATTAAGGCAGGTAGTTACTTCTTTTTTTCTTTTTTTCTATTTTTTGGTGTCCTACACTCCTACCCCTCTTGACATATAGAATAGAGATATCTACATATATTTTAAAAACGTGTGGGTAAATGTTACGCGCCGCCATGTGTTACCTCACCTTATACACTAATGTGAATTTGCATAAGAGGTTTCAAACTCGTGACTTTTTACTTTTAATGTCATGAATTTACCACTACACTATGATTTGGGCTCGTGACAAAATGTCAATCCCAAACTATATATCCTTTTTATTTTATTAACTTACCCAGAGCATCACCCAAGCCAACAATTAGTTTTGTTTATAGCGCAGGAAATTTTTGTAAACCAAATGAAAAAGTAAGGGCCCGTTCGGTATTACTATGGTTTTCTGTTTTTTGGTTTTTTTATTTTCAAAGTCATATGATATATGTCCTATAATGAATAAAAAATTAGTCAAATTTATTGGGAACATGATGATTTTGAAAACTGACAACTAAAAAGTAAAAACCACTTTTTCTGGTTTCCTGTTTTTGGTTTTTAGTTTTCAAAAAAACTGAAAATTGAAAACAAAAAATGATAACGAACGGGCCCTAAGGGATTTATAAGGAGAGTGCAAAAATATGGTGGTAATTTAGGTAATTTGGTAATTATTGCAGAATGAAGAGTTAAGTACAAACTACTGAAAATTAATTATCCTTAACCATAAGCATAAGTCAATAATGCAGTGATTTTCTTTATTTCGATATTTATTATCCTTTTCCATTGAACTTAAGAGCATCTACAATGGGCTAGTTGGTCTTGGTTGGTCTTGGAGCTTTTTTCTTTCTCTCTCCTTTCCTCCTCCTTACACCTCACATCCCACTAAAACTCCCACCAACTCATCTTTTTTTTCTCACAATGGTTTGGTTGGTCTTACTTGGTTTTTCTATTTCTCTCTCCTACTTTTACCATACCCCACCATATACTCTCTCTCCTACTCAATGTTTATTTTTAATGAAATATATGATCTAAATTAATTAAAGCTAATTAAATTACGTTAAATTAAATTACATTAAAAGCTAATTAGCTAATTAGCTTACGTTAAATTAAATTAGTGTTAACTTGAAATTATAGTAACTATGTATTAATTAGCTTACGTTAAATTAAATTACGTTAACTTGACATTATAAATTAAAAACAACGTACACATTATATAAGATAAATAATTTAAAAAACACAGATACATTATAATTTGATACATAAAGATAGTTAATTTAAAACACACAAATACATGATAATTTAATACATAAAGATAGATAATTTAAAACACATAAATACATGAAATTTGAAATTACTTAAACCATAAGCAATTCAATAAAAGTTACTTAATCAACTTGACGATTAGGCCCAAACTTACGCCATATGTGTTCAACTAAGTTATTTTTTAGTGAGACGTGAGTTTCTCCGTCTCGCATCTCGGATCTTCTCTCCATATATGCAACTAAATTTCGTGCCTCGAGTCTTCCGTTGTGCACAACGAATGAGTCTCCACCGGCTTGGTTAGATGACCCCTCGTTATTTTGAGTTTGAACTTTTCGGATCTCGGTAATTTTGATAAGTATCACGCTCATCTTCAACAATCATATTGTGCATGATGATACATGCCATGATTATTTTCCACAATATGTCCTTATCCCACGCGAGAGCGGGTTTGCGAATGATTGCAAATCTAGCTTGCAATACCCCGAATGCACGCTCTACATCTTTTCTAATAGCTTCTTGATGTTGTGTGAATAATCTTTGTTTGGGGGTTTGGGGGAGCTTTATTGCGGGGATGAATGTTGACCACCTCGGGTATATGCCATCAGTAAGATAGTAACCCATGTTATAAGTTGTCCCGTTCACTGAGAAGTTGACCTCTGGAGCTCTTCCTTGTAGAACATCATCAAAGACGGGAGACCTCTGCAATACGTTTATATCATTGCATGAACCCGGGGTGCCAAAAAAAGCATGCCATATCCATAAGTCACTTGAAGCAACCGCTTCTAAGATTATTGTTGTTGTTTTGCTTCTTCCTTGATACATTCCTTTCCAATCCCGAGGACAATTCTTCCAGTTCCAGTGCATGCAATCGATGCATCCCATCATGCCTGGGAAGCCACGACGCTCGCCTTCATGTAGGAGACGCTCAATGTCATTTGTATTTGCCTTCCTCAAGTATTCAGGTCCAAACCTAGCAACAACCCCTTCGACAAAATGAAGAAGGCATTGTCTAGCGGTACTTGAAGCAATTTTCAGGTACTCGTCAACAGCATCAGAGGATGAACATATGCCAACATCCTGATAGCCGATGTGCATTTTTGGAGTGCAGATGCACCCATCCTTCCTATAGCATCCGGTTTTTGCGTAAAGAACTCATCATCTTCAGCTGTTACACCTTCGACAATACGATGGAAAACATGCTTGTGCATACGAAACCTTTGGCGAAAAATATTCTCGGGGTACAGAGGTTCGTTGCTGAAATAGTCATGAAACAATCTTTCATGAGCTTCCTCACGTTCCCTATGCATATATTTTCTAGTGCGGGGTAGAATTTCTTCTTCGTTTTGTTGCTCAGCATCAACGGACTGACTCCATTCTATGTAATTTTGAACCATGTATTTAAAAAATTCAGAACCTGAACTAGAAGAACTTGAATCATAGTTCATTTTGGAGATACGTTGATTGAAGTGGCGTTTTTCTAGAAAATAAGAGATTGAGAAGAAAAAGTGGATGGAGTTGTGATTTTATGGTTGAAGTTATGTTCTATTATATAGGGAAAATCCATCATATGTACATAACAATAATTCACTTACAGATTAGACATATCAATGCAATGTAGGAGTTGTCAATTCAATGCAATATAGGAGTAGACAATTCACTGCAATGTTGGAGTAGACAATTCAACGCGGCATTATGTGTCATACTATTCAATGTCAGCTGAGTAGACAATTCAATGCAGTACTATTTGTGACATTATTCAATAATAATAATAATAATAATAATAATAATAATAATAATAATAATAATAATAATAATAATAATAATAAAAATAATAATAATAATAATAATAATAATAAGTAGAATAATAATGAAAACGATTATGAGATGATATTAATAATTATAACGATAATGAAAACGATACATTCATAATAAAAAGTTACGACACATACGCATTCATAATTAAAATACGATACAACTTAATTGCAAACTAAAACCAATTAAAAACATGAACACTAACTAAACATATTTATCCTTAAATTGTAGCTTAAGTTTTTCATAAATCTCTCTCTCATCCGGATCAAGGGAAGACTTAGCCATTAATGCAGTCCAAATTTTGAACTTTCTATCTTCCTCTTTCGTTGATTTTCTCAAGGCATCACGCTCCTTTTGATACTCAAGCAAATCTTCTCCCAAACTAATCCTCCTCGTAAATTCTGAAGAGGATGGAGATGGAGAACTGCATATTGGGGCTTTTCTCCTACTCTTAACTTTCTTGACACCGTCGGGACGTTTTGAGCTCGCACCTTCGTCTGGGCCAGACCGTTTTGAGCTTCCACCGCTCATTTGGGTGCCATCTGCCCATTTGTCATAGTGTTTCATATCATTCTATGCATGCTCCAATGTAAATCGAGGCCCATGCACTTTTTTCCACTTCACGGGCTTCAGTCAGGACGTTTTCTTCATTGCAGCCGGACCCCTTCTTCCTTTTCGCCTCGGTATATATCCCGACCCATGCATTCACATCTCCGTTGATTTTTTTCCAATGACTAGTAAGAGCTTTGAATGTCCTTGGGCGTAAAGTTGGATTGAGTCGTCGTGACTCTTCCACACTATCAAATACTGAACCCCAAAAACCATCACCATTTTGGTCGGTTCCCTTCAACACATCTCCTCCGCACTCCAGATACGCCGAAATGAGTGCATGATCTTCCTCTGCACTCCATTGAAACTTTGTTGTTGTGGCTTTTCTTAAAGAAGGAGTGTTTTTAATTTCTTGTGATTGGATTTCAACTACATCATTGTTTTCATGAGGTTGTTCATGTTGGTGTGAAATATGTTGGGATATAGGAAAAGATGGTTGGACTTGTTGTTGGGATAGATGATTAGAACTTTGTGAAGATTGTTGTGTAGCTTGTTGAGAATTTTGGTAATTCAATTGGCTTTGGAAAAACATAAACATTCTTTGGAATTCCGGATTTTGTAGCACACTTGGATCGATTTGGAAATTATTTTGGGAATTTTGTGGGTGGTTTGGATGATTTTGGGAGTAATTAGGATTATTTGAATCCATAGTATTGGCTTAGTATAAGCAATATTAGGTAGGAGAGAGTAATTAAAAAAAATAGGTTGGTAAGAAGTGTGGTAAAATATATGAAATTTGGGCTCAATTTATAGATAAAAATATTTTATAGCTGTTATTGTAATTTTTTTTTTAAATTATAAACTGAATATTTTTTTAAACGTTAGAAAATTTGTAACGTTATAAATTTAGCCGTTGAAAGTACTTGAAACATCAGTGGAAGCTTGGAAGCAAAAGCACAACAACTACAGACGCGTGGCGCCCTCCCATTTGCTGTCAGTGGGCCTCTGACGCGCGTCAGGGCCACTGACAGCAAGCAGTAGCTGGGCCAGCATGCGCTTATATCAGTGATGCGTTTCATCAAGCCTGCTTTTTTGTTTCTCCACATTTCGGCTCCATGCGCTGCGTTTTACCTGGGCCCAACACCATTATCTCGCTGGTTTCTTCGCCACGCGTCCTTTTTCCATTTGTCTTGTGCACTCCATCCGAGGTGCATATGGTTTGGATTTCCAGACCAACCAACCCCAAGGGCCAAGTGCCCCAATAACAAAACTAGGTAAAGCTAGTTTTACTATTTGCTAGACCAACCCAAGACCATCCCATTGTAGATGCTCTAAGGTGTCACCGCAATTCTTGTGACACACGGTAAATAACCCATTAAACCATTTTCTAGTTATAATCACTTTATTAATCTAGAATTCATTATTAATGATTCGAGTTTTTGTTTTATATTACTAGTCTTATATGCACGCAACGCATGCGAAATCGCTATTAAAGTTAAATAATAATTTATAATGTTTAATTATATCTACTAATAGTTTATTTGAAAAATATTTATAAAGTTTTGTTAAAGAAAAACATCTTCATTACACAACAATGTACCAACATCTAAAAAAGTTCCAAGGTAGTTGGTCTTGTATGAAATTAACTAAAAATTTCCTTTAGTCACTAGTAGAATAATTGCTTATTGTTGCGGTTGAACTGTTGCGGTTTTACCTATACGCAGCAATAAACCACGCCAAAAAAAATTGAAAATTCGAAAATCAACCTATTGCTGCGGTTCTGGGTGGAAACCGCAGCAATAGATTGAAATATTATTTTTATTTATCTATTGCTGCAGTTTTTTCAAGAACCGCATCAATAGGTCCTTTACGTATTACACGCTACTAGGGTTTTAAACCCATCTCTCTCACGCCTCATTTCACCATCTCTCGCCTCTCACTCTCAGTTCTCACGCCTTCTCCTCTCATCCTCTTTAGAATTTTTGCATTTCTCATATTCTCACCTCCGCATCTCTCATCTTCTTTAGGATCTTCGAACATCTCCTCATCTTCTTCAGAATTTTCGCACCTCATCTTCTCTCAATTCCATCGCACTTCCTCTCTCGCCGTGAAATCTGATAGCCGGCATCAAAGAATCGAGTAACCGGCATCTGCTCGCCGGCATTTCCTCGCTGGATTCGTCGGTATCAAGTTAGAGATTTGTCGCTGGGTTCGTCGGCATCAACAATCTACCACGTCTGCCTTCGTCACCTGCCGCGTCTGCCGTCTCCGAAATCTAGGCGAACTTCAAGCGGTGGTGAAGCGGAATTTAGGCGACGAAGCAACATTTGTCACGACGGAATTCAGGTGACGAAGCGACACTTGTCGCAGCGGAATTCAGGCAATGAAGCGACACTTGTCGCGGCGGGATTCAGGCGGTGGTGCACTTCGTTATTATGTTTCTATTTTTTCTGTAATCATTTTTTTAAGTCAGAGGACATATCTAGGTTTTTTTTTTTCATTTTTCTTTGTTTCGTTCTTGTTTTTTCCGATCTAAATTTTCTGATTTTTTTGCCTGTTTTTAGCGTTTTAGTTTATTATTTGCTGGTTTTATTTAATGTTGATTTGAGGTGTTGGATGTATCTGTCGTTTTTATGGAATTAGGGTTTTCGGATTTATGTTCTTGAGGTGTTGGATTTATGTTGTAATTTATTCTATTGATTTATCATGTGGTTAATATTATTAATCCTTTTGCAATCTATTTTGTTTTTGGGTAATCAACTGCTGGATAAAATGATTTTAAACAATAAAAGAAACTTTCTACTCACCTATTGACTACCATATTGTTGTTGTTGTTCTAAAAAACAGCAGCAATAGGTTGCACCATAGACTATTATGGTGCAACCTATTGCTACGGTTTTTTGCAAGAACCGCAACATAGGTTAGTCTATTGCTGCGGATAAAAAACGCAGCAATAGATCAGCACCCTATTGCTGCGCCTTGATTTGCTGCGTACAAAAATTCGCCACAATATGCTATTTGAAAACCTCAGCAATTCACGTTTTTCTACCAGTGAGTTTTCAACAAAGGTTGAAAACACAATGATGCCCCTCTTACCTCTTCCTCTTTGTCTCACCTCCTCCTCCTCCATAATCACTTAGTGTCCCGTAATTGTTAGTGCTAACGCTTTTGTGGTTGGTTCCTTTGTATCTCAGAGACGTATTCTTAAGCCTTGATAACACAGTGGAGTGAATAGCGTCTACAGAATAGCGTATTTGTATTGATCAAGAAAAAAATCAAACAAAACATTAATATATAATTTATGCACCACTAAATGCTATCTGAAAGCGACAAATTGTAGCTTTTGACAAACACTATCTATACCACTAAAAGCTACTTACACCACTACCTTACTGAACACTACTAATTTTTTAATTAGTGTTTTGACCGAGCCAAAATACTAAAAGCTACTTAGTTTGTGCGAACAAACCCTTATTCCGAATTAATCAAAAGGTTGATTTATTTTGAGCAAATAACCCAAAGGTTGACTTATTCTTGATAAATTTTCCAAAATGTATAATGGAAACTTGATTTAAAGAAGAACAATTTGAGTGCGGGAAGTTTTAATATTTTTATGGGAATTGCAAAGACCACAAGAGTAATTAAAGAAGAGAAATCATAAAATTTTGAGTATTTTGTTAGAGACAACCTTTTAAAAACCACTTTTTGTGAAAGACAACCTTTTAAAATTTTTTGGGCAACTTCAGACCTTAAATGTAAATTTTTTTGTTGGAAACAACCTTGGTCTATTTTCCGGCGTTGACCAGCTGAATTCCGGCGTTGACTCACATAAGTCAGTCATGTGAGTTGCACGTGACTCGTGTTTTGCTCCATTTGAACCCTTTCCCTCCTCCCCCACCCCTACTCACCTGAACCACCCTCGCCTCAGCCCTAGCCCCACCCCGAGACCACCTGAACCACCCCACCCCCAACCACCCCACCCGAACCACCCCACATAATCTGTTTCTCTCTTCACCAAACCCCAAACCCACCAACGTCAACCACACCACCTCCACCACCAACATCGAAACCCATCAACCACCGTCTCTTTCTTCACCAAACCCCAAACCAACCTCCAACCATAGCACCACCTCCAACATAGTCGAAACCCAAACCCCCCTTCTCTCTCTCTCCCCTTCTTCACAATCATGTCACTTGGTGGTGGTGGTGCATTTTGGGTGGTTTTGGTTCGAATATGATGGTGGTGGCAAATCGAATTATGGGTTCGAATATGATAGTGGTGGCGGTTTGAATAGTGGGTTTGAGTTTTGAAGGTGTTGTGGGTTTGAGTTTTCTGGGTGGAGTGGTGGTGGTTGTCGGTGGGGGCATGGCGAGGCATGACTAGCGGATGGTTTCGCCGGTGGTGCGAGGGTTGAAGATGATGTAGGGTGGTGGTTATGGGTAGGGAGAAATGGAGGCAAAAAGGTTGAAATGAAGCAAAATACGAGTCAACGCCGGAATCCGGCTGGTCAACGCCGGAAAATAGACCAAGGTTGTTTCCAACAAAAATTTTACAATTAAGGTCTGAAGTTGCCCAAAAAAATTTAAAAGGTTGTCTTTCGCAAAAAGTAGTTTTTAAAAAATTGTCTCTGACAAAAAACTCTAAAATTTTAGAGAGTATTTTCGAATTATTGTACATAGGTAATTGTTGAGGGATTAATGGAAGAGAGAGAAATAACTGTACTAATATATGGAGGAAGATTGAACGGCGTCGTCCAAACTCAAAGAAATATAAATTGAGCTCAATGATTTGGGCTCCCAAAAATCTGAGGCCCTGTGCTAGCTGGCCCTGCCTTCTTGTTGCGTATGAGCATTGCCACTCATTTTTTGTCATGAAAACATATTATGATGGGTGATCTAAAAATGCATGGCCTGACATTTATGATTTTTGTGTGACTTATAGTGGGTCATTTCATGATCAATTGCAAATTGGATCATAATATAATTAAAGTTATGGAACAATATATAATTTAAAATTTGTAATTGAAATATCTTAAAAACTATAAAGTAAAAAAAAAATTATTAATGGTCATAATTTTTTTGAGATCTATAAATAGACATACATTTTGGAGTTTTTTTACGGGGATATACCAGGGTAATAGGGCATTTTGTGGGGATATACCTCACTAATTTTTTTTTGTGGGGATATACCAACCTAAATTTAAGTTTTGTAAAAAGGTACCAAAAACACTATTTCCGGCGAGAAAGTCAAATTTTCGGCCTTTGACTATTCAAACCTATCAAAACTTATTAGAGCCTATTAACATTTATTAGAACTTATCGGAACTTATCGTTTGTGATAATGATTGAAAATAAGTTGAAAAGAACGAGGCTTAAATCGAACTAAATTGGGAGCTACTGAAACGAGAATTACTCAAGATAAACAAATCGCTATGATCAATTGGGGGGACACACTACTAATAAAGATGACATCAACAATCTACCACGTCTGCCGTCGTCACTTGCCGCGTATGCCGTCTCCGAAGTTTAGGCGAACTTCAAGCGGTGGTGAAGCGGAATTTAGGCGACGAAGCAACATTTGTCACGACGGAATTCAGGTGACGAAGCGACACTTGTCGCAGCGGAATTCAGGCAATGAAGCAACACTTGTCGCGGCGGGATTCAGGCGGTGGTGGACTTCGTTATTATGTTCCTATTTTTTCTGTAATCATTTTTTTAAGTTAGAGGACAGATCTAGGTTTTTTTTTCATTTTTCTTTGTTTCGTTCTTGTTTTCTCCGATCTAATTTTTCTGATTTTTTTGCCTATTTTTAGCGTTTTAGTTTATTATTTGCTGGTTTTATTTAGTGTTGATTTGAGGTGTTGGATGTATTTATCGTTTTTATGGAATTAGGGTTTTCGGATTTATGTTCTTGAGGTGTTGGATTTATGTTGTAATTTATTCTATTGATTTATCATGTGGTTAATATTATTAATCCTTTTGCAATCTACTTTGTTTTTGAGTAATCAACTGCTGGATAAAATGATTTTAAATAATAAAAGAAACTCCCTACTCACCTATTAACTACCATATTGCTACTGTTGTTCTAGAAAACAGCAGCAATATGTTGCATCATAGACTATTATGGTGCAACCTATTGCTGCGGTTTTTTTGCAAGAATCGCAACAATAGGTTAGTCTATTGCTGTGGATAAGAACCGTAGCAATAGATCAACACCCTATTGCTGCGCCTTGATTTGCTGCGTACAAAAATCCACCACAATATTAGAGGTGATCAAAAAATTTGCCCATTAACCGGGCCGGGCCCAAACCTGGGCCAAAAAATTGTTCCCAAAGCTCGTTATTTCGGGCCGGGTCGAGCGAACTTTTTCGGGCCAAAACGGGCCGGGCCAAAAAAATAGACTAAAACGTCCTTTTTGGCTTGTCCAAAGCCCACCCAAAAACCGGGCCAGGCTGAAATTGATCAGCTCTACACGATATGCTATTTGAAAACCTCAGCAATTCACGTTTTTTCTACTAGTGAGTTTTAAACAAAGGTTGAAAACACAATTATGAATTACACCACCTCCTCCTCCTCCTCCTCCTCCTCCTCCATACTCTCTCTAAACTTTACACCTCTACTCTACACTCTCTTACGCATCACATCCTGGTGTTTATGAATTGTCTATTTAAGAAATCAATAATTCCATCGCTGGGAAGTTTGAAAGCAAATAAGAAGTTTATTAAAATCAAAATTGAAGAATTTAAATGCCTATTTTTGGAAAAATTTCGACGGCGGCAATGGAAGTGGGAGGATGAAAGATCTTCAAAAGTTGGATTTTTCTGCTCAGGTGTAGCAGGTTTTGAGTAACTCAACAATTAAAATTTAGATTGTAGCCTTGTAGGTAAGTTTGAATTCTCTTCCTTTTTTTTGCATGTGAAATTACCATTTTTTTTTCTTATATTTTGATATTTATGCATTTGGGGAACCATATAAGGCTTTCGAAAGATTGGTTCTTATTTTAAGACGGAGAAAAATAAAATAAATAAAGACCCTTTTTTTGTGAGATGCCATAATCTTATTTTGCTCGAAAGAATGGTTATGAATTATGAATTTATGATTTTGACTTCTTGTGGATTTGGGTTATGGGTCAAAAACCTTCTCTAGAACGGGACTTGGGTAAATATAATATGGAGATGGTGGCAGTAGTAGAAAATTGGATGAATTTTAATTCCCCCCAGCAATATGATTTTTTAATCCCTGAAAAGATTGATTTTTGAAAAATGAATTAGGATTCCCTTAAGAAATTTTAGGTTGATATAACTTATTTGATTCCTTATTCTTTTATCCTCAATAAAAGTGATTTATGAGAAAAGTAAGATTACAAAATGTCTTGGAATTATCTGATTCTGCATCTTTGTGTTTATTTGGAAATAAAGTATCTGATTTAATCTACTTAGATGATATATTTTCATCAGTGAACAAAAGTATGTAGCAATATTTTACCTATTGGTCCTATTATCATTGTCGACCAATTTTGTTTCCAATTAAAAGAGAAGTTAATTTCCGTAATTTAGATAACTATATATGTAGGTCGCTTAGGAGAAGAATTCAAATATCTCTGAACTTCACATTGATAGCACAAAGAAAATAAAACAATAAGAATTGCCTTTTTAGTGTACTAGTCTTATATGCACGCGATGCGTGCGAAATCATAAAAATTCTTCATATATAACAAATATAGAGATACGGTGATTTTGATATTTTTGTTTAATTAAAGTATGTAGTTAGCCTTCTTTGTTTTTTTTCTATATTTTATTTTTTGTCTCCCATGTGTTGCTATATATAATAGAGATTTGTATTAATTTTGTAATATTTGTTAGTAGTTAGGGTATTTAGGTAATTAAGGGTGGACACCAAAGGGGTAGGAGTTCACATATAGAATAAAGATATTTTATTTTTTGTCCCTCATGTGTTGATATATATATTAGAGATTTGTATTAGTTTTGTAATATTTATTGGTAGTTAGGGGTATTTAGGTAATTAAGGGTGGACACCAAAGGGTGAGAAGTTCACATATAGAATAGAGATTATCAATTGTAGTTGTTACTCCTTTTCGTTTGTTTTTAATCATCTTGGTTTGGTTCTATTACACACTCAACTAAAAGCACATAAATAAATGTTCGATTACACGGTGAACAAAGCATAATAAAAATGTTGGTTTCTTTTAAAATATGAACTAGTTTTTAGACCCGGACTATGTACAGGGTACTTATACTTTTCATTTATTAATTGCTTTAGAATAATTACACTAAATATCGCTTAGTGTAGTGGTAAATGTATCTTAATTCGTATTAATAGGTCAAAGGTTCGATTCAAGACATCAACATATTTGCAAAAAAGATGAGGACCCGTCTAAAATAGGTCACGGGATCGATTCAAGACATCAACATATTTGCAAAAAAGATGAGGACCCGTCTAAGGAAGGGTTCTGCGTGGCACATAAACTTTAACAAGCACACCTTTTAATATATTTGTATAGATTACAATTTGTTGCTCCTTGAAACAGTAATTGTTATATTTTTGTTTGTAGATAATGGAGTGGAGGAGATGAAGAATTTTGATAATTTTGGAGCATTTAACTGTGTTTTGTTTTTGGAAGTTGGAGATAAAGGGTTTTGGAGTGTTTAGCCGTGCATTCTATGGCAGTTTTTCCACTCAAATAGGGATTTATTTTATAATAGTAGTTAGTTGATAACACAATTGGGAAGTTATTGTATATCCTATGTTATACGGTTTTCTTGTTAATTTTAAAAAAAAAAATTATAATAGGTAGTTAGCCCCACCTTTTTTTTATTTTTCCAATTTTATTGGTGTCCTATCCCTCTTGACATATACTAGTACGAGTCTTGTATGCACGCTATGCGTGCAAAAACATATAGAATTTTTCATATATAATAGAGATAGACATACATTTATCTTAATTTATTTTTGTTTAATTAAAGCAGGTAGTTAACCTTCTTTTTTTATTCTTTTTCCTTTTTCTATTTTTTGGTGTCCCCTAGTAATGGCAAAGGGTCGGACTTGACTCCGACCCTACAAGAAGTCGGATTTTAAATATGACCCCGACTCCGATAATCCGCACCCGACCCGACTTAAAATCCGAACACCCGACCCCGACTTCGATAATCCGAATCCGACCCGACTTAAAATCCGAACATCCAACTCCGACTTTTTTTTTTGCACGGTTTTATATTATAAAAAAAAACTTGTATATATTTCAAATGATAGTTAAAAATCTTCCAAAGTATATAATTAACTAAAATTAATTATTATAATTGACATGATATGTGTATTGTGTCTGGCGAATGGCTATATATATATCTTTTGTCATATATATTTTATATAACATATGAACATAAAATAAGACCAATTGCACTGAAAGTTAAAATCAAAGTTAGTGTATATACATTAATATAAAAAAAAATAAGACAAATTGTCTTAAAGTTGGAGTCAGATCGGATGAGTCGGATTTTTTTATGAGATCCGACTCCGACCCTACTCCGACTCGAAGTCATACTTTTTAAACGGAGTCGGATGCAGATTTTTTTTTCCTCGGGGTCGGCTCAGATTTTTTGCCTCGGGGCAGATCGGACTAGGGTTGAATGCGGACTGGATTGCCATCATAGTGTCCCCATGTATTTCCTTATATAATAGAGATAACGATTATTTCACCAAATACCCCCGACAAATTAAAAGATTCACAATATACCCTCAATGTTCCAAAAATTCACCATATATCCCTGACTTTTCAAAATTGTTCACCAGGTGCCCTCTTTCTAACTTTCGTTAACTCACCGTTAGCTTTATTTACCATTTTGTCACAATTAACCCCTAACCCTAACCCCCTTAACTCTAACACTAACCCTAAACCTTAACTCTGCCCACCACCCCCTCCCCCCCTCCCACCACCCCAGCAGCCCCCTCCCCCTCCCCTCCACCGGCGCCCCTCTCCCCTCCACCGGTTTCCCAATCCCACCCCCTCCCCTTCGAATTCCCAGTCCCAGTCCCCTCCACTCCTCCTCCTGTTTTCGTCTGCCCCAAAATCGAACCCCCTCCGTTTTCGAATTTACGGGCGGGGGAGTTTTCGACGGTGAACGAAGAGGGACCGTTGGATTTCGACGGTGAACGAAGAGGGGGGGGGGATTTCGACGGTGAACGAAAAGGGGCCACGGGATTTCGATGGTGAGCTAAAAGGGGGTGGGGGGTTTCGATGATGAACGAAGAGGGGGTGGGGGATTTCGACGGTGAAGGAAGAGGGGTGGGGGATTTCGACAAAGGAACGAAGAGGGGGTGGGGGATTTCGACGGTGAACGAAGAGGGGTGGGGGATTTCGACGGTGAACGAAGAGGGGTGGGGGATTTCGACGGTGAATGAAGAGGGGGGTGGGGGAAGGGGCTGCGACGGGGGTGGTGGGGGAGGGGCCGGACTGGCCGGGTGGGAGAGGGATGGGGAGGGGGCTTGGGGTGGGGGCCGAGGCTTAGGGTTAGGGAGGGGGCTAGGCTGGGCTGGGCTTAGGGTTAAGGATTAGGGTTTAGATTTTAGGGTTAGGATTTAGATTAGGGTTATGGGTTAATTGTTGCAAAATGGTAAATAAAGCTAACGGTGAGTTAACGGAAGTTAGACAAAGGGCATCTGGTGAACAGTTTTGAAAAGTCAGGGGTATATGGTGAATTTTTGGAACATTGAGGTTATATTGTGAATTTTTTAATTTGTCGGGGGTATTTGGTGAAATAACCGTAGAGATAATAGAGATTAAGCAATAGTTAATTGATTTATCATTTTGTGTTGTCTTTAAAGTTGATTGGACTTCCAAACAAAAACTACAATTACCACTAAAAAACAACCTTAGATAAATTACACTACAAAAAACTTTTCTTGTCACAAACACACTACTACTTTAATATATGAGAACAACGTGAAAAAGTTAAAATAAAAAATAAAACCTTAAAGAAAAGGAGTAATTTGGAAATAAAATAACATGGTTGCAAATTTTTTTTGAAGGGGCATGGTTGCTAATTAATTCTACCCCAATTTGACCAGTAAGTTTTGTATGGATCGATATCACAATAATTTATTGTGAATTAAAATTAATTATATCACACAAACACTGATTATAATAGAGAAAATTGATTATATCATACAAAAACTAACTATATCATATAAAAACTTAGTATGTCATGTAATTGATGGTACATGATAAGTTATTATAAATTAGATCCATTCAAATCTTTTTTGCGATTTGATTTACTTTGTTTTTGTTCTTTTTTTTTGTTATACAGGTAAGAGATAATTTTTCAAAATACCTTCCTATTTTAGTATTTTTATAAAAAAATCTCTATTATATATGGGAACTCTTGAGGACTTTGGTGTCCACCTGAGTTCCCTAAAATACCCTTTATGTTTTTATTATTCCAGGATAACTATGAGGGCAAAAAACTCATAGAACTTTTTTAAAAAAAAAGCTCTAATGTAACTACCAAATTTCTCCCCAAAAAAACTACCAAATTTTTTTTAGTTAAAGTAACTTCCATATTTTTTGAAAACAAAATAAACATGTTCAATATCACCGCGATGTTCGTGCACGCATCGCGTGCAAAAAATACTAGTATACCCAAAATGCTTCTCAATATTCCCAAAAAAATCTAAAAAAATGCTGTCGACAGAAGCAATATGATTTTGACGGGACAGACGGACAGTTACAAAGAAAAAAAATAAAAAAGAATCTAAGTGGGACACGTGTGTCGACAATCTTGCATGTGAATCCACGACGTGGCGTTTGGTAGATCAACCAAACTTGTTTTTATTGAAGTGGCCTCTTTCTAGTTTCTACTTTAGAAAATTGAAAGGTTGAAATTGGATTACAATTACAACCAAATCACACGCTAAGAAATCCATAAAAGAAGAGCAAGTAGAGAAGTGGTAAGAAATAAGAATCAAAGAAAAAGATGGGATCAGAAACGTTTGTGGAAGTCATACTAGCAATTTTGCTACCCCCTCTTGGCGTCTTTCTTCGTTATGGTATTGCGGTAAGTAACTAACGCTCTTTTAGTTCCTTCTTCATTTCTATTATAAAGCCTTCATAAGTTACTCAAGCGGAGGTGATAACCTGGTAGTATTAGCATTATCTCTAATTCTAGAGATTATATGAATAAAATTACAAGTCTATACTTCTATACTATTTTCATTGGCAAATTGTGTTTTTTAAGTGTATAGGAGTCGTAATGGGTAGTGATGTAGATAGGTTTCTAATTTTATTCTTGAATTTTGCATTTGGAGTTTTAGGAACTGAAAAATCGTTTGTATATCAAATGTTGTTCCCTAAATTAAGAGAACCCAGGATATGTGTTGATTTAGATTTGGTGAAGGAGAGGTAGGAGAGCAAGATAGAACATAGAAGCATGCTTCAATTTACGAAAGCAGGGTCTCAAAATTTTGATTATTAAAGTACTTTTTTTTTTTTTTTTTTTAAAAGGACGAGAGAAAATTGAATTTTTTTTTTTTTTTTTATACATCTTTGGGTAAGAAAAGACGGGCAAATCCCCAACAATAGAAGAAAAGTTGAAAAATTGAATTATAGAGTGACATGGAGATTATTCTCTGTCCTTACTCATATGAATGACCCAAATACAAGCACATTCAAGTCCATTGCTCTAATTGACCCTAGTGGCTAGTAGTTAGTAGTTAGGTCATTATCCAATTTTATATAACTAGCATATGTGTTAATAATAACTAGCATATGTGTTAATATAAAGACATCGTAACAATTTATCTCTCCCATGTGGACAAAGACCCACACTCAATCTCTCTAGTAAAATATTGAAGACTATATTCCAATAAGTAATCCAAAATAATAAGTATCAGTATTCCTAAGATAAATAACCCGATAATTATTAGTAACCCCTATTATTGTAATAAGTCCTCTGAATCGTTAGCCATTATTCAAGAATCAGCTAAACTCTCTATTTCAATTCTCCCTTCCACCAATTACAACAAATTTTGGTGTTTTGGATTGAAGAGTTAATTATCGACATTCTTAATTTTTTTAGTTATTTAGGCCCTGTTCTTTTGGACTTATTTTCAATTCAGATTCTTTTCTTGCAGTTCAGTTCAGTTACTCTCTGCATTTCAGTTTCTCTCTGTTCAGTTTATCGCAGTTCAGTCCAATTCAGTCCAAAACAACGGGGCCTTAAAGGGTATAAAGAATGAATTGGGAGTACACCTATTGCAATCCTTTCAATACATTGGTCATGGTCTAAAAGATATTTTTGAGGCTCATAAAGACCCATTTACGAGCTATTGACAAATTATTGACAAATAATTGGCGGGATTCGGGAAAGTATTTCAGGGGAGACTCGCATGTGTTATTTTTGGTTTCTGCGTTAGTAAATATGGTAATAAATACTTTTATAAAGAGGTGGTAATTTTGAAAAGATTATTCATGTCTCACTGAAACACAAATTAGATACTATTCTAGTAGGTAACAAGATACTTAATTCAAGAATAATTGGTTGTCTTATACTTTTGTGCTTGTAATTTGCAGGTTGAGTTCTGGATTTGTTTGCTATTGACGATTTTGGGTTATATTCCAGGAATAATATATGCCCTTTACGTGCTTGTTGCATGAGTAGGTGACATGAAATTTCTACTTCATTAATTCTTGTAATTATATGGAGAAAAAATGTACTCTGGTAGTGTTATCTCTCAATTCCTTATCTTTGGGTGTTATCTTCTGTTTTTTGCATTAATTTGTATGGATTTAGCTTTTTTGTACTAGTATTTGTGTGGTGTAAAGTATAAATATTACGCAACATCTGGATTTAGATTTGGTTTCATCAGTTTATGTACTTGACTTGTAAGTTCTCTTAAATTTTCTTTTAAGTTTTAATAAGCAAGACTTGGTCTAGTGACTAGTGATAGAATTCTCACTTGGGTGACTTGAAGCTTGAAGGTCATAAGTTTAATCCTACCACTTGATGTTCTGGATTGGGATCATACTTTGAATCTTGGTAGGATCGGATCATAAGATCGTAAGATTCATGTTAAAAATTTGTACACATTAATTATTACTTTCAATCAAAATCTAATAGGAGAAAGATAATGTGTGAAATTATGTGAATTTTTACGGTAGGATCTTGATCGTAGAATTGAAAGACCATAGAATGGTATTTGGGTTTTACCAGGTGAATTTTTGTAGTTGAGGAGAACTGAAAGATCGTACAAAATTTAAGATTCTAGATAGCATTGGGACGGTTGAGGTTCTTTCGAATCGTACAATCGTAGGATCGTAAGATCCTGATCGAGATTTTAATAAAAGTGTTCACTAGTACTTGTGAGGAGTTTTTCTTCTGGCTTTCTCAAAACATGTTGGGGTTTCACTGGGTTGGGGATCACTTGGTAGTAGGTAGGGGTGCTTATCGAGTGAGCCGAGCCCGAATAGCACTGGGCTCGGCTTGAGCTCGTTTAACTTTTCATGGGCTCGGCTCGGCTCGTGAGCTCACCGAGCTTGGGGGAGCTGAGCTCGGCTCGAGCTCGTGATTAGAATTTGCGGCTCGAGCTCGGCTCATGTGCTTGTTTAAGCTCGGATCGTGAGCGTGAATAGTCTCAAGCTCGGCTCGTGAGCTCGATTGTGGCTTGTGAGCTCATTAAATTGCTTTTACCTTTTCTTTTTATCTTTCTTCTAATATATACTTTAGTTAGTACCTTAAAAGAAATTCTTAATATAATTTTTAATATATATAAATATAAAATATTTTTTTTAATATAAAATATTTTTTTAGTATAAAATAATAATCGAGCTGTTCACGAGCTTTACGAGCCGAGCTTTGACTGAGCCGAGCCCGAACTGCTCGCGAGCTTGTCAGGCTCATTATCACCCCTAGTAGTAGGTGTTGAAATAATAAGAGTATGAACATCCATTGTGAGTCATTGTATTTATATCTGTATTTGGTGGTTTGTTGCACCTGTTAGAATAAGCCTTCTCAGTTTGGCTTTGGGTCATCATTATAGAGGAGCTTACTAATCATAACTTCTTTAACATAGTGATGGAGCAACAGCTTTATTTCTTGGAAAAATTGATTTAATTAGTTCCAACTATGGCCTACCCTGGAGAAAAACAGTCCCAATTATTTAATGTTGATCAGTCTCAACTTTGATAGGTGTTTTACAAGAGTGGTCCAGGTTAACCAGTTACGTGTATAGAGAGGTTAAAATTATTATTTTTTTCTTAATTTCTAATTTTTTTTTGCTGTTTTAATTTCTTATCTTCTCCCTCTTCTTTCTCTCTCCTCTCTCCTTCCTCCCCTCCCCTGCCCCCTCCTCCTCCTCTTCCCTCTCCCCTACCATCCATGATCCATCCCCTCCCAAAGTCCCAACCACCTCCCTTCCCCAGTCTTTGTATGCAAATCACAGACCTTATGCCGCTTGTAATAGCTTTTGCAAGAGGTAAGAACTTGACAAATCGACGATCGCATACTCAACGCCGTTGGCCGAGCTTTCTTTGCCGCAGAAGACAACATCATTGAGGGCTTAGCTATACTAGCTTTTAGTAATTCACTATCATTGGCAATTCTACTATTTGCCAGCCTACCCAACTTCAAATCAACGAGTGAAAAATCCTGTTTACTTGATTGCATAAAATCATTTGAAGTTTTTGAACCTGATTCTCTTTCTTCACCAAATGAGGATAATCAGTACCTATTTCATCACTAAAGATCCTTATTTCTTTTAGAAGGAACGCGAATGCCAAGAGGTTTAAATTTCATTAGAAGCGAGACAAAAGTGTAGCACTCTGAATTCTTTTTTTTTTTTTTTTTTAAATCAGGACTGTGAAATTATTCTTTATTAATTTATTTGTAAAATGAAATATATTTATAGGACATTAAGGTTGTACTTCAAAAAAAATTGGAAATACTAGGCAAAGAAAAAATAAAAATAAAACTCACATGAAGTCATTGTCAACTTATTTATATTATACGCCGACTAATAATTTTTTTGTCGTTTAGACCTTACTATTGTCCGTTACCGACGTACATACCTAAACATTTATATAATCAACCCAAAATGGTTCATTACATTATCAATACCATGTAAAAATCTATAGTTGGTCTTGTAAGAGACCGTCTATTTTTAATTTAAATTTAGGCATCGGCCCAAACTCAATATTAAGAATAGAACGAATCACCATTCTGATAGAGTGACAAGTTTATTCTATTAGCGACTAGTTTGTTCAAAGATCATGTTCGTCAATCCATTAAGTGACTATTTTAATTCATTTAGTGACCAGTTCAATTCTTTTATTAAGATTGTCGGGTTATGTTTTCAACTTGTCGGTTGTAGTTTGAGACTTAAAGGGAAAACAAGGGAAGGAGAAGAGAAGAGACAACGAGGTTGATGCGAGATGTCTAGAGATAGTGTTGGGTTAGAGTTAGATGAATGGGCTTGTTAGAATAATGTAGGCTTGGATTTGTCTAATTTTATGTTAAAATTAGACCGCCTATTTGGCAGGTAATTATACAAAACAATCAATTATGATTGAACAAAATCACTTGTTGTCTTTATTTATTATGATCTTCAGTTGCGAGAGAGAGAGAGAACGCCCTCAGGTTTATAATTTTCGTCAGAAATAACATAATCGGACCTATGACCTACCTAGGGTTTTAATCCAGAACCATGTGCACACTATAGACGTACTTCATGATGATAAACCTTCTCTTACTTTAACGCAACCTTTCATCGTATAAGACGTTATAATTCCGTTATAGGAATAATTGATAAGATGGTTTCAACTAAAGCTGTCAAGCTATAATAAGGACCCAAGCATTGACGGTTTTTTAACCAAATACCCCCAACAAATCGCGAAATTCACCATATACCCTCAATGTTTCAAATATTCACCATATGCCCCTAAGTTTTCGAAAATGTTCACCAAACGCCCTTTTTGTAACGGACGTTAACTTGCCGTTAACGTTATTTATAATATTGCCATTATTAACCCCTAATTCTAATCCTAACCCTAACCCTAACCCACCATCCCCTCCCCTCCCCCTCCCAATCCCCTCCCCATCCCCATCCCTCTCCACCCCAGCCCACCACCACCCCCTCACCTCCACCGCCGCAGCCCCCTTCCCCCCCCTCCTCCCGCCCGCAACCCCCTCCCCTTCGGCGCGAGCCCTTGTCGGCGTTTCTCTCTCTCCGCGGCCCCTTGGCGTTCGCACCACCAAAACAACAACAACAGCAACGACGTTCGCACCACCCCCTTGTCGGCATTTCTCTCTCTCTCTCGCAGCCCCTTGGCGTTCGCACCACCAAAACAACATATCTCCCCTTGGCATTCGCACCACCCCTTGTCGGCGATTCTCTCTTTCTCTCCCCTTGGCGTTCACACCACCAAAACAACAACAGCAGCAACGACGAGGATTGGGTGGCTTGATTTCTAGGCTTGTTTGGGTCGATGTCGGGACTTGGGTGGCTCAATTTTGGGCTTGGTTGGCTCGATTTCGGCAAATGGTGTTCGATTGTGGAGATGGTGGTTTGAATGGTGGAGATAGTGGTCTGGGCTGGAGGGGGGAAGGGTGGGGGCTGCGGCGTGGGGGAGGCGAGGGGAGGGGGAGGGGGTGAAGGGGATGGGGTGGGTTAGGGTTAAGGATTAGGGTTTTGATTTTAGGTTAGGTTTAGATTAGATTTTAGGGATTAGGGTTTAGATTTTAGGGATTAGGGTTTAGATTTTAGGGTTAGGGGTTAATAATGGCAAAATGGTAAATAAAGCTAAGTAGCTAACGACATGTTAATCGTTAGAAAAAGGGTATTTGGTGAACATTTTCGGAAACTCAGGGGTATATGGTAAATATCTGAAACATTGAGGGTATATGATGAATTTCGTGATTTGTTAGAAGTATTTGGTGAAAAAATTGAAGTATTACTTATTCCACAGCACGCCAAACTTTAAGGTATGTTTTCTTACATCAATGGTCTCATATAACTGGTGAGTGGCTAAACTTGTAAATTAATTGTTTTCCCAATTTTATCTCAATCATCTTCAACAAGAGATCAAACTTGAACGATTGTGTCGTCCATCAAATCAATTGAAGTAGCAAATACTTGAGCTACCTTATAATTAATATCAAAATAAAGTATAATCAACAAAATAAAATTTGAGGTAACCACCTTCTATGCTGAATTTATTTGATAAAATGATAAAATTAAGTCCTCAAGCAGCTCATAATTACGTTGTGCATAAATATCTAATCTGGGTGATCTAATCCGTGATCCGATCGATCCAATCTGGTAAATCGAGTATCCGATCTAATTTTTTGGTGTTCGAATATTTCTCATTGGATACGTATCAGAAATTTTCAATAATCATGGGGTTTTTTTTCCAGATAGTCGATCCAAAATATCTGAAAATGTTCGTTTTCAAGATCGGATATCCGAAAATATCTGATTTTATGACTGGATATCCAAAAATATCCGATGATCTGGTCCACTTCAGAATATATTCTAAGAATGTTCCTTTGAAAAATTTCAAACTTTTAGATATCGAATATCCGATTTTTCGGATCGAATTCGGATAAGAATTTCTCCAATCCAAAATTTTCGGACATCTGAAATTTCTTATTGGATCAGATTATCCGAAATGAGATCAGCTCACATTAGCTTATTGATTGATTCTATGGCACGGAATTACTCAAAGACGAGAGGAGAACAACAGATTAAGCACTATAAACATTTCAACCATTAAAAGGATTAGAAATTTGATGCTTGATTTTATACAATTTATATTGAATTCAACCCTTTTGTTCTCGTCTTTTATGGCACAAAATTGTCCTTACTGAAAAAGAGAACACCAAAGTAGGATGTATAAACCAAAAAAAAACAAATATCTACGTATCAAAACAAATTCATGACACCGTTGAAGAAATTGCGCCTTCGAACCAAACTGAAAAATTCAAAATTTTGATGAACATGGTAGTTCTTTATGAGCTAACCAATCTCAAGGAAGAAAGACACAGAGTGTTGGGGCAAAGATCCAATATTCCAATTCTAAACAATGCAAATCAACCACAATATGACCAAAAATGGTTTGATATTTATATTGAAGTATCCAGCTCTTCAGCTCAGCTCTCCAGCTCCTCCAGCTCTCTAACAACTTCTGTTTGTTAGTTTGAAGTTTGTTACAATAATTCGTTAGTTGCATAGCTGAGCAGTTAGCTTATTTTCTCTTAGCTTTCTTTGTATATATACTTCATTCCTTCATTCTTTGTAATTTTAATTTTTCATTCTGATAAAATAATGAAAAGCTGAAAATCTCTAAAACTCACTCTCATTCTCTCTACTCTAATACTCAAATGTGAGCTGAATTTCACAATTCATCATGGTATCAGAGCAGAAATGAATCTGCGATCCTAATCTCACGCTTATCTGCCGTTGATTCTTCGCGATTGAAACTGGAAAACTTCTGCAGCAATCTTCATTTTTTTTTCGAAAAAATCTGAAATCAAAATCAGGTGTATAATCTCCAATTTTTCATCTGTTCTTACATTTTCTTCTTTGAATCTGATTTGATACAATCGCATCAAATCGCAATTCTGCTCTTTTGAATCTGATTGAATATAATTGCATCTAATTGCAATTCTGAGGTTATTTCATGAAATCGATTCTAGGTTATTTCATGAAATTGATTCTAGCAGCTGATTTTTTTAGCTTCATTCTTGTGATTGATTGTCGATATTGAATCTGAAAAACTGATTGATCAGTTCTCATTTCATCATTTTTTTATTACGTCTCTTCATCCTTCGTTGAAATCATTTCTTGATCTTACTTAATTGAAGTTTTATCTTCACATTGAGGTGATATATTCAAAATTATCTCAAAATGCCTGATATTACATCTGAATCTGAGGTTTCTACCTTATCTCTGAATCAAGATCCTACTAGTGTGTATTATATACATCCTTCAGATGCAAATAATACACAAATAGTTTCTGTTAAGTTCAATGGCAGTGCATATAATGATTGGAAACGCTCTATGATAGTTTCACTATCTGCTAAGAACAAACTGAAATTTGTGGATGGAAGTCTCTCAATTCCTGAAATTGGTACAGATGAACATATTGCTTGGGAAAGATGCAACAATTTAGTGATTTCTTGGTTACTAGCTAACTTAGATCACACAGTCAAAAAGAGTGTTCTATTTCTGGAAACTGCTAGAGAGATATGGCAAGATCTAGAGGAAAGATTTGGCTTCTCTTCTATGGCTCAGATTTACTCTCTAGAACAAAAACTTGCAGAAACAACTCAAGGTTCTTCCAGCATCTCTGAATTTTACACACAGCTCAAGACTATTTGGGATGAGCTTTATGATGCTAATCCACTGCCATACTGTACTTGTCACAAGTGCACCTGTAATCTGACACAAAAGATCCTCACAAGGGATCAAGAGCAGAAGCTAATTCATTTTATGATGAAGCTCAATGACAGCTTCTCAACCATTCGAGGCAATCTTCTCATGACCAAACCGCTTCCTAAAGTGGCTCAAGCCTACAGAATCTTTGCTCAGGAAGAAAGGCATAAGGAAGTTGCACAACTCTCTAGCAACACTGAATCCTTAGTTTTTGCTGTTGATGGCAATAACAAATACAAGCAGTACAACAATTCTTCTCAGACTCAGAGGTTCAATAACAATAGTCACTCTTCTGGATACAACAAGTCACAAAACATCTCCGGACAGAAGAGACCTGGCTCTCATTACTATTGCACACACTGCAAAGTTCCAGGCCACAGCATGGAAAGGTGCTTCAAGATACATGGCTATCCTCCAGGGTTTAAAGGCTTCAAAGATAAAAGGGTAGCAGCATTGGCTCCTTCTTCTGATGGTGTTTCTTCACTAGAAACTGTTACTCCAAGTTCTATTTCAGTGGATCAATTTAATCATCTCATCTCATTACTTCAGCAGCAACAATCCTCTTCTGTTGGCAAGGACAATGCTGAAACCCCAAGCCATGCTTTACTAGCAGGTACATATTGTTTGTTTACGACTCTCAATACTAAATGGCTGTTGGATAGTGGAGCCACAGACCATATATGTTCTAATTTGAACCTATTTCATACATATAAACCTGCTACCAAACCTGATCACACAATTACCATACCTGATGGAAGACAAATTTCAGTCACACACATTGGCTCAGTATACTTAACTAAAGACATTGTGTTACATAATGTTCTTTATATTCCTGAATTTCATTTCAACCTGATTTCTGTTTACAAATTATGCCAAGATTTACATTGCCAAATCACATTCACTCATAATCAGTGTTTTCTCCAGGACAATACTCAGAAAGGTCCATCAATGCTTCTTGGTAAAGTTACAGCTGGACTTTACAATGTTGAAGCTGCTCCAGTATTATCTTCTGCTACCTTACCTTCTATTCCTTCTTGTTATTCTGTTGTAGATAATGCTAAACTCTGGCATCTACGCTTAGGGCATTTGCCATTCTCTCAAATAAAACATGTATTACCTGATTGTAATGTGCAAGCATGTTTGCATGATACAATCTGTCAAGTCTGTCCTGCTGCAAAACAGACAAGAAAACCTTTCCCTTTGAGTAGTATAAAAACTACTAAACCCTTTGAAATGTTGCATATTGATGTTTGGGGTCCTTACAAGACCAAAACTCATTCTGGTTGTAACCAATTCCTGACTATAGTAGATGATTTTACTCGTTTTACTTGGGTCCATTTTGTGAAATATAAATCTGATTGTGTACATGTTATGGAAACTTTTTTCAACTATGTTCAGACTCAGTTCAATTCCAAGGTTATTTGTGTAAGGTCAGATAATGCAAAAGAACTGGGGGAAGGACATATGAAACAACTTTATGAACACAAAGGTATCTTCACCAAACTAGTTGCTCAGACACTCCTCAGCAAAATGGCATAGTAGAGCGTAAGCATAGGCATCTACTAGAGACTGCTCGAGCTATCTTTTTTCACTCCAAGGTGCCTGATAGATTTTGGGGCGATAGTGTGATATGTGCAGCCTACTTAATCAACAGAATGCCTCTTCAGAGTCTCCAACATGCCACTCCCTATGCTAAACTATTTCAGAAAAGTCCTAGTCTCAGTCATCTGAAAGTATTTGGCTGTCTCTGCTACTTGTCAACAACAAAGGTTCACAGATCAAAGTTTCAACCACGAGCACATCCTGGTGTCTTCTTGGGATACTCAGTAACTCAGAAAGGTTACAAGGTTCTAGACTTGCAGAACAATACAGTGGTGGTCTCCAGGGATGTTATCTTCCATGAAAGGCACTTTCCCTTCCACCTACTTTCTCATTCTTCTAACCATACTCCTGATCCTATTTTTATTCCTAGCTCCACTTATGATTTTTATGCTGATGACAATCACCCAACTCCTAGCCCACCTCCTACATCTCCACCATCACCCTCCACATCCATCTTGTCTGATCCATCATCTTTCCCTAACACTGCACCATCTGACTCTATACACTCTGCCACTTCTTCTCCAGAAATCACACCTTCTTCACTTCTTGATCTTAGTTCAATTATACCTGCACCCCCTCCATCTATTAGACAATCAACCAGAATCCATAAAACTCCCTCATACCTGACTGATTATCATTGTAATATGGCTACTGATTCACCTATTACCTATCATTGGTGTAATTTGGTTGCTTTTTCAGCTTATCCCTCTTCTCACAAAGCCTTTCTTTCTACCCCTACTTTTGACATAAAAGAACCTTCAACCTACACTGAAGCTTCCTCTAAACCTGAATGGTTATCTGCTATGAACAAGGAAATACAAGCTCTCACTGCTAATCACACATGGGATTTGGTTCCCCTGCCTAGTGGCAAGAAGGCCATAGGGAATAAATGGGTCTATAAAGTCAAACTTAAGGCAGACGGTAGCTTGGAAAGATGCAAGGCTAGATTAGTAGCCAAGGGTTTCAATCAGAGATATGGCATAGACTACGAGGAGACATTTTCTCCTGTTGTCAAGATGCCTACCATTAGATGTCTTATTGCATTAGCCACACAACACCACTGGCCTATCTACCAACTTGATGTGAACAATGCATTTCTCCATGGAGATTTGCATGAGGAGGTCTACATGAAAGTTCCTGATGGTTTTCCTAATCCTCACAACTATGTTTGCAAGCTCAGAAAGTCTCTATATGGCCTCAAACAAGCTTCTAGGCAATGGTTTGCCAAGCTTGTAGAGGAATTGACTACTCAAGGTTTTGCACAGTCAAAAAATGATTATAGCTTATTCATCAAGAAGCAAGACTCTCACATTACCATCGCTGCAGTTTATGTGGATGATATCATCCTAACTGGCACTGATCCACACTCCATTACAGCCTTAAAGAAGCATCTTCATGATACTTTTAGTATCAAAGACTTGGGCATTTTACACTATTTTTTGGGTATTGAAGTTGGTTATGTTCCTCAAGGTGTTATTCTGAGTCAAAAGAAGTTTACTAAGGAACTTCTAGCTCACTGTGCTGAAGATTTGTCTAAGAAAGCTATCACTCCTTTACCTACTACTCTGAAGCTTTCAGCTACTGATGGTACTTTACTCTCCAACCCTAAACATTACAGGTCTCTTGTTGGGAAATTAAATTTCTTAACCAACACTAGACCTGACTTAGCATATAGTGTGCAGACTCTGAGCCAATATATGCATGCCCCTCGGTCCTCTCACATGGCTGCTTTGTTACATACTTTGAGGTATGTTAATTACACTCAAGGCCAAGGCATTCTCCTTGCTGGCAGTGATTCTTTAACGCTTCAAGCATTCTCAGATTCTGACTGGGCAGCTTGCATTGACTCTAGAAAATCCATCACTGGTTATGTATTACTCTTTGGTCAGTCTCCCATTTCTTGGAAATCCAAGAAACAAGGCACAATAAGTAAATCATCATCTGAGGCTGAATATCGTGCAATGGCAGTTCTGCTGCTGCAGAGGTGACTTGGGTTGTTAGGCTCCTTGAAGAGCTTGGTGTGACTAAACTCAAACCAGTCACTCTTTTTTGTGACAATCAAAGTGCTTTGCACATAGCAAAGAACCCCGTCTTCCATGAACGTACCAAACACATTGATATAGATTGCCATTTCACTCGTGACAAAGTGCTAGAAGGCCTCCTACAACTATCCTACTTACCTACCACTTCTCAGCTTGCTGATGTCTTCACCAAGTCCCTCTCTTCACCACAGTTTAAGCTTCTTCTGTCCAAGTTGGGTTTGGTTGATTCTTCATCACAACCACCTCCCAACTTGAGGGGGGGTATTGAAGTATCCAGCTCTTCGGCTCGGCTCTCCCGGCTCCTCCAGGCTCTCTAACAACTTCGTTTGTTAGTTTGAAGTTTGTTACAATAATTCGTTAGTTGCATAGCTGAGCAGTTAGCTTATTTTCTCTTAGCTTTCTTTGTATATATACTTCATTCCTTCATTCTTTGTAATTTTAATTTTTTATTCTGATAAAATAATGAAAAGCTGAAAATCTCTAAAACTCTCTCTCATTCTCTCTACTCTAATACTCAAATGTGAGCTGAATTTCACAATTCATCAATTTACATGTTAAATTTCAAACTTGCATAATAGAGACAAGAAAGCAGCGAGTTTTTTAAATTTCAATGGAAAAGGAGATTGATGTTGGCCCATCTTTTTCGAGAAAGAAACAGGGGATAACCGGATAAGGAGATAAGGAGAGGCAAAGGAAGGAAACTGAGTACTGGGCACGCGACCAAGTTTACGGTTTACTTGGTGTAGGCGTGTAGCAGCGTAGAAGTGGCAAAGAGGTCTTACGGGTTGGGTCATATTTGGGTCAACTTTGTGTTCGGGTTGGGTGCGGCTTTGATTAGTCGGGTCAACATCGGGTTGGTTCCCATAGTTTCGGGTTTGTTTGGGTTGGGTCAATTTGGGCAAGGTCAACTTTCTTTTCTGGCAAATAAATAAAACACATATATTAATATTTGTGAAAAATATTTCATTATTATTTTTTCGGGTCGGTTTGGGTCATTGTTTCCTGGTCACTTCCAGTTGGATTATTTCGGGTTTCAGTTCTATTTTGGGTGAAAAAACGGGTCTCTGGTCGGGTATTTCGGGCCAACGAGTATTTTGCCGGCTATAGTAGCATGCATTGACCTACTACTCTACTAGACCCACCATTGTAAAATAAGTACACCTTAAAGTTTGGCCTATTATGAAATAATCAACAATAAAGACTTATTTTGATAGGGCGGCCATAATTGAGATTGTTTTTATCAATTTTTCCTTCATTACGTTGCCATCTTTTAGAAGTTTAACGCCATATCTTAAAATCTGTCACTTGCTCAGCAAATATGCATAAAACATCTTTTCAACAAATTATGATATAAAAACAATAAGAATTTAGGTACATTATACTAGAACAATATAGTGTTATCTATTAACTTAGGGAAATCACCTAAAATCATATACATACATAAGAAAAATATCCAGTAATTAAACTATCGTAAACATAATATTGATATGAAAATAATACTTAAAAAGGGTATTTAAAAATGTACCTGAATTATTTAGTAGTGATCCTGTTCTTCGTTTTGTTTTCTATAATTTGCTACGCTACCAACTCTTACTCTCACTCTCACTCTCACTCTTACTCTCACTTTCTTTTTTGGTACTCCCTCCGTTTCATTTTAATTGTTACACTTTGATATTTTACACTATTTACAAATTTCACTTTGATCTTCATTTGTGATTTATATGCGGATGAAAATATAGTCATGTGGGATCTTGTTAGATTCATCATAACATGTATTTTATTAATATGTACTTTTTATAATTTTTACAAACACAAAACTAAAGATATATGTCCTCAAAGTTTTACATTGGCATGCGTGAAAAGTGTAAGTGTGTAGATTAAAATGAAACGGAGGAAGTACTTTTGAAACCTTGTTCTTTCGTTATTAGCTAGAAGCCAAGAAGTGAGAAAATGATTCCTTTTTAAAAAAAAAGAGTGAGGAAAGACTAAAAATACAACTGCTAATTCACAAGAACTCTTCAAAAGTATCCTCAATATGGCTCCAATACAACAATTTTCCTCTCATTTTAGGAGCTTCAATTGACATTCAAGGTTCTAAAAGCCAACAGTTCCACCCCCTGATTGATAAAAGGTGCAAGAAAACTCTTCTTTTGGAACACTCTGATGTTTCATAGCCTACAAAAGCAATTTTGATAAAACACAATTCTTATAGCTATGATTTCTCACATTTTAGTAACCCTTCCCATTCTTCTTGGAGCTACCAACAAACTAGAGTCCCTTTTTGATAAATTTGATTGAACTGAAAATGGACTTGGGCAACCCAATACAGAGGAGGAGAGTTTGGTCCACTTACAAGCTCAAAGGAGGTTCCATACTAAAACCAATTGGCAATAATAGGAGTAACTCTTCTATCTTATGTTGTGGTACTTTCTCTCCTCTTTCTCCAATGTGGGACAACCACATGTACAAAACAAACATGGGGTTCAACACTCCCCCTCACATGTGATATCCTTAGAATTAGAGCACATTGGTAAGGTACACATTAATAATCCTCATTGGGAATGAATGTCCAATAGAGGCCCTTAACCAATTGGTTGACAAATACCCAATATGAAAGACCCACCAACCTGGGATCTGATACCATGATAAATTTGATAGAACTGAAAATGGGTTTGGGCTAGGGGTGATAATGAGTCTGGCCTGTTCGCGAACAGTTCGGGCTCGGCTCAGTCAAATTTCGGCTCGTTGTTGCTCGGCTCGGCTCGGGCTCGGGTTCGGGCTCGGCTGGAGAATTAAACGAGCTGAGCCGAGCTAAACTCTTGAACAACTCGATTATTATTTTATACTAAAAAATTATTTTATATCAAAAAGTTATTTTATCCATATATAATTAAACTTTCTACCGAGAACTAAAAAAAAAAACATATTGCTAAACCACCTATAAATAAACAGTGTATTAAAACACATTATATTCACCACCAAAACCCAACAACTAACTGCCCAAACCCAAAGCCCAACAATATAAGAGCACCAACATTGGTATAGCTCTCCAACATTACTCTCCAACCCATTTTTTACTTTCTCTCTCCTCAAGATACTTCCAAGAGCACCCCTTCAAAAATTGCTAACAATGGTATTTACTCTCCAATGAGCTCTCCAAAAATCAAAAAGCAAAAAAAAATGAAAATACCTAATTATCAATGACATGTGTCATTGTATTATTCCAAGAGCATGCTCTCCCAACGCTATTGGGGAAGAGCATTCCTGCAAGTGCTCTCCATGGAGAGCGAACGGAGAGCACCTCGAGAGCACCAATGTTAGGGTAGAGTTGGCTCTCCATTTTCTCTCTCCTTGAAGAGCTCATTGCAGAGCAACTTGGAGAGCACCAATGTTGGTCCTCTAACTCGACTTACTGACATTTGAAAATGGTAAGGATCGCAGCTGCACAAACCCTAAAACTGCAGGTTCACTCTCCACACTTCCACAATCTCTTGCTCCCTCAATCTCTCTGTAACTACCAGACGCCAACCACCGGACTTACGAAAAATATCCATTTATTCTATGTATTCCTAAATTATGTTTTTTTAACTAAAAGAATCGAATTGGAGAACCATGCGTTTTGTTTTGATTCTTTAAAGTATGTTCATTTGTTGACTTGTGGGTTGCTTTGTTATTATCAACTTGTATATTTTTTTTTGCTGAATTGCTAGTATGGAAGAACTGATGTGGAAAGATTCCATCAAAAATATTGCTATGGGAGAGTACAAATGAGAATTAGGAGTTTATTTTATTTTTTTAAAATTCACTTAGTCGGAGGCTTGTCGGCTCAGACTTGGTTCTAAACATTTCAGAGGTCCGCTAGTTCGGATTCGGAGGCGGATCCCATTAAATTAAGTCGGGTCGGGTTCAGGCCTAGAGTATTCGTAGGCGGAGGTGGATTCGGAGGTATAATGGAGGCCGATTATGAAGCGGGTCGGATTCAGACTTAGCTACATCCGACCTGGGTCCCACCCGTTTCCATTCCTAGTTTTCTTGGAATTATTTCCTTAATTATGTGTGTTGCTTAAATAGGTTATTATATATTAGACTTACTTTATTCATAATATTCACAAAAAAATTCCTAAATGAGCTCGAGCCCATAATCGAACTCGATCCCGAAACCGAGCCCGAACCGAGCACAAGCCTAACCGAGCTCACTAGCCGAGCCGAGCCCACAGATAGTTAAACGAGCTCGAGCCGAGGTCACTGCTATTCGGGCCCGGCTCGTGCGATAAGCACCCCTAGTCTGGGCAACCAATAAGGAGGAGAGTTCGGCCCACTTACAAGCCCAAAAAAGGTTCCATATTAAAACCAATTGGTAACAGTAGGACTATATGTGTAACTCCTCTAGCTTATATTGTGGTACTTTCCCTCCTCTTTCTCCAGTGTGGGACAACTCACATGTGCACAACAAACATGGGGTTCAACACTTTTCCAATCTTTCCTCTGGGCTTCCAATGGAAGGAAAAGTTTATACTAGATCAAAAAGGATATCACTATTCTACCAAAAGGCTTGGGTGGTTTAGGGATTCGTTCTACTCGACGGCCAGTTTGGTAAGAGGTCATAAATGGGGGAATGGTAATGCATTATAGTGTACATTTGTACTAGAAATCCAATGCCATTACCTATGGTAATGCTATTTCATCCCAAGATATCTATTTCTTCCTAAAATCTCATTACTATCCATTACCACTTGAAAATGTGGTATTGGGTGGTAATGGAAATTTATAAAGGGAAACCCATGTTTTGTGATAAACTTTCATTCCCATGATCATTGACATGAGAACTTCTTTACAAATTTATACTAAAATTTATTAACATTACCATTATTTATGACCACTAATCAAATAGGCCGCCAAGTTCTTTACCAATGTCTACTCATGAAGCAAGCGGTGGCGTATCACCCCTTAATTCAGAAAGATATAAGAACTGGGGAGCTACCTAATTACACCACTTATGACTTATCATATACCCATGGCAGAGAGCCAAGAGGTTGAGTCTTACAGAACAACTGAGAAATTGAAAAAGGAGATTTAGAATTCAGAGAACTATTTGGTTTTTAATTTCATGATTTGTTTGCAATTCTGAATTCTGCCTTTTTGGTTTTCGTCTTTTCGCATTTCGATTTCAATAGTTCAGTAGACAGTAGTTCACGCAAATGCTTGCTGTAGTATAGGACATGTAGACAAATGGAAATTTTGACTTATACACTATTATATCTTCACTTCTACTGCATTCTTTATCTGGACTTACTCAATTGCTATAATTTGTAAGACTGTAACAATATCAATATAATCTGAAATTACTTTGCTTAATTTTCTTGCGAAAATGCAGTACAACCTCCTACCAGATTTTTTTTCTTTTTCCAAAGAATGAGATTGCAAAGAGGAAATTGAAAAGATTGGAGTACAGGTGGTTTCTGTCTTTCTTCTTGTTTTTATATCATTAGATTCGGGTTGATTCTATTATACATTGCATATCTTTTTATTTAATTATTTCTATCATGCCTCCCAAAATTAGGAAGTATGATTGTGGCTATGAAAAACGTAAAAAGAAAAAGAGAATTGAAGAGCTCACTCAATCACAAAGAGGAGCTCTTGATAAGTTTGTTGTGAAAGAATCACATGTAGGTACTCAAAGTAATAATAATGTGGTCGTGAATGATGAAGTAACCTTGGATGATAATTGTGTTATTCATAATGATAATGTGCCTTTAGATAGAGATAATGTCTCTTTTGATGCTAATATGCCAAGTGAGAATGATATTGGTGGTAATGAAAATGATGATCATGCTAAAAATGATAATGTTGTGAATGAAAATAATGATCCCATTGAAAATGATAATGTTGCGAATGAAAATAATCATGGCTTGGATGAAAGTAATGACAATCAATTTGGCCTTGATGTATTCGATCCATGAAATTGGGATGCTCTTAATTCTAAAATGATCGAAGTGTTAGTAGAAAAGGGACCCAAAAGAGACTTGTCTATTATAAAAGGTCCTAAAGACAAGTTATCTAAGCGATTTTCTATGACTTTATATACTAGAATCTTGTCAAATGGAGAAAGATGTGATAGAGAATGGCTTGTTTATTCAAAAGAGCTTGATAAAGTTTTTTGTTTTTGCTGTAAAATTTTTAAAAAAGGCCATGGAAGAGGCCAATTAATTAATGAAGGTTTTGGTGATTGGTCTCATATTAGTACAAGACTTAAAGAGCATGAGACAAGTATGGAACATTTTAAGAATATGGCAACTTGGTATGATTTGCGTGTAAGACTTCAAAAGAATGAGACTATTGACAAAGTGACTCAAAAACAGATTAAAAAAGAGAAAGAGCATTGGAAAAAGGTTTTAGTAAGAATAATTTCAGTTGTAAAATTTCTTGCAAAACATAACTTAGCCTTTCGTGGTTCAAATGAGAAAATATACCAAAAGAGTAATGGTAATTTCTTAGGCTTAATTGAAATGCTGGCAGAGTTTGATCTAGTTGTTCATGAACATGTTAGGCGCATTAGCAATGATGAAATACATATTCACTATCTTGGTCATAACATTCAAAATGAGATAATACATTTGCTTGGTTCTGCAATTAAATCTGAAATCATTAAGAAAATAAAACAAGCAAAGTATTTCTCCGTGATCCTTGATTGCACTCCTGATATTAGTCACCAAGAACAAATGTCCTTAATATTAAGATATGTCGACTTTGATTCGAGTTCTATTATAATCGAGGAGTCTTTTTTAGGATTTTTGAATGTGAATGATACAAGTGGTCAAGGACTTTTTGATGTTTTACAAAATGAGTTGAAAGATCTTAATCTTGATATAGATAATGTCCGGGGACAAGGCTATGACAATGGATCAAATATGAAGGGAAAACATCAAGGTGTACAAAAAAAACTTTTAGATATAAATCCCAGGGCCCTTTATACTCCTTGTGGTTGTCATAGTCTTAACTTAACATTGTGTGATATGGCTAATACTTGTGTTAAAGCCAGAGATTTTTTTGGTATCATACAACGTATCTACACAATATTTGCATGCTCTACAAAAAGATGGCAAATTTTGAAAGACAATGTAAAAGGATTGACTCTTAAGTCGTTGTCATCCACCCGTTGGGAGAGTCGCATTGATAGTGTTAGAGCTATAAGGTTTCAAATGCTCGAAATACGAGAAGCTTTACTTCAAGTAGCAGAAGATGATAATGATTCTAAAATAAGAAGTGAAGCTAAATCTCTAGCAACAAATGAGTTGAGTGATTTTGAATTTTTGATGGCAATTATTATCTGGTTTGACATATTATATGATGTTAATTTGGTTAGTAAGAATTTACAATCAAAGGATGTGCTTATAGATGTTGGTATTGAAAAAATAAAAGGGTTGGTTTCGTTTTTTGAGCGATATAGAGAAAGCGGTTTTCATGATGCCTTGGACATAGCAAAAAAAATTGCAATTGAAATGGACATTGATCCTACTTTTCGTGAAAAGCGTGTCATTAGAAGAAAATGTTTTTTTGATGAGAATTCAACTAATACTTCATCTGTTGCTTCCCAATCTTCAGAAGAATCATTCAGAGTTAATTATTTCTTATATATTGTTGATCAAGCTATCGTTTCTCTTAAGAAGAGATTTGAACAATATCAAGAATATGAAAATATTTTTGGATTCTTGTTTAGTTCTAAAAAGCTATATTCTTTTGATGATGAGAGTCTAAGGTCTTATTGTAGAGGTTTGGAAAAAGCAATGGAAAAAGATGGACAATCTGATATTGATAGGTCCGAATTGTATTTCGAGTTGCAAACGGTTAAAGAATGCTTGCCCAATGAAGACTTGGGCCCTTTAGATATGTTAAAGTTTGTAAAGCATCTTGATTTTTTCCCTAATTTAGTTATTGCATATAGAATCATGTTGACTATTCCTGTTACTGTTGCATCTGCAGAAAGAAGTTTTTCAAAGTTGAAATTGTTGAAGTCCTATATGCGTTCTACAATGTCACAAGAAAGACTTAATGGACTAGCCTTGATAGCGATAGAGAACGATATTTTGGAAAAAGTTGATTATGAAGATTTGGTGGACGATTTCACTTCAAAGAATGCTAGAAGGATGGCTTTGTTTAAATAAACTATCCTACTAGATTTTTTTTTTAGTTTTGGTTTATTTATCAAAATGTAAGGAACGATTTATGATAAATAGTAATAAAAAAAATTATAATTTCTTCTTTATAATTTTTTTTGAAGGGCCCCATTTTGGTGAATAGTACAAGGCCTCCGTATTTCATGAGACGACCCTGATAAGAAGCGTATCCAAAAGGTTAATACAAATAAATCTAGCGGTGCAGTTAGTTGGAGCGCTTGAATTCCAACTGCATGGTCGCAGGTTCCACTCTACATATATTCATCCTTTTTTAGGAAGTTAAAACAGGGGTCTTAGAAAACATTAATATATTGCCTATGATAAACTTTTCACACTGATTATATTACAATTTTACGACACATAGCCATCTAAAATAATTAATGAAAATACAAAACACTATTCTGATTTTGACACTCATACTCAAAGTGTTAAATTCGTGTCCTCTAATTTCTGTAGATGTTACCACGTTTTTGTTTATATACATGTCTTATTGTCTTTTATATTCTTACGTCGCTATGATTTAATTGAAATCTCAAAAACATGAAAATTAAGATTAAACTAAATTAGTTTTTAAATACTCCACTAGTGGAAAAAAAACCTTAAATTACACAAGTTAATTGATCCGATTTTTCCTAAATCGGATCCACTAAAGTCAACTGATTTGGTTGCTTGCCATGCCCGGATCGGCTGAGTTTTAGATCCGGCCCAATTTTCATCCAATCTTCTCCTCTCGCTCAACTGAGTCGGTCCAATTCATACCCGAATCAGTTGGGCTGGCCCAATCATAAAAACAATAAGCCACTCATCCCTCATCATTTCCCTCGTCTCCCTCAGGCCTCTCTCTCAAACCTATTTCCCATTTCCCTCGTCTCTCTTCCATATCTCCTCTCTCTAAAACCCTAATCTTCATTCCTCTCTACCTTATAGCCTTCGTCCTTCCTAGGGTTTTTTCCCTCCTCCCTCAGCCTCATAGCCTCACTCATCTCCCTCAGCCGTCACTCCTCTCTCAACGCAACAAACCCTAAAATACCTCTCTCAACCGCCATGAATTTCCTATCATCAGTTAGTTGTCTCGCCTAGGGGTAATCATGAGCCTATCCTGTTCGCGAATAGTTCGGGCTCGGCTCGGTCAAAGCTTGGCTTGTGGTGGCTTGGCTCGGATTTGAACTCGGCTCGAGACTTTAACGAGGCGAGCTGAGCTAGGCAAAGCTTGACTCGAGAGCTCGTGAACGGGCTCGATTATACATTTATATAAATAAAATAATATATTTATATATATACATAAATATATTAACCTAGATATCACACAATAATAAGTTAATAGTTCCTTTGTATAAAAGAAAACCTATAAACCTTTTTTAAACCAAGTTTTCTTGAGAGAACGCGAAAGGGCGATCAGCTCATCTTCGCCGCCATGGCAAGACCTCGAAAGAAAACTTCATCTTCTGGTGTGAAATCACAAAGACCGACCACGAGAGCAGCTAATTAAAATCACATTGATACTGTAATCGAAGAAGAAAAGGAGGAAGAGGTTGTTTTAATGGAGTCCGATGAAGACCTAGAAAGTCCGATTGAATTGGAGCATCAAATTTTGACACCAAAGTCTTCTATGAGAGATCTTCAACAACAATCCCAGGCGACAAATGTCTTTAATGCTTGGATCAATGGATTATCGCATGGTAAGCCTGTCAGTTCTCAATTTCGCCCACTTGTAAATTCTGGCGCGAAAACTGTTCAATTGAATGATTCAAATGTTGCGATTGATATTACCTCTGATTTAATGTGAATTGAATTAGAAGACATAGAGGATGAAATTGTGTATTGGAAATCTGTTGTTGTTTGTTACATTTTGGGTGCAAACCCACCTCATGATGTCATGGAAGGTTTTATCAATTGAATTTGGGGAAAAATGGGAGTAGATAAGGTGGCCATGGCTGGGAAGGGGTTTTTTCTTGTTAGGTTCACAACAATGGAAACTTCCCCTAAAATATTACATGGGGGACCATACTTCTTTGACTCAAGACCTATGATATTGAAAGAATGGCATGAAAACATGAATCTAGTAAAAGAACATGTTAAACTGGTTCTTATTTGGGCAAAGTTGCAGGGTCTAGATGTGAAATATTAGGGTGAAAAGAGCTTAACTAAGATTGTTAAGGCTCTAGGAAGACTAGTAAAAGTTGATCAGGCAACAAAAAATAGAGATAAACTCTTCTTTGCAAGAGTTATGATTGAAGTTAGTATGAATCAATCATTTCCTGAGGCTGTTCAATTTGTGAATGAAAAAGGTGAGGTTGTAGAGCAAAAAGTGGAGTATGAATGGCTTCCTATTTCTTGTCCTCGGAGCAAAGGAGTGGGGCATGATGAGAGGCAGTGTGTGAAGAAAGTTGCAGCTACAAAGAAACAATGAGTCCCAAAGGGTCCTGTCCAAGCTGCTCCTCAGAAGCAGATTGTTGATGTTCAAGAAGATGGTTTTGTGCAGGCTGCAAATTTCAGTAAATCACAAAGAACTCAATTGAGACCTATTATCACAGTTAATAGATGTCATGCTTTAAATGAGGCGACTGGAGATGAGAACAGAGAGGGAGGAGATACTTTTGTTCAAGAAATAATGGAGGGGGCTAAGGATCAGGGGGTAGCCATCCCCCCTGAGCCTAATGGATAGTCATCTTAGTTGGAAGGTAAGGGGGTTAGATAGCAAATCCAAGTAAAATGATGTATATTAGATGATTTTACATCATAAAATAAAGCTGTTTAGCCTCCTTGAAACTAAGGTGAGACCATCTAAATTGGGTGATCTTTACCTTAGATTGTGTCCTGGCTGGAATTTCACTACCAATGTTAGCTATTGTAGTACTTGAAGAATTGTTGTTGCCTGAGATCCTATTTCTTTTGAAGTTGATATTAAAGCAATGAGGGACTAGATTATTCATTGTTTAATTACTTCAAAAGCGGAGAGGCAAAGCTTTTACTGCACATTCATTTATGGCAGTAATAATAAGAAAATCAAGATGGAAATGTGGGCTCAATTAGTTGATTTTGCTAGAAACATGAATGATGCATGGATTGTAATGGGGGACTTCAATGCCATAATGGAAATTGAGGATAGAGTGGGTGGAGCTCCAGTGAGACTGGGAGATATCCAAGCCATGAGAGACTGTATGCTTACCTGCAATTTGCTCACTCATAAAACTGTGGGAAGACAATTTACCTGGAACAATAAGCAAGAGGGGGATGCAAGGATTTTTTCCATAATTGATAGAGTGATATCTAATCAAGCTTGGGATGCCAAGTTTCCCACTTCTGAAGCCCATTTTCATGCAGATTGTGACTTTGATCATTGTCCAATGATCTTGAGTCAATTCTCTTATGCTCCTGTAAAGAGACGCTTTAGGTCCTATAACATGTGGGCTAAAGCTGAGAGCTTCATGGCTTTAGTTACTCAAAATTGGGAGAAGCAGGTTTATGGTTGTAAAATGTTTAAGGTCATTCAGAGGCTCAAATGGCTCAAATGTGATCTTAAACTTTTAAACCAAAAGGGTTTTAGTGATGTGGAAGCTGAAAGCAGGAAATGGAAAGCTCAATTGGATGACATTCAACAACAACTTCATGAGGATCCTAGCAATAGCAATCTTACCACTGTAGAGAAGGAAATTGCTCATCAATATAGAGAATCTCACACTAGTGGAAAAAAACAGAAGGGTTGCGGTCAAAACAGCCCTAAGGGCTGCGTTTTTGGCCAGCATGCGGTTGAGGCCCAAAAACGCAACCCTTCCATATTAGAAGGGCTGCGGTTTTGGGCCTAAAACGCAGCCCTTCTTTGTACAAAGGGCTGCGGTTTTGACCCAAAAAAAATAAAAATAAAATTTTTTTTTTGGCATTTTTTTTACTCCTAAATATATCAAGAACAGTTGAAATTTGTAGATTTGAAAATGAAAAAAAAGGAACGAAAATGAAAAAAAAAGGAACGAAAATGAAACAAAGAACGAAAATGAAAAAAAGGAACGAAAATGAAAAAATCGAACGAAAATGATAAAAAAAGGGAACGAAAATAAAAAAAACGAACAAAAATGAAAAAAAGCAAACGAAAATACAATAGAGAAAAAATTATAGATTTGAAATTACATGAACATTAATCAAAACAAAGATCAAGAAATTATAGATCTGAAAAAAACAAAAAATTATCACTTGTTGCTGTCGTTGCTTAAGCGGAGTTCGATGACGAGGAAGAACAGCGCGGCGGGCAAGGCGGGGAAGATCTCGTCTGTCGCCTCGTTGCGAACCCTCGTTGAGAGGAGACGAACGACGAACGACGAACGAGGAGGACGAATGAATGACGAAAGAGGAGGACGAACGACGATCTCGTCTGTAAAATGTTGTTGCGTGGTGTTGCTGTCGCCGGAGGGTGAAAGAGAAGGATGGAAGGAGGAGATTATTGTTGTCGTGTTGTTGTGGAAGGAGGGAGAAGGGAGGAGGGTGAGAGAGAAGGGAGAAGGAGGTTGTGGACGTGAGATAGGAGAGAGAATGAGGGTGAGGAAATTGTGAGAACCCTAGCCCGCTTAACATTTTAAGCCCGCGAATTCCTTTCAAATTTTTTTAAAAAAAAAGCCCATAAAGGGTTGCGTTTTTTAAAAAACGCAGCCCTGTATTACTTATAGGGCTGCGGTTTTTTAAAAAACGCAGCCCTTTATTACTTATAGGGCCGCGGTTTTTTAAAAAAACCGCAACCCTTCACTAAAAGGGCTGCGGTTTTTGCATTGACCGCAGCCCTTCGTAAATGAAGGGCTGCGTTTTTCAAAAAACGCAGCCCTTGCAGCGCAGCCAGGGAAGGAGATGAAAATTCCAGATTATTTCATCAAAGCATCAGCAAAGAAGGAGGCACAATAATATCCACTATATCCAGGACCAAGTTCGAAAGCTGGTAAGCACCAGGGAAGGAGTGCATCAGACATTCATTCAATTTTACTCTTCTCTCTTTGGTTCTGCTCTTGATCATAGAAGCCATATGCAGCCAGTGATTATTGATAGAGGGGCCAGGCTAACTGATGCTCACAGGGAGATTTTTAAATGTGACTTTAGCTTGGAGGAGATAAAAAAAGGCTCTCATGGACATCCCAACAACAAAGCTCCAGGCTTAGATGGCTACAACAACTTTTTTTTCAAAGCTGCTTGGCCAATTGTCCAAAATGATGTGAGTGAAGCTATTAAAGATTTTTTCACAACTGGAAAAATCTTAAAGGAGGTTAATGTAACTTCAATTACTATTGTGCCAAAGGTTCCAGTGCCTGCTTTAGTAGGAGACTACAGACCAATTGCTTGCTGCACTACCTTGTATAAATGCATTTCCAAACTCATTTGCCAAAGGCTGAGCCAAGTCCTCCCAGACATCATTTCCCAGAACCAGGGAGCTTTTGTTTCAGGCAGATCAATCCTCCATAATGTCCTTATATGCCAAGATTTGATCAAAATGTACAACCAGAAAAATGCTCCTCCTTGTTGTCTGATGAAGCTGGACCTTAAAAAGGCATATGACACAGTTGAATGGGAATTCATTAGAGAAGTCTTGACTGAGCTTGGTTTTCCTAGTTTCTTCATCCAACTTATCATGACCTGTTTGTCCACAACTAGGTATTCAATCATGATCAATGGTTGTCCTACTGAGTTGATTCAGCCTACTAGAGGTCTCAGACAGGGGGACCACTTGTCCCCTTTGTTGTTCACATTATGCATGGAATACTTGTCCAAGTGTATCCAAGTTGTTAGTGATCATCCTGACTTCAAATTTCACTCTAGATGTAGATACCTCAAGCTTAATCATATATGCTTTGCTGATGATCTACTCATGTTCTGCAAGGGTGATTTGCAAGCTGTTCAGGTTATGTTGAGTGCCTTCCCAACCTTTTTAGACACTACAGGGCTGAGTGTGAACCCAGCCAAGTCTTCTATATATTGCTGTGGAGTGGATGATGTCACCAGAAGTTCTATTGGCAGGCTCTCAGGCTTTTCCTTTGGTGCTCTTCCATTTAGATTCCTAGGATTTCCTATCAGTACTAGGCGACTTCAAGCTGGTGAGTGTGAAGATTTGGTCAACAAGATGGTGGCTAGAATTAAAATCTGGAGCTGTAGGCATCTGCCATTTGCAGGGAGAGTTCAGTTGGTAAACTCTGTTCTTATGAGCATTAGTGTTTACTGGAATCAGATTTTTATTCTCCCCAAAAAAGTCATCACTAGAATTAATGCAGTGTGTAGAGTTTTTTTGTGGTATGGCACTTATGATGATAGTAGACCAGGGCCAAGTGGCTTGGAATACTCTACGTCTCAAGAAGAACCAAGGTTGATTGGGCTTCAGAAACTTGGCTTTGTGGAATCAAGCAGCAGTTGGCAAGTTAGCCTGGGCAATAGCTAAGAAACAAGATAACATATAGGTTACCATGCTATATATATCAAGGACAAAGATTGGTTGGTGTATCAACATCCAGTCAATGCTAGCTGGGCTATGAAGTATATTTGCAAAGCCAAGGAGGCTTGTACAGTCAGATTCAACTCCACAACTTGGCTCACTGCTAATTCTTTCTCAATAGGAGGCACTTATAAGCTTTTATGTGAAGCTCAGGGGAAGGTGAATTGGCATTCTTATGTTTGGAATAGATATTCCATTCCTAAGCACATGTTCATTTTATGGCTTAATCTTCATGATAGACTGAAAACTAGGGACAGATTGTCTAAGTATGGGGTTTGTGATAGCATTCAATGCCCCATTTGTGACCAGGCTCTTGAATCAAGCACTCATCTATTTTTTGAGTGTGCCTACAGTCAGAAGTGTTTCACTGCTATCCTCTCTTGGCTTGGAATCCAGAGTATCAAACTCAGATTATACACTATCTTAGGTTGGGTAAATAGATACTGTAAATCTTTGTTCAGAAAGATAGTGCTGCTACTGCTTATCAGGTCTGGAGAGCAAGGAATTCTGCTGTCTGGGACTTAACTGTTCCACAGCCTGAGCATACATACAAAACATAAATTTTTGTGTAAAAAATAGGATATGTAAAGTCATAGGAAAGAAGTGAACAATACATATAGACTTTGGTTATATAGCTTGTAATAGCTTGGCTCTTTGAGCTTGTTGTTTTTTTGCCTGTTCCTGGTCTGGTGAGCCCTTCCTAGAAGGTACCACTAGGCTTGGTTCTTGGCTTAGGTTGTAATCCTAGTTTTGGTGCAATTTTATTCTTTCTTACTTGGCAAAAAAAAAAACCTATAAAAATCAAATACTCCCTCCGTCCCACAAAGATCTGAACACTTGTTGGGACACGTAGTCTAAAGTGATAAGTTGTGGTGTGGTTATCAAATGTTATTTTATTTAAAAAGTAGATGTGATATGAGTTGGTGGGGTATTTTTTATTAGAAGAGAGAGAAAAATGGGTAACTTTTTATTGATAAAAGGTAGAGTGTGGGCCAAAGATGTGTAAAAGAAATAATATATTAATGGTGGGACCATGGCAAGAATGGAAGTATTCAAACTAATTTGGGACAAACATAAAAGGAAAGCGTTCAGACTATTCTGGGACGAAGGTAGTATTAAAAAGGAAAAACAAATTAAACATGTAAAAAACAAGGGGTGATAATGAGTCAAGTCTATTCGTGAACAGTTCGAGCTCGGCTCGTCTAACATTTGGCAAAGCTCGGCTCGAACAAAGTTCGGCTCGTTAAGCTTCAAGCTCGGCTCGTTAAGCTCGAATAAACTTAAACGAACACAAGCCGAGCAGACCACAGTTCGGGCTCGGTTCGACCGATAAGCAGCCATAGTCTCTCCCGTTGCCTCGCCGGCCTCGCCGATAGCACGCCGACATCGCGCTCTCTCTCTCTCTCTCTTCTTCTTCTTCCCATCGTCACCAACACCACCATCAGCGAAGACCAACAACTCAACGAAAGTGGCAACTGGTGAGGCGATTTGAATTGATGTGATTTCGTTTCGTTTTCCTGTCATCAGTTAGTTGTTTCACTTCGTTTTTTAGTTTAGATGCAATTTCAATTATTTTTTTCGTTTTTTAGGGTTTAGAATTATAGTTTAGATGCGATTTCAATTCTTTTTTCCCTTTTTTTAGGGTTTAGAATTATAGTTTAGATGCGATTTATTCTTTGATTTTTATAGTTCGAATGTAATTTCTAAGATTGTATAATGTTTGTTATTTAGTAATATATTTTTTTTGGATTTATTGTTGTTTGTAATTTGATATAATTTTAGTCCAAATATAATTTCTCTTGTACTTTAGTTTCGAATTTCTTTCATATCACTTTCTTTTTTTTTCATTAGTTCAGATGTCATTTTGTTCATTTGGGGTGTCATCTCTTTCATATATTTTTTTTCTTTCATAGTTCATATGTCATTTGTTTCATTGTTGTTGGCAGTTGAATATTAATTTGTTTCCAATTTTTTTTGGAATTGTTGAATGTGGCAACTGGCAGTAGCCTGTAGCCAGGCTCGACTTTTTTTTTTACACAAAATACACCCCAATTGATCAGGTTTTAAGGTGAAAACCGGACCAGTTAACCAATAACTGATCTGGTTTCACCTTAAAACCGGATCAGTTAAATTTCGTCAACAGCTCCTGGCTCAATTGATCCGGTCCATTTCCGAATCAGATAAGCCCAATTTGACCGGGTCAGTTGGGCTTTTTTCCACTAGTGCTCCCTCGACTCCATGATACTATTTATATCCTATTCATTTATTTTCTTAATGAACTCTCATTTTAATAGATCTTCTTCCCACTACTTATATATTAAAGTCACCCATTCTCTCATTCAAATAATTGTATTACACATATTATCAAAAAAATTTGCACCACACCGTAATCTATCATATCTAATTATTTAATTTGAAAGTATTTTCTATTATATCTACTTATTTAATTTGAAAATGATCCACCATCTTCAATGAAATCTACCTTTGGCATGTGGAATATAATATAATTTATAGAAAATTAATGCATTAAGTTTGACCCATCCCATATAAAATTCCTAAATTCACCACTATAAACAAGTACAGAATATCTATCAACTGCCAAATTTACCTTTTTTTTTTTTTTTTTTTTGACAGCTATAAAACGTACAAACTAGTAGATGGAAATAGGAATTCTAGTTTTACGACTACACGTTGCTAACTCATGAGCCGGGGCAACTTCTTGTCGGCTAACCTTCATTACCTGGCACCACTGGAAACTACGAGCTATCATTCGAATGTCGGTTATAGTGTGTTGAAGGGAGATATCCAACAGGCTCTCTGTCCTCAGTTGCTGAACCAGATTGTGCGAATCCGTATAGAGCAGTAGTCGTGAGAGATTTGTACCTTTCGCCCAAAGTAACGCTAGGAGGCAAGCTTTAGCTTCTGTTGTAATAGCTGAGTGTGCAAAGAAACAACTACTTTGATAATATGTTTGCTGCTCTAATAATATCTGGGCCACCCAGGCTGCCCCGCCCATATGAGTCTGCTTATCCCAGGAGCCATCCAATAATATCTTAGCTTCCGGGTTACCCCTAGTATCTTGCCCAAGGTTGGCAATCAAGAAACCGGGGGGGGGCAACTGGCCCTTCCTTTGGATCTATCTTCATCTGCAAGCCCTGCACGAAAATCATATGTTGTTTCATGTTTTCCTCCATATGGTGGTGAAGAAAATCAATGGTAGCACGTTGTTGCCGGAACACTTGATTATTTCTCGTAATCCAGATCGCCCATAACGTGCTGATAAACGAGGGGAGTTGAGTGCCACTGTTACCCTCCGCTTTTTTGTAGAAGAGAAGAACCTCCACTATCCAATTTACAAACGTGAGAGGGGAGTCTGCTAGGAGCTGGTTTGGGAGTTTGTGTTTTCCCATGCTGCACAAGCCAGAGGACACTGTCGAAAAAGGTGATTGCAGTCCTCGACATCCTCTAGACATATAGGGCAGTGTTCAGTATTACCCATTCCTCGTCTGAACACGTTGGAGGTTGTGGCAATGCTATTTTGCCACACTTTCCAAACAAACAGTTTCCATTTTGGCATGATGTTCATACTCCAAATGTAACGACAAAAGGTCGTGTCCGCTTGGGTTGTCATGCTGCATATGTCATTTTGTTGTTGGGATACAAAAGCATATCCCGGTTTGGTAGAGTATTCACCTGACTTTGTAAATGGCCAGACTTGACGATCTGGCACGTCAAACTGCGTAGGTAATTCCATTTCTTTAATCATGCGAGCACTTTCCGGTATAAAAAAACGTTGAATTTTATGGTTATCCCATCTGCCCTGATCTGGGAGAATGAGCTCAGAAACCCGAAGTGTTGCAGCTTCCCGTAAAGGTATTTCATCACGAAAAATGGGAGTTTTACCATTCACCCATTTGTCTTTAGAAGCTACAATTTGGGTCCCGTTACCTACCTTCCAAACATTAATCTGTTGTAGCATCCGGTTGGCCGTCACTATTCCTTTCCAACCCCATGATAATCGTTGGTAGTTAGATCGAGTGGAAGATAATTGGGTAGCTTGACGAAAATTTTTTGAAATGAGAAGTTGCGGATTATGCTCGAGCCGCCACGCTTTTTTCATCAACAGAGCCGCGTTAAAATTTTCGATACTGCGAATTCCCAAACCTCCCATACCACGAGGCTGGTGAAGAATCGCACGACGCCAAGAATACCTTTGTTCGATCTTCCAAGAATCGACTACTACAATCTTATTACAACGTGGTAATCAAAAAAGTTATCGTAGCAATTAGAATAGTTGATAATGATCAATTTGGCGAGGCTGAGAAAGATGTCGATGAGTCCATTGAGAGATTCTGGCTGAAATTTTATCCAGCAGAGGGGTGAAGTGTTGACATTTAGATCCTTGAATATCAATTGGAGCCCCAAGGTACAAACCCAAAGACGCCTTTGCTTCCATTCTTAGGATATCTTTAAACATTTTTTGGGATCGATCTGGAATGTTCGGGCTAAATTTGATGAAAGATTTCTGTAGATTCACCATTTGCCCTGAGATGTTGCAGAATCTGGCAATGATATTATTCATAGAAGTGCACGCTTCTGAGGTGGCTTGAAAGAAAAATAATGAATCATCTGCAAAAAATAAGTGAGAAATGATCGGGCCACCTCTACGAATCCGAATACCCTGAAAAGTCCGAATATCTCTTGCTAGGGAGGTCATTCTTGATAATATATCCATGCAGAACAGAAACAAATAAGGAGACAGAGGGTCCCCCTGACGTAATCCACACTTTGGAGAAAAAGTCCGCGTAGCAGAGCCATTAACAAGCAGACGATAAGAGACCGTTGAAATACATTGTTGAACCAGATGAATCCATGTTGGGGGAAAACCATACGCGGACAGGACCTTTAGCAGAAACAACCAGCTTACTCTATCATACGCTTTATTCATGTCAAGTTTGAGGGCGCTAGATGTCGAGATCCAGAACGTTGTTTGTTAATAATGTGCATCATCTCATGAGAAATTAGGATGTTATCATCCATTTGCCTTCCCGGGATAAAAGCATTTTGATAGTCATCTATAAGATCTGGTAAAAGGGGCTTCATACGATTGACCATACATTTTGAGGCACACTTATAAACAACATTGCATAAACTTATGGGTCGTAAGTGACTAACCTCCTCTGGTGGTGTAACTTTGGGAATAAGGACCAGTAAAGTTTTATTCCAATCTTTCAGAAGATAGCCTGTAGTGAAAAACCTGTTGACGGCCTCCACAACCAGATGACCTACGGTGTCCCAATATACTTTAAAAAATTCCGACGAAAAACCATCCAAACCCGGGGACTTGTCTTTATGAATATCAAACATTGCAATTTTTATTTCCTGCGCCGAGAAAGGGGCCTGCAAAGAGAGGGAATCCTCTTCCTATAGTTTAGGAAGATGGAGCTCTCTTAACACTAAATCTATATCCTCCCCATGTTGCGTACTGTCATGAATCAGATTAGAGTTCGGAATATAGAGATCTTGGAAATGTTTCTCGGTTAATAATGCGATCTCATGCTCATTGTCAACCCAAACCCCGTTTGTATTTTTCAACATGTAGATGTAATTCCGTTGTTTCCGTTGTCGCAACTTGCTGAACATGAATTTCGTATGCAGATCTCCAAAACAAATACGTTGGTCTTTGATACGTTGATTCCAATATGTTATGGCTAGAGATGCTTCAGACACGAGCTGCCTTCGAGTTTCTAAGACCTCTGCTCCTTGGTCCAATTCTGTTATGTCACTCGTTTGGGCTTGAAGTTGATCAAAAATATACTTCCAGTTAACACCCCAAAAAAACTTTTTGTCGAGGCACCATTGTTTAAGTTGATTTCGAATAAGAAGAAGTTTACGAGATAATGAATACATCCGTGAGCCAGCCATTTGCAATGACCAAATCTCCTCGATAATAAGTCGGACCTCTTGTTGCGCTAAACACCAGTTTTCAATTTGATATGGTCGATTTGGTTTTGTCTGTGATGGATCCGTTTGCAAAAAAATGGGGGCATGGTCTGAATGAACTATCGGGAAGTTTCGAATAATTGTTTGCGGGAACTCATCTAACCATTTTGTTGAAGCATAAGCCCTATCTAGTCTTTCCATGACTAGCTCGGTATTCTCTCGATTATTCCACCATGTAAATCTTGGACCATAAAAAGGTATATCTTGTAGATTCAACACCTGTTTCCAAGACACTATTTCTTCCCATCCTCGAATTAAGTGTGATCCACCCAATCTATCTGAATATTGATCGACTTGGTTTATATCACCGATAATTAAAAAAGTATCATATTGTTCCAGCAAAGATTGTAAGGTGTTCCATAGTAAGTGACGTTGTTGTTGTTGCGATTCCCAGTACAAAAACAAAATGTACCTTATATTACCATTCCAGGTCGAGATTTTACAGAAAACAAAATGCCTGGACTTTTGAACCACATCCACTGCGAAGGGGCCCCAGCAAAAAACAACTAACCCTCCTCTTGTACCGTCCGCATCGATACCACAAACATGACTAGGACTAGTAGTACTAAACATATTTTTAACATAATCTACACTAGTTTTGGTTTCTTGCAAAAACAAAAACATAGGATGAAACTGCGAAATAAGCCAGAATAAGTATGGAATCGTCGGACTGTCTCTTGCATTCAAACCCCGACAATTCCAAGCTAAGATGTTCATTGATCTGACGGTGGTTGATCTGGGTCAACCACATCCCTAGTAGCAGTGTCTTCTTGTACTGAAATAATCATGTCAAATTAGAAAACCTCTTGATCCTCTTGCCCGTTCCTAGATTGTAACTCTGCTGCCCCCTCTGCGCAGACTAGTTTACTTCTTTTAGGACTCCAAGATTCGGGTGGTATCTCTGGGGAAACTCTTGCTGTTCTTTTCCTCGAACCTCGCAAACTAATATCCTCATCCACTTCTACCCCCAGAGTCTCGGCCATGGAGATGTCTGTCAAAGCTTTTGCTCGAAATTGATGGTGGTCATCAGGTGACCAAATATTAAATGCTCCTTTGATTTCCCACATTTCCAACTTCCTTTTTTTCCTTTTTTCACGGTGCTGCTCTGTTGTTCCCACAACTGACATATAGCTACTTTGGGATAAGCTTCTGATCAATGGAGCCTCTCTTCTTTTTGTTCCACTAAACGTGGTCGAAATGCACTGTAAACCCAAAACAATCGGCCTGGGCTGAACCATATGTTCCCCCTGCCCTTGAACCTGTTCAGTACTATCATCGGACTGGACCTCATCCAACTGTAACGGGCTTGTTGGTGAGTAAAGCCCATCCACATGAGCCTCTTCCACAACATGATCCTCCTTATCTATCATTTGCAAAATAGGGTTAAAAGGGTCTGCTACTAAAGGAGGAGAGATACGAAACCTGTTATTGATGAGAGTTGCGATGTTGCGTAGTTCTTCGGGTTCGGAATCACTAGAGGTTGAGTGATGATGATGGAGTTCCATGTTGAGCTGGGCTGCTATTTCAATCCTTGGACCTGGTGGTGGATCGGTTCGTTGCATCCAGTTGCTCGGACCTGCTTCATCAGGCCCTGGTGGAGCTCTCATAATCCACCCATGATGAACAAGAGCTTCCAACGTTCCAACTTCGATCCCCGGGTCGGACTCCATAACATTAATGGGACGTGCTTCATTTACCGCTGGTCTTGGGCTTTGACTTCTAGCGCGACCTTGACTAGAGCATAACCTACCCGCCATGCTAAGAGTGCGTTGGGCCCATGAGGAGATGCCCAGTGCATGTAACAAACCCCCAGGAGTTGGGCCTTCTGTTGGGATCTGTTCTTCTCTTCGTGGCTGGTCCCCTAGCAGATTTGGGCTAGGGGGTAAGTTTAGATCAAAGCCTGGAAATGTATTGGCCGCATGCTCTGTGTGAGGAGCAACTGACATCCTTGACTCCACCACCCCTCCTTCACAACCCCTCCCTGGTGGATGTATAGAAAGTACTTCCTCCTCCCAACGAACTGGAGTGCGGTTGGATGCATTTGAAAAATCAGGTGGCGGGTTGGTATGGAGTTGCGAGTTTTGATCGGAATATTCTCTATGTGGCTGTGACCTTCGAGGAGCATGAAAATCTGGGGATGCTTCATAATAATCCTCCGGCGTGCTACTATCATTACCTGGAAAGTTCACAAAAAGGTGCGGGAAATGATAGGGATCCATTCGTGGTACCTGAAAATTGGCTGGACCTTGGTGAAGGTTGTGCCGTGGGTTTATGAGAATAAACTGATCTTATAACTCGAGTTTATACAGAAAAAAAAAAACAACTTTCTTCATGAGTAGCCAATGGTCAAGAACTTCAACTTTTGAAAGCTCACTTCATTTATTTCGTGACTGCTGGATAGCCAAAGCAGTCTGGCACAACAACAATCTTCTTACTAACTCCTTTCCGAATGGCCACCTCTCATGCCAAGAGTGGACTCCTTGGTCATTGTCTCAAGACTTTTATTTGGATGCTTTGTGGTTTATGGCTTCATAAAAATGAATAGCTTTTCAGCAGTGTTTGAGCTGATCCCTCTCAATTGAACAACAACAATAGGCTCTTGCCGAGTTAACTTTCCTCCCAAATTTGCATCTTTTAAAAATCTCTGCTTCCTTTCAGGTTTTACTGGGTTGTTAAATAACGCCCTATAATTTCCTAGTAACGCCCTAAATACGTATAAAATACGATATTTGTATACTTCTTATTTTTTTTCTCCCCTTCCCTCACTTCCTCATCCCCTTCTTCTTCCACACCACCACCAGCGCCGCCACACGGCCCACACCACCAATGCCACCAATGCCACCTCGCCACCCCGTCACCAAAATTTTAATTAAACCTTGGTCTCCTAAAATTTCCAAAACCTCTGTCACTCCAAAACCTTCAGAGGAATACATCCTTTCTCCTATGTGATTCTTGCATGTTAGTACAACCAAATTCCTTGGCCCAGTTGTTTGTTCATCTTCACTTTTAGTAGGAAACTCGTAACTTGCAAAATAACACCAAAACCTGAACTCCAAAGTGCGAAACTGTAGATGTAAAGTAGATTGAGAAAAAATGGCAGACAGAAAACCCACCTAACAATCTTTCCTTATTCATCTCAAAATCCCAAGTTTTTCATCTTTCAATTCTCAACCTTTTTGCCTATTTATTTACTTTTTTCTTTCTGATTTGGCTTTTGGAACTGGTTTGATTTGCGTTATTTGGTTGCTAGATTATGTATTTTTTTAAAAAAAAAAAAAGAGGGAGGCGTCTTCCATGGACACCCCATCACTGGTGGACGCGTCCATGGGAGGCGCTCCACCACAGGAAGAGGCGCCTTCCATGGACGCCTCCACCGGTGGTGGGGCTTCCATAGACGACGCCTGTGGTGTTTATATTTTTTTAAAAATAATCTTTTTTTTTCCCTCAAACCCAAATTTGAATTTTTCTTTTTCTGGGATTTGTTTTCTGCTGGTGGTGGTGTTGTTCTGGTTCTGGGCGTGATGTAATGGTGGGGTGTGTTGTAATGGTGGTGGGCAACTTGTCATGGTGGTGAACGTGTTGTACTGGTGGGCTTCTGTAATGGTGGGGCGTGTTCAATGTTGCATTTCTCTGTTTTTTGTTAGATGGTTTATGATTTCTTTAAATTGAGTATTAATCAGATGTGAAATTTTTGGGTTTTTTCTAAATAATGATTTTGCATTGTAGATCTGTTCATTTATGGCAAAGTTGAAATTTGCATCTCTTATTGATTTTTTTCCCCAATAAGCTGGTGGTTGGAGATCTCTAGAAAATCTGGAATGATTTTAGTATACTGGTGGTAGAAAAATAAGGGGAAGGGGAAGGGGAAGGGGAAGGGAGGAGAAGGGTAGTTAAAAGGTATAGAATACTGTATAAAAATACGTATTTAGGGTGTTAGTAAGAAATTTTAGGACATCGAATAGCAAAACCCAGGTTTTATGGGGACCAACATTGGTCATACCACGATGGGTACTCTGTAATTCATCATACAAACTAATGGCGCATGGTAAAAAAAATACAAAGAGACTCGGTATTGCCTGGATCCTTAATCTAACCACAAGCCAAATACTACGAGGAGGAGGGGACTATGGCGTGGCCGACTCTGCTCTTCATACGGAAGCTTTAGCTTGCTTACAGTTAATCAAGTGGGCTCTTTAGAACTCTATTACCTTAAATAATAATGTGCTAGAATATTTTAGGTGCTAAATTAATTAGTGTTGTTTGGGAAGCACCTAAAATAATTTTTAGGTAGTAAAAATGACTGAAATTCTAGAAAACCTCTTTAAAATTTTGATAATAACTAACTTTGCCAAATTAATTTATCAACTTAAGCAACTAATTTTGCTAAACAGTTAAGCTAATTAGCTGCATCATCAGTTTCAAGTTCAACACATTGTCAGTTTCAATGAACTTATCAATTTTAGCTCCTTTTCAACTAGTATTGCAAAATAAACCAACCATATTTAAGTTCTTGTTGTGAAATAAAGGACATAGAAAGATTTTATCAGAAAGTAAATTTTATCTGATAACTCTTTTGCGTAGCTCTATTGCTCTTGAGTATCATGGGTATTTATAATACATGACTCTAGGTGCATAGAATAGGTGGTGGACAAAATCAACCACTATTTAATGCTCATATATGTATTTCACATGTATGACATTCATTTTTTAACTCTTAACACTCCCCCTTGAATGCCCATCATGTTGAAAATAAGAAGATATTAATTATGTCGTTAAAACCTTATCAAGTGTTATCGAGAGGGATAAAATCTGAACAACGGAAAAAAATTACAATTACTAAATCAATCAATATATATATATAAAGGAGGAACTTTTCGAGAGCATAGGGAGCTCCTCAAGATTTCGAGCTCATAGAGCGCGCCACATAGGATTGCCACGTCATCAATTTATATTTTTATTTTTTACAAAAATAGAGTTCTAGATGATTTAAATTCATATAAGGAGATTTGGATAAGCGAAAATTAGAGTTTGGATTTGAATCAACAAACTAAATTATTATATCATGAAAATTGTGTATAACTTTTGCTACGTAATTCGAAATATTATAATTTTTGTAGCATTGGAGAGTGCTCGAAATATGCTTCGAAAGAAGATCCATTTATAATATAGTTGTACAAATTATGAAATATAGAGTTTTTTTTATTTATTTTTTTCTAAAAATAGAGTTCTACATAGATTTAAATACATATAAAGAGTCTATGATAGGCATAAATTAGAGTTTCGTTTTGAATGAACAACCTAAATTATTATATTATGTAAATTGTGTATAACTTTTGCTACCTAATTCAGAATATTATAATTTTTGTACCATTAGATAATGCTCGAAATATGCTTTGAAATAAGATCCATTTACAATATAGTTCTACAATTTATGAAATAGAGAACGCCACTTAAGATTGTCATGCCATTAGTTTTTATTTTAAATATTTAAAAAAAATAGAATTCCACATATATTTAAATACATAAAAGAGTTTTGGATTTGGGGAAATTAGGGTTGCGTTTTGAATCAACAACCTAAATTATTATATTATGTAAATTGAATTTAAATTTTGCTACCTAATTAATTCAAAACATTATAATTTTTTTACCATTGGAGAGTGCTTGAAATATGCTTCAAAATAGGATCTATTTACAATATAGTTTTACAACTCATGAAAATATATTAAATTAGATGCATTGTAGGACATTATTTAGTCTTTTTTTTAGATCAATATAATAATGGCTATAAGTATTAAGTATAGTGTATTCTATGTGATTATAACATTTGATTATAGGTCCAATTTACAGGATTAAACATATTATCTTTCAAAACCTCAACCTTACTCAACTAAACTAAAACAATATAGTATTGCAACAAAATTTATTAACTAAAATCTATAGCGATAAAGTTACATACTTCCTCCGTTCTGTTTTAAATGAAACGTTTGCTTTTTCACGCAACCCAACGCGCTTCTTTAATCACTAATATCTTTATTCTTTAGTTGTGCACACGTAAAAAATATAAAAAAGTTATAATTTGATAGAATGCATCGAGATGAATCTAACAAGATCTCACTTGACTATGTTTTTCTTTATATAATAGCGATACATTGGAGTCAAAATTGATCAATGAATAGTATCATTTCACCTAATGTTTCATTTAAAACAGAACGGAGGATTATGTAAAAATTAGAGTTTGATTTAAATAAAACAGCCTTAGAATATTATAAAGATCTCCACCTAAGCATGGCATGTCATTCTTATCAATTTTTAAGAAAGTATTCTTTTTGTCCTGCATCAATTAAATTATTACCCTCTACTTTCTTAAAGTATCATTCGGGTATTATTCATATTAAAACTGTATTAGCTATTGTTAGTCATACCTGTTATTGGGATACCATTTAATAATAGACTTAGCTACAATATTCAATTGAATATTAAAAATTATAAAATTTATATATCACAATAACAAATCTAGAAATTACAGTATAATGACAAATACTTTCTCCTTTTTTTTTCTACTTCAACAATTGGTTTGGACATGGTTTTTAAGGAAATAAAAAATGGGTAGTTTAGCATAGAGGTACCTCTTTAGTTAACTAGAGTAGGGAACAAATAAATCCTTATTATAAGGCAATTCGGGTAATTAATGATAATTTTATTAACTTAAAGTAAAGGTAATATTGTCAACTGTAGTTTCTTTTTTTACCAAAAGTGGAATGGTTCCAAAAGATTAAACTACCTAAAGTGGTAATTGTTGTAATAGAAAAATAACATAGAAAGTATGTAAATATCTTAAAAAATCTCATTTTACAACAACACAAAATCAACAATAATTTTAACAAAAAATTTGCAATAGAATAAAATAAACAACAACCCGTGCAACGCACGGGCTTCAAACCTAGTATCCTTATATGCTACAATAAACTGCCTTATTAAAAACCTTGTCAGGAAAAATCCAGTGAGGTAAAAATCTAAACAAAGGAAAAAGACTACAATTACTAGACATCCTTATATGATATCATAAACTGCCTCATTAAAAACCTTGTTAGGAAAAACCCAGTGGGATAAAAACTTGATTTAAGGGAAAAAAGGGTGCAATGCATATAATACTTCCCTTGAAACTACAAGGTCACGAAGGTTGTGCATTCCGATTTTGTGCACCAACTGTTCAAATTTATTTGAAAGAAGGGATTTGGTAAACATGTTAGTGATATTTTTACAGGATTGAATTTGTTGGATACCTGATGTTTTAGTTAGTAAAGGCTTTAGGAGAAGGTCGTCGCAAAGGAATAGAGGGATGTTTTTTTTTGAGTTTCATAAGAGAAGATACCTCTTAGAGGGGATGTCTTAGCCCGAGGGAACCCTTTATATATCTTCCTTTCTTTTTGGATATCATGTGTGAAGAAAATTTTTGGTGATAGATGTTTAGTTCTATCTCCTTTGATATACCCGTTATTTAGTTGGGTGATGTTGCAGTGTTGTTTTCGTAAGTGATGGTTGGATTTTTTTGTTATTGCATCCATTCCACATTCTTTTTGAATATTGTTGATCATTGACCTGAGCTATACACATTTTCTTCTAGCTTCAAAAAGAGCAATTAGTTCTGCATGATTTAATGATGTGGAGATCAAAGTCTTTTCGTAGATTTCCAAGATATTGCAGTATCTTCACAAGTGAACATATCTCCGGATTTGGCCTTGGCCTTTTGTGGATCTGAGATGTACCCGACATATGTATATCTAATGAGTGACGCATTTGGTTTCGACTAATAAAATAATCCAAGATCTTATGTTCCTCCGAGATAACGTAATAAGTGTCTTAGTCCACTCTAATGTCTCTTTGTCGGTGCATTGTTATATCTAGCTAACAAATTTACTGAAAAATCTATGTCAGGTCGAGTATTGTTAGCCAAGTACATTAAAGCACCAATCGCACTATAATATGGTACCTCAAGACCAAGAATTTCTTCTCGTGGTCGAAATGGATTATCTTTCATATTCAAAGATTGTACTATCATTGATAACTTATTGGGTGGACTTTGTCTATGAAAAAAACGTTTCAGAATTTTTTCAGTAATAGTTTGATTGATGGATAAAAATGCTATTTTTATCATGTTCCATTTGCAGGCCAAGGAAATTTTTTGTCCTCCCAAGATCTTTTATTTCAAATTCTTTCATCATTTACCTCGCAGTTATTTCGAGTTCTCCAAGAACTCCAATTAATAATATTCAAATCATCAACATAGACAACAATGATGGTGAATCCTAATTAGATCGTTTAATGAATACATAGGGATTGATTTGATTACTTTTGAATCCTTCTTTTAAAAGATATTCACTAAGACGATTATACTACATTCTTCTAGATTGTTTTAACCTATAAAGTGACTTTTTCAATTTTCTTGAAACCATTTTTTTGAGCTTGTAATTTTCTGGTAGCATTAGTCCATCAAGGATTTTCATATAATTATCTATGTTAAGTGACCTATATAAGTATGGAGTCACCACATCTACTAACCTCATTTGCAATCCTTTCGAAACTGATAAACTTACCAGAAATCTTAGTGTAGTTGGATCAACTACCGGAGAATATGTTTCATTATAATCCATCCTTGTCATTTGTGAGAAATCTTGGGCTACTAGCCTTGCCTTATATCTAGTAACCTCATTTTTCTCATTTCTTTTTTCTCACGAATGCCTATTTATATCCAACTGGTTTTTTTTTTTGTTATTTGTGCGAATATCTCACGTTTTCCAAATGATGTCAATTCTGCTTGAATTGCTTCTTTCCATTTTGGCCAATTTGTTATGCGGTGACATTCATCTACTATCTTTGGTTCTACATCATTTTCATCATATGTCATTTCAACGGCTCTGGAGTAAGCAAAGACTTCACTCAAGACAACATCTTTCCAATTCCATTGTTTCTTTATAGAAACATAAGTAATTAAAGTTTAGTTGTTGTCTATGATTTCATGTTCAATCACAACCCGAGCACCCGGGTCAGTCCAACCAGCCTGAGTCGCCTGTTATCTATAAATCTTTCTTTTTAAATCATCTTTTTGAATGGGGTTAATTTTTAATTATATTTGGTTTAATTTAGCACTATATAAGACAAGTTTATGTCATTTTAGGAGGCTACATTATATTTTTAATAAAGAGAGATTTTATTTTGTGAAGCATTTCAAATTTCTAGAACCCAAGGAGAGAGAAAGTGAGAAAACTCAACGAGAAATTGAAGATCTTAAGACTCAAGTGTGACAACTTGCATTGAACCTTCAACAATGAATCTTTGAGCATATTTTATTCTCTCCTCTTTTATTACTACTTTGTTTTATTTCTTTACATTAGATTAATTTGCTCATGATTAGTTTAATTATTTGTGTTTTGTTTTGCTTAGTTTAATTAGTATAGATTAACGTTTATTATCATGTTCTTTAGTTGTAAATGTATTTATCTTATAATTTATCATGAGTTGTGAGTAGCTATTTCTTTGGGAAGGGTTTGAAGCCATTGATGAGTTCATGAATCTCTAAATCCAACAATGGGTTTTAATTTGGGATAATTTTGGTTAATTGATTTGACATTTTCATGAATGTTTCTATGATTGGCCATCATAGTAGTATAATTTAGGTACTCTTAGTGAAGGATCGAGAGATGAAGTTAAGGGGTTGCCTCAAATTGATTTGTAATACCCCATATTTTTAGTATTTATTTTAGTAATTAAATATTTATTTTCTAAAATAAATATTTTAAGCAAAGGGTATTTTGGTAATTTACTCTTTTTAAATTATTTTGGCGGGAATATGGTGCCAAATTTCTAGTTAAAATTCTTATTGAGTTATTCTAATAAGTTTTAAATTATTTTGGCGGGAATATGATGGGTTTTTGAAAAAAAAAGAAAATTTAATGGGGATGGTCAGTCACCCTTGATGAGGGGGTGGTTTTGATTTTCCAAAACTCCCTAATTAATGTGTAGGTTACAAATCTTCGATTAATCCTAACCACCCATCCCCCACCCCTTACCCTTTCCCCTTTGATGAGGGGGCTGTGGGGGAGGGGGAGGGGGAATGGGGGTGGTGGGAAAGGGGGCTGTTGGGATGGTGGTGCAGTGGGGGGAAAAGGTAGGGGTGGGGGAGGGGTGGTCAGGGTTAGGGTTAGGTATTAGATTAGGGGTTAGGATTAGGGGTAGATTTATAATTAGGATTAGAGGGGGGTTTAGGAGTTAATGACTAACGGATTTTAACGCCGTTAGTCATTAAGGGCAAGTGAATGTATTTTTTCATAAGTGGAGGGTATATGGTGAATTTGGAAACTTGCGATGATATATGGTGCAAAAAAAAAAATTTGTCAGGGGTATATGGTGAAAAAAACCGTTTTTCTGATTGTGTTTTCATTTATATATCTTCAAAAACATAGACTTGGCTTAACCTATCATAAAAAGATACTTATTGGTGCTTCCCTTAGTCCTTGTGTATTCGATCCTTTACTTGCCCTATATAGAGTAGTTTAAGTATCTTTGACGTGTTTACAACGAGCGCGTCATTTTCACATCCACAGCCTTGCCCGTGAGCATTGTAGTTTCCCCGTCCACCTCCATGTACTGCATTTGCCTTAGGTGGATACAAGCTTTTTATTGCATTTGACTCATGGAATGCCAAAGACCCGGTTGGTCTAAGATTATGGTTCTTCAAAATATCATTATTTTATTCAGCAACGTAACCAACAATATAAACATTAGCTCGGAAAACATTTTGAACCTCCTTCCACGATATTATTCTTGCAACAGTACGTTATTTGCATGAAAGGTAGAGAGAGTTTGCTCTATCATTTGTTCTTCATTGATCGATTAGCCAAAGTATCTCAGTATTGATATTATTCTATGCAATGTAAATTTGTAGCCACTAATGAACTTGAAATCCTGGAACTGTAAATTTGCCTAGTCAAATAATGCCTTAGGTAGGAGCAACCTTTTGTGGTATCCATACCTATCATTAATTTAGGCTATCCATAACTATTTGGGATCTTCAACTAACAAATATTCTGTTTTTAAGCTTTCATGTAACTGATACCTTAATAACACTAAGGCTTGGGCTTTCTCTTGCTCAGTTAAACTTTTTTTCCTGAGTCGCATATGTTCCTTGGCTTGGGGTACTTTTGTTATCTGTGATGGTATGTTTCAAGCCTTGGGCTTTCATATTCATTTGAGCATCAACTTTCCATTCAGGCTAGTATATTGAATTGTTGTTTCACAAGATGGTCGACCATTGTAACTACATTCATGTAGAAAATAATTTAAAATTAGAAATGATAAGAAATCATATATAATATCCCCCGAGTTATGTCATTATAATTATACATAAACATTACAAAAAAAATAGTAACATAAAAATAGCACACACATTAATGAAGCAAAAAAAATTTATAGAATGCCAAAAAGAAAAGAGTAAAAAGAAAGAGAAGAAAATAATTCGTAAAAAAATGCAATTGAAAACAAAAATATGATTATCACGTGCATTTATCGCCATTATGCAGGGCAAATTAAATATTTTTTGGCTCCTTTTTGTGTATTAGGAGATATATCATTAATGATATGAAAAAGAAAAAGAAAAAGAAATTGGCTATAAGAAATAAGTAGAGTCTTATTTTCCTAAAACCCTCTTCAAAAGAAGAAGAGGAGGGTGGAGGACGGTTGTTGTTGTAGTCTAACATCGATGGCTCTCTTTGAGACACTTGGGCTCATCAGGGCCGTACACGTGTCACCTTAGTAAAAGAAGAGAAAAGCCTTGAATCTATGGGCTACACTCAGCTGAGTTAAAAGGATCAAATTCTGGCCCAACGGTCGAGCCCAAGAAGCGCCAAATGGGCGAAGGGGAGTGGTTAATAGACATCCCCCAGTCATTGTCTGCCACGTGTCATGATCTGATTCCTCAGCCAATCAGAGGCCACTACTGTAGGTCAGTTTTTAAGGTTAGCTGTCAATTTGCTATCACTATAAATACCCCTGAAATCAGGAGAAAACACATTCAAGGCAAACAGTGCAAAGTTACTCTGATAAAATTCTCTCTCACTTTCTCTCTCTATCTCTACTTTCTCTCACTACTCCTGATATCTGACTTAAGCTTCGGAGGGGGAGCCACCACCCAAACCTCCAGGGTGGGTCCCTTTGTGCAGGTTCGGGAGCAGAGCCCAGACCAAGGACTAAGCGGATTCAGACATCGTTGCACAAGTCTCCATCTGAAGAACACTCAAGATACTAATTTACTTGCTCGACAAGGAAGCTAAGCCTACAGCTTACTTGTTAGACAAGTGGACAAAACATTTGGCGCCGTCTGTGGGGAGACGCAACGATGACTGATTGTCAATCGTCCAACATTGCCAGGAATCGAAGCCTTCAAGTTAATGTCGAAGATACGGTGGAGCATGAAAGACCACCTCGAGGAAGAGATAGACCTCCGTCCATTGTCAATGTTCCTGGACCAAGCCAGCAACCGGTCATCCAAGTGAATTTGGATCGTCCAGTGACTGCCGCACACCTGGAGAATGTGCTGAATGACTTTCAGACTAAGATGGCGGCGGTCGTCCAGGAACAGATTAAAAGCAATATGCTGTTTTTTCATCACAACCCGGAGCCAGCTGCTAACAATCCACCTCGTCCTAGAGGACGTTCTCAAATAGATCGTCCAGGTCCTAGTCGACATGTTCGTCAGGAGCCCTCCAGGAGGACGGCAAGAGGAAAGCAGCCAGAGGATAATGATCAACGAAGAAAGATGGACTGGAACCTGGTGGTGAGGACTCGGGACCATGTTCGTCCAAGCGGGCACCGCATGGAAACAGATGCCAGAGAGTATCTAGAAGCAAAGAAAGCTGCTGCATTACAGCGGTCAGCGACAGGATCTACGCCATATTTGAGAGACCCTCCTTTGAGGTTGTCGTCCAGAGGGGAGGAACAAAGTTTAAGTCACTCTCTTGTTCATCCGCGACAGGAGAAGACAGTGGCTCAGCCCATGGTCTATAGGTGTCCAGTGCCTGCAAACACTTCATCCAACCCAGTAATGGAAGAATATCACAAGGAGTTCATACCCATTGAGGGACAGCTGGGAGCTCTCCAAATCAACTGGCCTACTCCATTCTCGGCCAGGATTATGGAGACGCCCCCCTTCCCAAAGGTAAAACTCCCAACCATTGAGCCTTTCGATGGAACTACTGATCCAGACGATCACCTGTCTGCTTACAAGCATCAGATGTACGTCCAAGGAGTGGACGACGCTACTTGGTGTAAGAATTTTCCAGCTACTTTGAAAGGAGTAGCGCAGAAGTGGTTTAACAATCTTCCCCCCAATTCGATCAACAACTTTACTGAACTTAGCTTCTTATTCACTAGTCATTTTGTTGCCAACAAGCAAGAGCAAAAGACAAGCATGCACCTAGGCAAGGTCGTCCCGGGGACCTAAGGAGGCTCTTAGAAGTTTTGTTAAGAGATTCAACCTAGAAGCGCTTCAGATCCAAGATCTTAATGCTGGAGTAGCCTTTGACGCCTTCATCAGGGGTCTAAGGCCAGGAAGTTTCAAGTTTGACCTTGTTAAGAAGAAAATATCCACTCTTGCTGAGGCTTTGAGGGAAGCCGAAGCATTTATTCATGCCACCGAAGTATGTGCTTGAGGCAAAGCATCCCGAGTCTAAGAAGCCCGAAGAGGTTGCTCGGCCAAAAAGAGCAACCCCAAGAAGGCCGAGACTTGGGCGATAACCTCCAACACCACTCCGGCTAGAAAGAACAAGAGAAAGGAGGCCGAGCCATCCTCATCCAATCCCGTTGAGTTTAACAAAGACCAATACTCCATCCTCATGGAGATTAAGGATCGGTATGAGTTGAAGGCCCCAGCTGAAATGAAAACTCCTTATAGAAACAGGGATAAGAGCAAGTATTGCCACTTCCACAAAGATTGTGGTCATGAGACCAATGAATGTAAGCACCTCAAGAGAGCTTTGGAAGAGTTAGCCCGAAAAGAAAAGATGAATTCCTATATGACTCAAGGGGGAAGGAAGTTCCCAAGGAAAGATGATTGGCATAACAAGAAGAAGGAGAGTGCAAGCACCGACGAAGATGTGGTTCTTGTAATCTCGGAGTGGGTTTCTTCTTTGGGGGCCAACTAATAGAGGGCACAAAAACTACCTTAGGGAGCTCGGCCAAGTTTTGTTAGCTGATCAGACGAAGGCTGAGCCCTTCCCAAGGGTGGTAGTTAGTGAACAAGATCGGGGCAGGTTGAGGACTCCCCATGATGATCCCTTGGTCGTAGAAATGAAAATAGCAAACTTGAGAGTAAGAAGGATCCTGATCGACACCGAAAGTTCGACGGACATCATTAGTGCTGATTGCCTGTCCAGACTAAAGTTTGAGGAGAAGAACTTAGTTCCCGTTCACCATCCCATCATAGGGTTTGGGGGAGGAGTCATCCATCCCATGGGAACTGTGACTTTGCCCGTTCGAGTGGGAGAGAAGGAAGCCTCAAGAACTCTGTTTATCAAGTTCTTGGTGGTCCGAGACTTGACAGCCTACAATGTCATTCTTGGACGACCAACGCTGAATCATGTCAAAGCAGTAATAGTAACTCACCTGATGTTGATGAAGTATGAGTGTGATGACGGCAGGATTGGCTCCTTGTATGGAGACCAGCAGGCGGCTAGGGAATGTTACCTAACTACTCTGAAACCATCATCATGGAAGGCTGATAAGCAAGACCAGACGCAAGTTGCTGGCGGAAGGAAAACGTCTGGAATAGAGAAAGATCAGACGAAGGTTGCTAGCGAAAGGAGAACGTCTGGAATAGAGAAAGATCAGACGAAGGTTGCTAGCGAAAGGAGAACGTCTGGAATAGAGAAAGATCAGACGAAGATGGCTAGCGAGAGGAAAACGTCTGGATTTGTCAAAGATCAGGTCTCCTCGTTAAAGCTGACCATTGAGAGCCCTCAGACGCCTCTTGCTCCCTCAAGGAAGGCGTCTGAACATCTCCCCAGCAAGAAGAGGAAATATGAAATCATCAAGGAAGAACCCTCCTCGTCTGAAGAGGTCATGGCCATCATGGGGCTAACAAGAGAACGTCCGAGCCGGTGGAAGCCCCTGAAGAAGTACGTCTGGATGAAGCTCGTCCAGAAAGGACCCTCAAAATTGGATCTTCGCTCAGTCCTGGTTTGAAGGGTCATCTAGTCCACTTGTTGAAAGAGTTTCAAGATGTGTTTGCCTATTGCGTCGAGGAAATGCCGGGAATTGATCCGGAAGTAGCTGTCCACCGGTTGAATGTTGATCCCAATTTAAAACCAGTTCGCCAGAAGAAGAGGCATTTGGGACCGGCTAGAAACCAGGCGGTCGACCAAGAAGTTCAGAAGTTGTTGGAATCCAAGTTCATCAAAGAAACCTATTATCCAGACTGGCTAGAAACCTAAGGACAGTTTCCCTTTGCCTAAGTTGGATCGTCTAGTAGACTCCACAGCTGGCCATGCTTTGCTGAGCTTCATGGACGCATATTCAGGTTTTCATCAAATCCCAATGTGGCCGGAGGATCGGGACAAAACGTCCTTCATTACCGAAAAAGGGCCGTATGGGCGGGGTGAGGATGCCATTCGGCCTACGCAATGCCCCCGGCCACTTTTCAAAGATTGATCAATAATGTTTTTCAGCCAGCAGTTAGGACGAAATATGGAGGCATATATTGACGATATGATAGTCAAGAGCCGTCAAGAAGAAAGTCATGTTGGTGATTTGAGAGAAACTTTTGAAACTCTCGGGAAATACAAGTTGAAGTTGAATCCCAAAGAAATGTGTCTTTGGGGTTTTGTCAGGGAAGTTTTTAGGTTTCTTGGTGGATCAGAGGGGAATAGAAGCCAACCCTGAAAAGATTCAAGCTGTTCTAGACATGAAGTCTCCTTCGAAGGTAAAAGAGGTACAGCGGCTGACGGGTTGCTTGGCTGCCCTTGGACGATTTTTGTCTAAGTCAGGCGACAAGTGCCATCACTTCTTTGCCACGATCAAGAAAAAAGCCAAGTTTGAATGGACAACAGAGGCGGAGGAAGCCCTTCAGCATGTCAAAGATCATCTTCAGCAGCTGCCTAGGTTGGTCAGTCCCGCAGAGGGGGAAAAATTGTTTGTATACTTGGTTGTATCCACTCAAGCTGTAAGTGCCGTCCTATTGGCTGAAAGAGAATCCGTCCAGATCCCAATATACTTCGTGAGTCACGTGCTCAAAGACGCGGAAAACCGGTATACTCCTGTTGAGAAGTTTGGTTTGGCCCTTGTCATGGCCAGCAGAAAGTTAAGGCCCTATTTTTTGGCGCACAGTATACTCGTCTATACTGATCAACCTTTGAAGCAAGTTCTGCAGAAGATGGAAGCCGCTGGGCGAATGTTAAAATGGGCGGTTGAGCTCAACATGTTTGATATATCATTTGAACCAAGGAAGGCCATTAAGGGGCAAGCCTTGGCTGATTTTATAGTTGAGCTTACTCGGCCAACCATAAAGCCAATATCTGATCCAGCTGAAGGAAGGAAGCATTGGACGCTCATGGTTGATGGATCGTCCACAGTCAATGGGTGTGGGGCAGGAATCATTTGTCAATCTCCCGAAGGGGACAAATTTGAATATGCATTAAGATTCCAATTCAAAGCGTCCAATAATGAAGCTGAATATGAAGCACTCTTGGCTGGAATCAAAATGTGCAAGGCGGCTGGAGCTGTAGAGATTGAGGCCAAATCGGACTCTCTCTTAGTTGTCAGCCAGGTCAACGGAGATTTTGAATGCAAAGAAGCATCAATGAGCAAATATATGCGACTGATCAAGGATGAGATTGAGCCATTAAAACGATTTGTCCTCGACCAAGTACCAAGGTCGAAAAAATCATCAAGCGATGCTCTCTCGAAATTGGCCGGCTCGGGCGAGGGTGATGTGCCAAGAATCTTTTGGGAAGTCAAACCCAAAAAGAGCATCGACCAAGAGGAGATTATGTTTCTCAGCCGAGGGAATGTCTGGATGGAGCCGATCATAGAATACAAGAAGACGGGGCGATTGCCTTCGAATCTTGTAGAGGCCAAGTATGTGAAGGCCAGAGACAAGTGGTTTGAACTATGGGACGAGACACTTTACAAGAAGTCGTTCAACCGGCCTCTGCTCAAGTGCGTCACCAGAAAAGATGGTCTGGAGATTCTGAAAGAACTCCATGAAGGAGCTTGTGCCTCTCACATTGGGGGAAGAGCCTTAGGCGAGAAGGCTTTAAGGACGGGGTACTACTGGCCTACCTTAAAGGAGGATGCTTTAGTCTATGCAAAGAAGTGTGACAGTTGTCAGAAGCATGGAAATGTGCATCAGAAGCCGTCCAACTATTTGACCCCCATCTTGTTCCCTCTGCCTTTTGCCAAATGGGGCATGGATATCCTAGGACCTTTCCCTGTGGCCGCTGGGCAAAAGAAGTTTGTGATTGTAGCAGTGGACTATTTCACTAAATGGATAGAAGCTGAAGCCATGCGAAGAATAACAACAAACGACGTCAAGGGCTTCATCTGGAAGAACATTATAACTCGATTTGGCATGCCTCGGTCAATCGTCTTTGATAATGGTCCACGATTCGAAACGCCTAAGCCGAAAGAATGGTCATCGAAAAGAGAAATCAAAGCTCACTTTGCATCGCCGCCCACCCACAAGCTAATGGGCAAGTCGAGTCCTTCAACAAGATTCTATCAAATGGAATCAAGAAGAAGCTGGACAACGCCAAAGGGCAATGGGTTGAAGAACTGCAATTGGTGTTATGGTCCATTAGAACAACTGCTAAGAATTCTATAGGTGAGACGCCTTTCATGCTAGTCTATGGTACTGAAGCCGTTTTGCCCATTGAGATCGAGGAGCCCACCCTACGAGTCATGTTATACACAGAGGAAGCCAACTGGGCCGCATTGCGTACGGCCTTGGACCAAGTCCCAGAAGTCAGGGGCAATGCCTTGCTAAGAATGCAATTGTACAAACTGCGTATGGTTCGGGAGTTTAACAAAAGAGTTGTTAGACGACCGCTAAAGGTGGGGGATCTTGTTCTGAGAAAGATGGAAGCGGTTGGACGAGCTAAAGAGTTGGGAAAACTAACACCAAATTGGGAAGGACCTTATCTGATTGTCCAGGAGATACACAGTGGGACTTTTCGTCTGCAAGGTCTAGATGGAAGATCTATTCAACGTACCTGGAATTCAGACAACTTAAAGAAGTACCACGTCTAGCTCAGATCTTCGTCAGATATAAGTAGGGTAATTGTAGTTACTCCAAAGTGCCACGGCACATATTAGTAAGAAAAGAATTGTATACATGCATCTTGGCTTTCAGCCAAGCAAAATCCATATAATACAATTCCTACTATCTTATCTTTTTGTTTATTATTCACCAAGTTACTTCACTTTGGGGCATTAAATCAGTTACTCGTCTAAAAGTGACAATAACCTGGACAAAAAAGACAAACAATAGCAGAACGTCAGAATTGCTCGCATTTACGCCGAACATCACTCCCTCAAAGAGACCGGCCAAATATATAATGCATATATGGCCGTCAAATTGACAAAACCTCTAGTAAGAGTAACGTCAAAGTCTCTGAGAGAAAGCTGGCCTGAAATAAGCCCTTAGTAAAGGATACTTACTTTCAAAAATACGGACAGCTAGGTAGTCCAGACCCTAGTAAGGGATCGCTACTTAATGACGAGTGTTGCTCCCTCAAGGAAGCCGGCTAAAACATTATTTGAACATGTATCTCACGCTCGTCCATCAACTTCAGCAGGCTCAGCCAAGGCTGGCCGCTCTCCTTCTTGGACTTCGGCTCCCCTTCAATATACGATTGAGCTAAGCCCAAGAACGGGGGGATCATAGAAGCCTATAGGACGAGCTAAGGAGAGCAGGTCGTCCAAAAACCAGGAGGACCTAGGCAATAGATGCCCTTGTGATGGTTTGATAGTGCAGGACGAACGTTAGTAGCTCGAGTAAAACGGCTAGAACGTGGCTCGTCCATAAAGCAAAAAGGTTATGGACGCTTTCCCTCTTTGGGCAAGACTAGTCTTTATGAGTAGATCGTCCAAAACTTTATGACGAATCTCAATAAATACTCGCTTACATTATGGGACGTTCTCTTTAGTCGGGTAATGGACGTCCAAAAATTGGAGGCCAATTCCAGACGAAGATGGCCCCAGGAAGGTGACCGTCCAAGTATGGACGCTCTCCTTCATTGGGTGACCCTCGTCCAAAATTGGAGGCCAATTCCAGACGAAGATGGCCCCAAGAAGGTGACCGTCCAAGTATGGACGTTCTCCTTCATTGGGTGACCCTCGTCCAAAAATTGGAGGCCAATTCCAGACGAAGATGGCCCCAAGAAGGTGACCGTCCACGTATGGACATTCTCCTTCATTGGGTGACCCTCGTCCAAAAATTGGAGGCCAATTCCAGACGAAGATGGCCCCAAGAAGGTGACCGTCCAAGTATGGACGTTCTCCTTCATTGGGTGACCCTCGTCCAAAAATTGGTAATCGTTCAAGCCTAGGATGGCAATCCTCTCGTTTTTATGTTTGGCAAACCGCCCTAGACAAGCCTCTTTTGGTACTTGGATGCATATGCAATTATCAAAGGCTCTAAATATTGTAGACCGTCCAATAATATCAGGACGAGTCACATTTTTGCTTGTGCATTTCGGACAGAATTTTGTAATCTTCAGGAAAAGCAGATCGTCCGATAGTTCAGGACGGGTCGATTCTTATGCTTCGTAAAATTATTGAAAAGTTACGATCATCTAAAGCCAAGCACGCTGCTCTCAAATTAAGCATCTGTGCTAGACGTCCAACGATCATGACGAAGGTGATATTATACTTAGTCAAAATTAGAATTCAGAAAGATAAAAGGCAGGCAATGGGCAAAAATACTCTTTCATATATGATTGGTAAAGAATTACAACGTAAGAGCTGAAGAGTTAGAGATACAGCAGCGAACAAGCCAAGAAACATGAAAATAAACCTAAGCTTAGGCTTCGTCTTCAGAGCGGGTTTTTTGGTCGTCTTTTGGGGTCTCCACCTCAGCAGCAGCCTCGTCGTCTGACTCCTCAAACTCCGGAGGTTCCTCGGCGCATACCATAGCCCGATGGACGTTCTCTTGATACTCCAGACGATGAACGAAGCTGGGGACCTCAGCTTCCTCAGCTAGCATCCCAAAGGCTTTGACGGCCCAGTCCTTGGCCGTTTCGACGACTTGTTTCAACCCTTCCTTGGCATCGTCGAAGGCCTTGGCCGCCTCCATTTCCAGACGGGCAGTCTTTGCCCTTAGGAGAATGTTCTCTCTTCTCAGCTCCGCGGCAGCAATAAGAGCGACATCCCTTTCGCCTTTCAACTCAGCAGAGAGAGCGTCTATGATCATCTTTAGACGATCCTGCTCGGAATATAGCTGGTTGATTTTAACAAGATGATTCTTGTTCTCAGACTCCAGGAGTGCCGATCTCTTCTCCAAGGCCTCCAGCGACTGGCGATGAAGGGTGTTAGCCATCTCGATGTCGTGAATGGCTTTGTCCCCGCCGTTGTAGCTTGGTGGACGAGGTGCTTATTTTCCTTTCTAAGCTCCCCTCGCCCAATCTTCGCTTAGCATGCTTTGCGAGCCGTAAGTCGGGGCAAGGAAAACAAATCAAGTTATTAGACGATTTGCAAAGTGAAAATTTGTACAAGTATAAAACAAGGCAATCATAAAGCAATACCTCGGCAAAGAAGCCGAGACATGTAGCCCACATGCCCGACGGACGCTCCCCTTAATCCCTTGATGTAGGATTCAGGGAAGCATTTGAAGAGCTCCCCGCTTCAGCCGCTCTTTCTCCAAACTTTGACATTTTGGCGAAGGCATGAGAGGACTCCTCGTCCGAATCAGCAGTGGGAGGAGATGGGGGAATAGCAGGGCCTTTGCCCTTATCTGAAAGAGGGGGAGAGTCAGTTATCTTGATAGGGAAGACGATGGCTTGTCTATTGGACGGACTCATGGACCGTCCACCGACCCGCATCGTCCTAACTATGTTGGGGTAATACGACTCACCAGACGAAATTGATGCCGTCCTAACAGCTAGAGGCATCTGTGGCACCGGCTTTGCCACCGAGCCGCCGAACCCCGGATAGTTCTCGGCAGCAAGATCGGATCCCGGTGCAACCAAAGCCAAGGCGGACTGCGGGTTGACCTCGGCAGAGTCGGCCGGCAAAACGCTGAGCGGCACAGCTGCGTGTGCATCCCTTCCCTCCTCGGCCGATCCGGCAGTCGAAGGCTCCCTTTTAAGAGCATTGGCTTGTGGGGGAGGCATGCTTTTCTCCCCACTCTCGGCAGCAGGAGCCGCCTTATCCGCCCTCTTCCTTGTAAAGCCCTTAGGCTTCTTCGCTGAAGGCTGATCAGCGGCTGTAGTGGGCCTCTTCTTGGACGAGGACGACTTCCCAGGTGGAAGCTTGTTTGTAGGAGCATTTTTCTGCAAAAAGTAAAGGCATCAGATTGATCGTCCAAAAAAAAAAAATATATAAAAAAAAAAAAATAAATAACTACTATTGCAAAAATCCAGACGAGTATGGCCCCAAGAAGGTGACCGTCCAAGTATGGACGTTCTTCTATGGCTGACTCTCGCCCCAAAATTGGATGCAAAAATCCAGACGAGTACGGTCCCAAAGAGGTGACCATCCAAGTCTGGACGATCTCTTTCCTTGGCTGACCTTCGTCCAAGATTTGGTGCAAAACTCTTGGACGAGCATGGCCCCAAGAAGGTGAACGTCCAAGTCTGGACGTTCTCCTTTTTTGGGTGACTCTCGTCCAAGAATTGGACACCAACTCTTGGACGAGCATGGCCCCAAGAAGGTGACCGTCCAAGTCTGGACGTTCTCCTTCGTTGGGTGACTCTCGTCCAAGAATTGGACACTAACTCCTGGACGAGCATGGCCCCAAGAAGGTGACCGTCCAAGTCTGGACGTTCTCCTTCCTTGGGTGACTCTCGTCCAAGAATTGGTGTCCAATTCTTGGACGAGCAAGACCCCAAGAAGGTGACCGTCCAAGTCTGGACGTTCTCCTTCTTTGGGTGACTCTCGTCCAAGAATTGGATACCAATTCTTGGACGAGCATGGTCCCAAAGAGGTGACCGTCCAAGTCTGGACGTTCTCCTTCTTTGGGTGACTCTCGTCCAAGAATTGGACACCGACTCTTAGATGAGCTAGACCCCAAAGAGGTGACCGTCCAAGTCTGGACGTTCTCCTTCTTTGGGTGACTCTCGTCCAAGAATTGGTGTCCAATTCTTGGACGAGCGTGGGCCCAAGGAGGTGACCGTCCAAGGCTGGACGCTCTCCTTCTTGGGGTGACCCACGTCCAAGAATTGGATGCCAATTCCGGACGAGCTCATATGGTCCTCGTCAAAAAAAAAAAAAAAAAAAAAAAAATATATATATATATATATATAATTACCAATGTTTCCGCCCTTTTTTCGGCGCTACTCTTTGCATACTCCTTCCACAGATTATCTGTAAATTGGGACATGCTGATTTCCCCCGTCCAAGATGGTTTGAGGCGTTGTCTGGCCGAGTCTGAAAATACAAAAAAAAAATGTGTGTTCGTCATATGAGTTATGGACGAAGAGTTTTACTTGGATGATTTTAAATATACCTTTATCCTCGGCCAACCGCAAGTGGCAGCCGACCAAGAAGTCGTCTTGGTAAAACATTTCCTTAAAGGGTATCCAGTTAGACGGTCCCTTAAAAGATCGCTGGCCGGGTCTGGAGTACTCCTTCACTCTGAAGTACTCCACCACCTCCTCGTCAAAGTCGTCCTCCAACTCCAGCCAAAACCGCTTCCGTCCGGTATTAGTGACGGATCTATTATAATATCTCGTAGCTCTCGTGACATAGTCGCTGGGACGCCCGTAAAAAAGATGAAATCGGCTTTCCAATCGTGCATCTTTGACGATTTCCCCCAAGCCGTCATGAAGCTTGGACGGTTGCGAATGCTTGAGCCATGCTCCGTCCACGGCCTCGGGTACCTTAGACGCATAATGGATATGGGTAAAGGCTTGAAGGGAAAGGGCTAGGCCGCGTAGCTCGCAGACGGCAATAAACGTCGGGATGTTGTGCCAAGCGTTTGGTGCCACCTGGTTATGGCCGATGTGGTAGTGCTGCAAAGACTTGTTCTACGAAGTCGTGAAGAGGAAACCTCAATCCAAGCATCTAAGGCCGGTTTATAGACGGCGAAATGGCTCCCGGGAGTACTCAAGATCGTCGCGTCGTTATTAGGAATGACAAAGGAGAAGCCCGGCATGGGCATGAAAGACGACAAGAAATTAGGGTCTCGGTCCTAGTTTCTCTAACCACTTACGGTTAACTAAAATGAAGCCAGGATCAGAAAGGGGACCTAAACGTCTTCTAATCTCTGACGAGGTGGTAGAGGCCTCGTCTGATTCTTCGGCAGCCTCAGGATCGCTACCATTATTACCTTCGCCGATCTCCTCCGTATCGGCGTCCCGGCCAGAAGTACTGGTCTCAGTTTTTATTTTTGAAGTTTCTGCATCATGGCCGAAAGGAGGCCTGTCTAAAGACTGAGCACTTTGGACCTCTCTTGCCTCATCTGGCACTCGTCCAGTTGATTCCTCCATATCCGAGCTATTTGATGGAATTATTGCTTTTCGTCTTAGACGGGCCGTTTGCTTGACGCGCGCCGATTACCCCCGCACAGTAAAGACCGGGTCGTCCGACTTTCTCGGCCAAAACTATGAAAAAATATGTACTCGGCCGAAAGAGGCCCAACTCTAGAATGTGCCGAAGAAGAAGTATCGGTTCTAGGGTCAAGACAAGCTCTTGGTCGGCTAGGATTATTTGACGAAGATGATTCCATTTTATTGATTTTCTAAGAAAAAATAAAGAATAAAGAAGAATAAAAGGATCAAAGAAACGATACCTGCTAAGAACGTCTGGGAAATTCGGTGAAGGATGCTGAAGCTGGACGATCTCTCTCTCTCTCTAGAAAATTGCAGAGCTTCTCTCTCTAGAAAAATTTGTTCGAGGTGTTAAATGATTGAATGTTTTCACACCAAGGATATTTATAGAGGAATAAGAAACCTGCGCAGCCGGTCAAGAATGACCGAAAAGGGAATCCCACGGTCTAATATGACCGGTATAACACAGGAGAAGGCGCGCCACTTCATTTCAAATTAAACTACCTTGAGTATAAAAGGGCCTTAACCGTTAGATGGGCCAACAGTAAAAGCCCTTTTAGGGGCAAATGTTGTAGTCTAACATCGATGGCTCTCTTTGAGACACTTGGGCTCATCAGGGCCGTACACGTGTCACCTTAGTAAAAGAAGAGAAAAGCCTTGAATCTCTGGGCTACACTCAGCTGAGTTAAAAGGATCAAATTCTGGCCCAATAGTCAGAGCCCAGCAGTGCCAAATGGCTGAAGGGGGAGTGGTTAATAGACATCCCCCAGTCATTGTCTGCCACGTGTCATGATCTGATTCATCAGCCAATCAGAGGCCACTACTGTAGGTCAGTTTTTAAGGTTAGCTGTCAATTTGCTATCACTATAAATACCCCTGAAATCAGGAGAAAACACATTCAAGGCAAACAGTGCAAAGTTACTCTGATAAAATTCTTTCTCACTTTCTCTCTCTATCTCTACTTTCTCTCACTACTCCTGATATCTGACTTAAGCTTCGGAGGGGGAGCCACCACCCAAACCTCCAGGGTGGGTCCCTTTTTGCAGGTTCGGGAGCAGAGCCCAGACCAAGGACTAAGCGGATTCAGACATCGTTGCACAAGTCTAGTCTCCATCTGAAGAACACTCAAGATACTAATTTACTTGCTCGACAAGGAAGCTAAGCCTACAGCTTACTTGTTAGACAAGTGGACTAAACAGTTGTCTTTGACGTGGAACATGTGAGTTTGGATAAAAGTTGGAAGATAAGGGATGTGTGGTGAAAATGAGGATGGATAATTCGCATTTTATAGAGGGTTATCCCCCCTAATTGTACAATTTATCTATAGTTACTCAAAAAAGTATACAACTAAATTTTTTTTTAAGAAGCCCTAATCGATAAAGATATATTAGAGCAATTCATAGGTACCGAATTGGTCTACTATTATGCATGTCCGCAAAGTGGTGACACAATATGTTTAACTACAAATGCAAAAAAAAAAAATAGTAGATAAGAAATAATAGTATATAATAATACTTTGGATTCTTGTTTCCTGCAAATATATATGATAATAATGTTACATGAAAAAAAAATTATTTATCATTTTAATAGTGATGGTCGTCCATGTAGGCAGCAAGTTCAAAATAAATTTAACCTGTCCATATAGGCGTTTTAAGAAAAAAAAATAACATAAAAAGTTCTTGACTTCCATGTAGGGGGCGTTTTTATCAAAATCATTCATTTTATGGGCCAGTGGCATGGTGACATTTGCCACTAGTTTCTCCTGTTTGTCCCTATTTCTTTTATTACTTGGTGACATTGGTATTAGGAACAGGGGTTTGTAGATTTTTCGCTGGTACGAGCATGTGTACCATCATTTAGGTTACTATGTTGGGACTAGGGGTGTGCACTGGTCCAGGACAGAACTGGACCAGAACCGGTTGGACCGGTGGACCGGAATTTGAATTTTTTTTCGATCGGGATCGGAATTTTTCCGGTCCGTTCTGGTTTTAGACCTGTTGGACCAGAATATGCTTTTTTTTAAAAAAAAAGTTATTTAGATTTATACGTATTTATAAATTAAATTTATTAAAATTTAATAATTTTAACAACAATAATCTTAAAGTTAATAAAGAGTAGGTTATTGCCTTTCTAACTTTACAAATTTGAATTTTTTTTGAACCTTTAAACTATTTTTTTTACTAAAAAAAAAAGAAATTCCGGTCCACCGGTTCGGACCGGACCGAAAACCCAGAATTCTGATTTTCGTAGGATCGGAATCCTCGCTCCAGTCCGGTCCGACCTTACCCTTTGCACACCCCTAGTTGGGACTGACTTACAATCCCTCTTAATGGGTTGGTAGTAAAAGACACATTGTTTCGCTCTATTAGAAAATAAATACCGAGACAGTGACATTATGTAAAGCAATGTTAATTCCGTTACTTTGTTGATCCATGTTTGAATATTAAATTGGTTGGCCTTGAAAAGATTTTAGAACTAGAAAAAGAATGGGTACCAAAGTTTGAAAAAGTTTAAAAATACCTTCAGTTTTTTTTTTGGTAGCGAACTCGTGCGGATAACGTGTTGCATCATAAACGAAATAGAAAGATTTTATCAAAAAGTAAAGTTTTATCCGATAATTCTTGTGCGTATCTCTATTGCTCTTGAGTATCATGAGTATCTATAATATATGAATCTCAACTATTCATCCTAGGTGCATAGAATAGGTGGTGGAAAAAACAACTATTTAGGCCCCGTTCATTTGGACTGTGTCAAATTGAATTGAACGAAACTGAACTGAACTAAAATGAAATGAGCTAAACGTAAGAGAGTAATTGAACTGAATTGAACTGAACTAAAAATAAATCAAAAAAGAAGAGGACCTTAATCATACATGTATTTTACATGCATGACATTTACTTTTATGTAAAAAAAATGGGTTTTTCTATGTTGTGCCCATGTCTTTTACAGAATTTTATATTGTACCTAACTTTTTTAAACTCTTCACATTGTGCCCCTAAACTTTCTAAATATGACACAATATACCTTTACTAATAGAAAATCTTAGCCCCAAACCTCACTGAGCCTTCAATTTCTCAGATTAGATCCTAAACCTCAGTTATCTAATAAGGCTAGAAAATCCTACTCTATATCCACAGGGTAACATAGTCCCAGAATCTATTGTTCGATATCTTATACAAGGATATTTTGTGTCACGTTTAAAAAATTTAAGATTACACAACATGAAAATGTTAAAAAGATAAGATACAACATAAAATTTCATAAAACTGAGGGACGCTAGGTAGAAAACCAAAAAAAAAAACTCCCACGTCTCCGGTTCTCCTCCCCCTCCCACAGATTGAGGGGGTAAAAGATGCCGGTAATTAAAAAAAAGTCCTAAAAAACATGGACATGCACAAAAGAGTAAAGACACATCGAAATCTTCCCCACCCCCCGCCATTTCATTATCTTTCTTCAGTCTCCTCTACACTCTTACAAAGTCATAACAGTCAGGACTCAGCACTGACACTCGAAGAGGAGAGATAGATAAATAAAAACAACAAAGAAACTGCTCTTGCTCTGCTCTTCTTTCCTTTGGGTACTGTAACTTCAACCTCCAATGCATATGCAACTGCTTTCAATTCAAATAACGTCTCTCCTTCTCTTTCTCTTTCTCTTTCTTAACTAGGGTTTTGTTTTCTAGCTCTCCTAAACTAAAACTCTCAACTTCTCCCACATTTTCGAACACTTCACTTGCTGGCTTGCTGCAACTCCAACTTCCCCCTGCTTCCTTCATTTTCTCTCTCCTCATTCCTCATATATATTTCTGGTATGCCCACATTTCTCTCTCCATTTTACATTATGTCTAGAATCAAAATGCTTTTCTTTCTGCTTACTTTTTTTAAAGGGAAGGACGTAAGGTGAACTCACTTGTAAGTAGGCGAATCAGTGTAAAACTCGATCCCAGGACCTCTGAGATCGAAGGTGATACTAACACTAATAGGATATCACATGTTCCTCATTTTCTTTCTACTTATTGGACTTAGTTTTTTAATTTTTTATTTTTATTTTCATTGGATCATACTGATTCATAATGGTGAAGGTACATATTGGGTTATTTCAAAAAATAGATATTATTGGGTTTTGGTGAATTAAATTTATTACTTCTTCCCCTGTATACGTGCAAGTGTTAATTAATTACTTTATTTTCAGGTTATATTTCCTTAAAAATACTCCTAGATCTACACCCACCATTTTAATAACATTTGCTTCATTTATTGTTAGTGGACTATATAATATGTGTTCCAAATTTTCAGTCGATTTGTTTTCTTGTCTATGCTATCATTTCTTTTCTGATCAATAAAGGTGTTTTTTGCTAGATTGAACTTATTTCTTATGGTTACTCTATCGTTATCTGTTATATAGTTTACTACTCTCTCGGCTTTTATTTAGTTGCTACATTGTTGTTTAGGAAATTGAACCACTAACTTTGACCGATTATTTTGATTTTTTTATAAGTAAAAACATAGTCACGTGTGGTCTTGTTACTTGATGTGTAGATTCATAATATCAAAATTTTATAATTTTTACTTAAATGAAATAAGAGATATTAAGGGTTATATAATGTCTTGAAAATTGCGCACCAACAATGTAGCAAGTAAAAAATAAAACAAAAACAGAGGGAGTAATTTTTGATGAACAAAACTTATTTTTTTACTATATTGAAATTATGGTTAGTGAATATTATTATTTTAAGGTGAACTGAGCTGGGCCGAAAGCGGTAGCAAAATATATTTTTTTATGTAGAAGAGGTATGGCTTGTTTGCTTAAAACTGGAAATTGGGGTTGTGAAAGGAAGTAAAAGAAAAAAGGGGTACAGCACAAAATAATTCTGTTTGTTGAAGTATGCAAGCATATATATTGTGGTTTCTAGGTCTTTGCTTCATGGTTACCTAAGAACATTTATATACATTACTTTTAATTTTAATTAAAGATGATAAAAGAAAACACAGCTTATGGATAGGAGTGAAAAGGAGGAAAAGAAAAAGAAAGAAACGTAGAAATGTGGTTTGTGAATTGTGGATGTTACTTTTGTTAAAATTTGTTATATTTAGCTTTTTCAGAAATAACAACTGTGTATTTGCTTTCCTAATATGGTTTCTGTTGTGGTTTTGGTTGGTACTAGTGGTGGTGGTTTAATTTATATTGAGTTCCTTTGAAGGGATTGTATTCTATTGTTGCTTGTTAGTTTTGGATTTGTGCTGTAAAAAATACTCAGTAAGAGTTGGTATTCTTGATCAAACATTTCATATCTTCTTTGCACATGTATTGTTTCAGAGTGGGTCAGGAAAGCTTTGAAGCATAATTTGACCATTACTGTTTTCTTCTTGTTACTTTAAGAGGAAGGTGAAAATATGCAGACTCCCAAAGCGAGGTAATATGCACATTATTTTTTAACTTCGCAACTATCTGAGCTTTTCTATTCTTGTTGCTTGATTCCTTACCTTCTTTTTTTTCCTTCGTCGAATTCGTGGCTCGAGAATATGTAGTTGAAGTGGTAAAATGTGTGTTCTCTGTCTTTTTGTTGAAAATTTGTTAGCTTGATATTACTTCATATGGTCATAAGATGCTTACATTTATCTACACTAGTGACCAAGTGAGTACTGTCCTGTGATTAAACTGTTGGTAATGTTTGCCTGTAGGGGATGAAAATTGGCATGGTTTTCGTTTGTTATGATTTTACTTACCCAAATTCCAAAAAATGAGACAAAAGGGAAATCAAAGATGTCTTATGCTGTTTTATGTTGTTGATTGTAAAGGGAGTATTAACTACGTGTATATTTTTGTGATAGTAAAACATCAATACAAGTCTTTTCTTTGAAGCTGAACATAAGTAGCAGGAACACTTACGAAATCTTTTACATTATTTTCGAGGCGGGAGAGGGGGTATTGCCTTATCATTTTGAGCCTATTGAATCGATGAAGCACCGTGAGCTTTGAACGGAAATCATGTTAATATATTTTTGTTGGAACATCATTCTATTGCATTGATTTCCTGTTGCATCTCAAAATGATATACTTGTTTCTATTATGTTCTTACTTCTTCCATATGAGATTATCTAAGGGGAGCAGTTTGCTTTTTTCTTTTTTCTTTTTTCTTTTTTCTTTTTTCTTTTTTGTTCCCTTGTAAATAGTTGTAACATGGGATAAGTGTATAGAGAGATATAGGATGCTTTAGTCCTCAATGATATATATACTGTTTCTTTTTGTTTCTGTGAGTTTGTGACATTCACACCCATAGGAAATACCCACACTGTCATATGGATTTTGCATATTGACTATTAATGATCTATGGTTTTGGCAACAGAATCTGTTGGCTCATCTATGTGGCTGCCCTTACTGGCCCTTTATAAACAGACATCATCACAAATAAAATGAGGAAAAAAAAAACCACCTGGATGTCAGGTGGCTTTTGGTCGTTAACTCCTATGAATGCTGATTCTTATTTGTGTGGACAGTAGGAATGGCTCATCAGAAGTGCCTCCAAGAACATCTCCTTCCACAAAATCTTCCCAGAAGTCATCTCCCTCGACAAATCGGATTGCTCGGCAGCTCAAGGTGGCAGGATCAGGTTCTGGTTCTGGTTCTGGTTCTGCTTCAATCACTCCTCCAAATTCCTTGAGTAAGACTCCTAAAAAAAGGAGTCCTAAAGTCTTGGAACGTGGATCACCACGAAGCCCAATGACTGAGGTAGTCTATTTAATCTAGAATGGGGTCTGATCAACTATATTTTCTCTGATGATCTGCAATCAATTAAGTTAAGCATTCATTTGGTTACACCCTAAAGTATCTATGTATATAACTCATCTAATGAACTGAATACAAACTATGATTAACTATCTCATCTGCTTTGTTATATCCAGAAGCATACCCCAAGCAAATTGTCGGAGCTAGAATCTCAGCTCGGTCAGCTCCAAGATGAGTTTAAGAGGGCAAAAGACCAGCTGAACTCATCTGAAGCTTCAAAGCGGCGTGCCCAGCAAGAGGCTGAAGAAACAAAGAATCAGCTCTCAGTCATGTCAGAAAGGCTTGAAGATTCTCAGCAGCAGCTGATAGAGCTATCTAGTTGTGAGGATTCTCGGGTTCAAGAACTCCGCAAACTCTCCCAAGAACGCGACCGAGTCTGGCAATCTGAGCTTGAGGCTATCCAGAAGCAGCACTCTATGGATTCTGCTGCACTGGCCTCCGCCCTAAATGAGATCCAGAAACTTAAAAGACAACTTGAAATGGTGGCTGATTCTGAAGCAACCCAGAGTATGCATGCAGAAACCGCGCATGCTGAGATTGAAAATTTAAGGGAGGAGCTCTCAGAAACATTTTCGTTGGTCGAGAACTTGAGGAAAGAGCTCAATGAATGCAAAGTATCTGAAGCACATACACTGGAAGTGGCTAGAGAAGCTCAGCTGCAATTAGAAGAAACCATGAGAAGTGCAGAAAATCTACGTTTTGAAGGCCTAAAGGCAAAGGAGGCTTACAATATTTTGGTCTCAGAGTTGGAGAAATCTAAAGGTGAAGTTACTTCACTTGAGAATTTAGTGAGGAAACTCAAGGAAGATCTGGAAAATAGGAGCCACAATACATCTGACGCATCAGTAGAAATCATGCCTACGCAGGATAATGATGACAAGAAAGATGAAACTAATGAGCTTAAAGCTGAAATTGACTCATTAAAACTAGAGGTTGTCCAACTTAAGTCTGCATTAGAAGCTTCTGAGCTTCGATACCAGGAGGAATATATCCAGAGCACATTGCAAATTAGAAACGCGTTTGATCAAGTGGAGCAGGCAAAATCATATTTTAGTGCTAGGGAGGCAAAATTGGATTTAGAGTTGAAGAAAGCAAAGGGTGCAATGGAAGAGCTAAAATCAGAGATTATGACTAAGGAAACTGTGCTCCAGAATATATCAGAGGATAACAAAAAACTAAGTATGAAAATTGAAGAAAACGAGATTCATCCAAAAAAATCTGAGCTTGAGGGGGAGCTTAAGAAGTTGAAGGAAGATCTTCAGGATCTTAAGACGGCTTTGTTGGAAAAGGAGACTCAATTTCAGCGTACCATGGACGAGAATGAGAAGCTAAAAGCAGATATACAAAAACGAGAAGATGAGAGAAGCAAAGTCGATGAAGAGGTTGCATTGTTAGCAAAGGCTGCTGAAAACGAGGTTTTAACGAAACTCGGGTGCGTGACTGAGGAGGCAAATAAAAGCAGTCAGAGAGCTGCACGTGCTGCTGAACAGTTAGATGCAGCTCAAACCGCAAACTCAGAACTAGAAGCCGAGCTTAGGAGATTGAAAGTTCAGTCAGACCAATGGAGGAAGGCAGCTGAGGCAGCTGCCAATATGCTTTCAACTGGGAGTAATGGGAAGTTTGTTGACCGAACAGCTTCGCTTGATAGCAGCTATAATACTCTTGCTGCAAAGATGGACTCTCCTCTTTCAGATGACATGGATGATGACTCACTCAAAAAGAAAAATGGTAACATGTTAAAGAAGATTGGGGTGCTATGGAAGAAGGGTCAAAAATAAGACGCACCCAAAAAGAGAACTGCTTTCTTTGCTGCGTTTAAATACTTCTATTTTAGAATTTCCTTTATGTTTCGGTAGAATATATATGGCAATGTAATCATGTATGTGGTTGGGGGATAAAAAATCTCTGGCAAGAGAAGTGTTTTTACAGAGGATTTTGTATAGTAAAGTAGACATTTTGTTAATTTCAGCCATTCCATTTTGCGAAATTGTGCCTGATACATGCGCATAAGCACATTCTTGAACTCAGTTGGGTTCGCCCTTTCTTTCTCTTGTTGATGGAATGTTGTTCCAATGTACTAAATAATTCAATGAGATGACACTGATAAATGCTTGTAGAGCTAGTCAGTATCTGATCCATAAAATTGATTGAAGTCGACCTGCATCTGACCAGTTCACCCGAATTCAACCAGCAACCTAATTTGACCCGAAAATATAGATCTGAATCTGATCAGTGTCTGACCCAAAAACACCAAAAAAGTTCCAAGGTAATAATTAGAAAATATTAACTTATGTAATTTATTATAATATGTATGATAAATTGAGATTATTTATATGTGTCCTTACTCAACATCACAACGCTATTAACATCCAAGAATGACTTGATTAGTTTCCATCCTTACTTATTCTAAAGACAGTAAACTTATCCTAGTTTTGGTCAAGATTATTGTATTTAGAGATCTGAATTTTAACGAGAAATTTCTTATTCTAAAGCATATCAAGTTCCTCCAAAAACAAATCAATAGCCACCCAGCAGGCGTAAAAGATCACCGGGATCAATGGTTATTTGAGTCATGAAAGGTTAAATACTTTAATATAAGGTATTGAAATTCAGAAGTGAATTGTTGTTTGGATATGTTAAATTAAGTGCGATTTGTGATTTTAAGGAAGATTGAGTTGTATTGATGTGGGTTTATTATCGATTTAGAATCAAGCAATAGAATTTAGAAACCAAAGTCGTGCTCAGAAAGAAAAATAGAAAGAAAATTTGGTTTAGTGATGTCTGGGCGCGCAAGCATAAGCATTAAGCGCATGTGTGTATTATTTTCGAATTTCTTAGAAATTGAAATTGAAGTTTAGTAAGTATTGGTTTGGGGAGCAATGATTTAAAACTTTTTTATATAAAAATTGTGTAGCATAGAGAGAATTGATAAGGAAACTTCATCTGTATTTTTTACATATTTTGTCAATATTATATAGATGTGCTTCGCATGCATAGTATATTAAATTATATTAATATGAAGTAAATCAAATTAGAGAAATGGAGTAAATCTAGAGAAATAAAATCTCATACTGTTTGATTGCCAAATCTCTATATTATTACGACCTAAATGAACTCCAAACAAAAAAAAAAGGAAATAAAGTTACAAGTAAAATGTCACAGTCTAGTAAACTCTTATAGATATATAGGATTATACACTACTTACTTCTAAGTCATGAAGTTGTTTTTCTTCCAATTATGCATTATGATTTCAAGAAAAGATGAAACAAAACAAAATTACCTTCTCAATTTCACCAAATATGCAAAATACCTTGTAAGTTTCTACTTCATATGATAACAATAACAAATGCGCACACAGACCCACAGTCACGTATATTTAAACTTTTATCTTTCTAAGTACGTAACAATCCAACAATTTCATTTGTATAGTACTATTATAATAAGGGGGTGTTCGGAAAAAAACTTTTGATGTAACTTTTTAGTGTTTTGAATAAGTAAAAACACTAGTTATAAAAAATAATAGTGTTTGACAAAGTGGTGTATACTTAGTGATTAGTTTATTTTTAAAAGGTAAGATGGAGGAGACTCACTTGAGGGGGGATAAGGGGAATTCCTTAAATGAGTCTCATGAGATTTGATCCCTAGACCTCAGAGATACGAGGTGGGAAGTGATGACATTACTCCACCACCTCAATCTCGCATGATTAGTGGTTAGTGCCTTAGTGGTTGCACTAACTTTTGGCAAGCGTTTGCCAAATTTTAGAAATTAACATTTGAAGAGTGTAAATGTTTAAGAAATGGAGAAAGATGAGATAATCTGCTGATGTATGAAGCAGTAATAGTGCAGCAAAGTTTGGAGGTTGGTAGCTCAAGTTGACGGCTCCACCATGTGTTTTATATTTATGTGTTGTGTGTTTACATTACTCTATCGCAATGTATATATACTAGGGAACCTTTCTCTAGGTTATAATCCCTAGGAAGATCCTTACACATGATCCTATAAAGAGACAAAAGTCTAGATATTAACTTTTACTAAGGTCATGTGCACATCACATGATTCATACACTTCTATTTCCTTTACACTCCCTCTCAAGATGAGAGTGAGAAGGATTGAACACTCTCATCTTGCCTAAAATCCTGCCATATTGATGAACAAGAAGAGCCTTGGTAAGAGCATCAGCTATATGCTCCTTTGATGGCACATAGGAAGTTTGGATAGTGCCTTGTTTAACTTTCTCGCTCCCTTATATAGTCGCAATCCAATTCTATATGTTTGGTCCTCTCATGATAGACTGAATTTGCAGCTATAGAGAGTGCAACTTGATTATCACATTTTAATGTAGCAACAAACAGTTTCTCGAGTCCAAGATCCTTTAGTAGAGACATCAGCCAAGTAATTTCACAAGTTACTAGAGCCATTTCCCTATATTCAGCTTCTGTTGATGATCTAGCAACAACAGTTTGCTTCTTGCTTTTCCATGAAATAGGATAAGATCCTAAGAGAACACAGTAACCAGTTGTAGATCTTCTGGAGAATGGACATGATACCCAATCAGAGTCACAGTATGTAGTGAGTTTATCTGAACTATTGCTAGCTAATTAAGAGTATACCTTGTTCAGGAGCTTGTTTGATGTATCTAAGGACTCTTCTAGCAGCTTGCATATGAATGGAAGTGAGCTGTTGCATGAACTGACTCAGAAGTTGAACTGAGAAATTATTATCTGGTATAGACGGAGTTAGGTAAATTAGTTGACCAACCAATCTTCTGTAAGACTCAGGATTAGTAAGAGGTGTCGCTTTGTCAGGTTTAAGTTTCATGTGATTGTCTAGAGGAAGTTTCAGGGACTTTTGTTTGTCTACACCATACTTCTTTAACAAATCAAGTGCATACTTTCTTTGAGAAATAAAGATGTCTTGATATGTTCTTGAAAATTCCATTCCTAGATAGTAACTCAGATCTCCCAAGTCCTTTAAATGAAATTGAGAGCGAAGCAAAGCTTTAACTTTTTCTATCTGATTGTTGTTGTTTCCTGTGATGATCAAGTCATCTACATAGATGGGTATGGGCAGTGAACGTTGTGTATGTCTCTTCAAAAAACAGTGAGTGATATGCATGAGATTGAGTGAAACCAAAGGAGATCAGGGCACTAGACTATTTTGCAAACCTTTCTCTAGGTGCCTGCTTGAGTCCATACAATGCTTTCTTCAATTTGCACACTAGAGGTTTGCATTCCCTCTGTCTTGATGAGCTGTCATCGGCAAGATTTTAAGTTACATGAGTGTATCCAAGAGGAATAAAGAGGAATATGCATATATATATATCTCTATTCTATATGTGAACTACCAACAATTTTTATATATCTAACCAGTTAATAAATTTTTTTTAAAAAAAACACTAACACAAAAAAGGGTAATACGGTTCCTAAGAAACTGCCACTAACTGAAGAGGTTACTTCTGTATACAACTGCGAGTATCAGAAACAAAACAAAAAAACACACTACATTACAGTTTTTTCTCCCTCTCTTCTCCATCTTCTTCCTCATCACTGCAATTAATCTGTTCATTCTATTCCAGTCCCCTACAAAATTTAAAACTGAAAATCAACATTAGGTAATTATAAAGTACAAGTAATTTTCAAATTCCCATTTAAAACAGAGTAGCAAGGGTTGACGTTTTTAAGAGCAGCAAGAATAATAAGAAAATTTCTAACATCCTTTTTTTGTGCGTGTGATTTTAATTAGAGTCAATGATAATTGAATCACCATAAACAGTCAAGGGCAGCAAGCGAAGCAGGTTCAATCAGGAAAACGAAAGAAGGTATGTTTTTACATAAATTGAAAACACAATTTAAAACTGAAAATCGACATATAAAGATAATGTATAACATCCTTTCTTTTTTGGTGATTTTAATTATGGTTTCAAGGACAATTGAACCACCATATACCTTCAAGATCAGCAAGCAAACGTTTTTACATAAATTGAAATGTATATGTGAAATAAAAAGAAATTGAAGTAAATGTAGTTCATCTATATTGTTTTCAGAACAAGAAAGCTATATGTTTGTTCTTTTAAATTGATTCCCAAAAAAGCAAAATCTTACTTGAGCTCATTCAATGGGATGTTGAGAACCAACAGTTCACCCACATGCAACACTATAGTCACGAACTGCCCCGCTGCCTCACCTCCACCCGGGGACCCGCCACCGCCTGCATCGGCGGAAACCGCCGGAACACCCTGATGGGTGACATTAATATTTTATTTGGGTTTCTAAAATTTGGTAAGTTTCTCCCTTTTTTTACATATGAACCCAATTCTCTCTCCTCTGATTATTCAAGACCAAATCAAACACAAATATCAATATAAATAAAACCTTAAAATTTCCTGATTTTTTTTTTTTTTGTAAACGGTCTTTTTCTTTTAAGTGAAACGTTTTTTGTGATTTTTCAAGTGAGAGATAAAAAGAGGAGGAAGAAATAGGGAGGAACAAATTTATTTGGAGCTTTTGATGAGTTTGTTTGTTTGTTTGTCAATTAAATAGGGAGGAAGAAACTCAATATAAACTAGGACTTAAGAAACAAAAAGAGAGCAACTGAGAAACACAATGAGAGAGAAAGAGAAATTAGATGAGTTTGTTTGTTGGTCAATTAAATAGGTAGGAAGAAATTTATTTGGAGCTTTTGATGTGTTTTGGGGATGAAATTAGAGTCGTCGATGAAGGCAAAGATAAATAGAGGATTGATTTGATCCCTCACATCACATCTTTTTTGCCCTTTTTCCTTCTGATGAGTATAAGATCTGTTTTTTTTATGGATGTCATAGTAGTAATAAATAGGGAGGAAGAATTCTCATTGTCCTTGAATTGTTTTATGTCAACACGTGGGTATTACCACTAGATAGTTTTACCAAAACCTCCATTCATCAACCACTACAAAGTTTTACCAAAACCTGTGGGTTCATGATATCTAGGATAATGATATTATTATCATTTTATTGTATATTAAAAAAGGTTTTTGATAATAATATGAGATATAGAGTCCTATTGACTATAGGTAATAATACTTATACTCTTGAGTCTTTAACTATTAAAAAACTCAAATTTACATTTCTCCGTAATTCTTTTAATGATTGTCACCAAAAACTCTTGAAGATTTTAGTATTCACCGAATTCCCTTAAATATCCTTTTATCTCTATTCTATATGTGAACTCTTGACATTTTGGTGTCCACCCTTAATTACCTAAATACCCCCAACTACCAACAAATATTGCAAAACCAATTCAAATCTCTATTATATATGGCAACTACCTACTTTAATTAAACAAAAAAAAAATTAAGATCACCATATCTCTATGACTCTATCTTTGCTATATGTAAATAATTTTATATGCTTTCGCACGCATCGCGTGCATATAAGACTAGTATGTCTTACTTTAAGTCACCATGCAAAAATGTATTTTGCACATCCATTTCACATGTATGCCATTGATTTATAGAAGCAACTACTAACAGAGCCCTAATGATGCTCATTTTTGCTGCTGGAGCATAGATTTGTGTATATTCAATGCCTTGCTTTTTATTGCACCCTTATATTACCCGTCTTGCTTTCTTCCTTTCTACACTCCCATCAGCTTTATACTTAGTCTTATAGACCCATATGTACCCTATAGCCTTCCTGCCAGGTGGAAGGGATGTAATGTCCCATGTTTCATTTTCTTGAAGAGCCTGCAATTCTTTGTTCATAATATCCACCCAACCAGGTTGAGCTGCAGCTTCATAGTAAGATCCTGCTGATTCTTCAATTTCCACAATTTAACTGACCATGTTTGCAAAATGAGCATTAACACCTGTATTAACAACTTGAGTAGCAACTTCTACTTGATTAGTGTTGTTATGAGCATGAGAAGAAGTGACAAAATCATTCAGCCAGGCAGGAGGGTGAGTTTGTCTAATGGATTTTCTGAGAGTAGGTTGTGACAGAGATGGAACAGGTTTAGTGAGGAGGGTCATGAGTGGTAGGTTCATCATCAGAGAAGACATTTTCATGAACAGGTTCAGTTTGAATTTTAGTACTAGGTGTGAGTTTAGATAGGTCAAAAGGAAGAGGATTCATGAATGGAAAGGATTGATTAGGCTGCATAAGAAAAACATGTTCATAGAACTTCACATCTCTAGATACAAACTGTTGTTCAGTCAAAAGATTTTCAAGTTTGTTGCCCTTTTGTGTTGTAGGGTAGCCAAGAAAGAGACAGGGAACAACTTTGATGGTGAATTTGTCATTTTGTCTATCTTGGTTGTAAGCCATGGCTAGACAACAAAATGCCTTCATGTGAGTGTAACTAAGTTGCTTAGCAAACATCTTCTCATAAGGTGTTTTGTGTTCAAGTACACTTGACGGAAGCCTATTGATTATATAGGTTGCAGTCATGACAAAGTCTCCCCAATAGGATATAGGAAGGCCAACTCCAAACCTCAGAGCTCTACTGATATCAAGCAAGTGTCTATGTTTTCTTTTCACCACACCATTTTGTTGTGGTCTATCCACACAACTTGTTTGGTGCACTATTTCTTTTTTAGTAAATAAGGAAATGCACTCTTGATCCTAGAATTCCAATGCATTATCAGATCTCACTATTCTCACTTTTCTGTCAAATTGATTCTTGGCATAACATAATTTTTTTTGAGTGTGACAAATGAGTCAGATTTATGTTTCAATAGATGCACCCAAGTTGCCTTAGTGAAAGCATCTACTATTATTAGGAAAAATCTGTATTTACCTTTATATGGTACCTTATAAGGACCTTATATATCTATGTGAATTAAATCAAATGGTCCTGGCACAGTGGTGATGCTGGTAGAAAAAGGTGTTTTTGTAAGTTTGGCCATGGGACAGGAGAGACAAATTTCTTTATGAGCATATTTTATACATCCTTTCAAGCAAGGTATGTGTTTCATTTTTCGTATTGATGTATGTCCTAGCCCAACATGCTAAAGAGAATAATCTGAAAGCTTTTAAATTCATAGAAAATATTTCATTGCATAAATTCTCACATTTCAAGTCATTGTAAGAAGAATCATCAACATCAATACAGTTGTTATAAGTAGCAACAACATTTGATTCATAACCATGGCCAACATTTGCCTTAGGTCCAGTATGAAGTTTTTGTAGCTTGTTTTCTTGAGTTGTCGTTGAGCAGGTAGGCTTTCTTGTGTCTTGGTTGATGAGGGGTTGATTGTGGAGATAGTAGAGACCACCAGTGGCAGTATTAGTTACTTTAGTTCTATGTGTTGTGCAATCCTGCATAACACAATAGTCTTTACAAATTATCACACAAAAATCATTATGTTCATTCTGCTTTTGAACTGACAATAAATTTTGTTTGAATTTAGGAACATAAAGCACATCCTTAAGTTCAATCCCATTTCTTAGCAATACATTTCCCATGTGAGTCATATAGGTTGTACCACCATTTAGAAGATTTATTTTTGGTCTGTGAGACAACTGATTCACATTCTTAAGTTTCTCAATGTTAGCAATCATATTGTCAGATGCCCCTGAGTCAATGATCCAAGCATCATTGGTATTTTTTACAAAATGGCAGGAAACCATACCTGCAAAATGATTGTATATTTCCTCATCAGTTTCATCTCCCTTTTTTCACAGCTGAGTTGCTAGAACTAGCACCCAATTTAGTATCTCTTGCAACTGCTATGCTATAGCAGTGGCAAGGTCAACACTACGTACATTCAGTTGAGCATTGGAAGCATTCTTCTTCCTTAAATTTCAGCCATACAGTGTTCCCTTGATACTTCCCTCTGTAATTGCCATCTTTACTCTCTTGATTGTTCTCAAAATTCTTGAATCCTGCTTGGACTTGTTGTTTCCAGTAGGAAATCTATCCTTAACCAACACTTTTCAGCCACGTGGTTGTTCTTCTTGCAAACAATATAAAAATATTTGTATCATTCTTAGTCTAGAAAGTTGTGCCCACACTTTCTTCCTTTTCTCCTCCCAGAACATTCTTTTGTGATTCCTCCTTTTGAATCATTGACACATTTGTATCTACATATGGTAATGGGTTCGTAAGAAGAATATGACTAATTCTTAGACTACCATAGCCAAGGTCCAAGCCATTCAGAAACTGGAACAACTTTTGTTCCTCTCTTTGTTGATTGACAGCTTCTATGAATGTTGCTATCTCTGCAGTGACATTAGTGATGGTTGGATAACCAGTCAAGGATTTTTATTTCTTCCCACAATACTCTTAGATCAGTGTAATACTCAGACACGTCTTTCATTTTGCTTAACTTCATATGTGTTTTTGTTAAGTCTATATTTTCTGCTACCATGGCTTACACTGAACCTGGTTTTTAGACTGAACTTGATTTCTATAGCTGATTTTATATACATGACAAATCTCCTAAGATTATCAGTCATGTTGTTGAGAAGCCAAGCTATAACCATGTTGTTACAAGCTTCCCAAGATTCCTTCTTAACTAGATCTTCACTGGACTTAGTCAAAGCACCAGTGATAAAGCCAAGTTTTCTCTTTATAGCAAGAGAAATTTCCATAGACCTCTTCCAAGGTCTGTAATCTATAGTTCCTGTTAATTGTGGGTCTACTTTCAATGAATTAGGCCCATCAGAGGGATGCATATACAGAGGACTATTACATTCAATGGTAGTTTTTGAAGTATCTCCACCAGCCATAACTCAAGCACAAATGAAAGATGAAAACTATTTTTCAGCACTATGAAGCTAAAAACTTTAATCAACAGATTATCAATTACCTTTCTAGAGCTCTGATACCATGTAAACGTTTAAGAAACGGAGAAAGATAAGATAATCTGCTGATGTATGAAGCAGTAATAGTGCAGTAAAGTTTGGAGGTTAGTAGCTCAAGTTGACGGCTCCACCTTCTATCACAATGTACATATACTATGGAACCTTTCTCTAGGTTATAATCCTTAGGAAAATCCTTACACATGATCCTATAAAGAGACAAAAGTCTAGATATTAACTTTTACTAAGGTCATGTGCACATCACATGATTCATACACTTCTATTTCCTTTACAAAGAGCCAAAACTTGAAGTGAACAACTCAAGACATTTATCCCCTAAAATTACCTGAAATTATTCTCATTAAATATGGGGCACTTATAACAAACATGAAGGTAGGAAAAAGACTTTGAATGCATGAGCCATGAAAAATAAATTTTGTGGAATGATACATGACATCAAGCTCTTCCTCACTGTGGAAATCAAGATTATATCTCAACTTAATTATTTATGTTTATATATGACAAATAATAATACATATCATTTCGACAAATAATTATGAGGACGGTTTTAGTTTTTATAAATTGTACATATTCAAATGTCATTTTTCAATAGTCCCATACTTCTATTAATATTATATTTTTTCAAAAAAATAATGCATAAATAAACATTGAATTTAACCATATAAATACTAATCATTTTACTGAAATTAATATTATAACTAAAATATGTACTTTTTGTCTTTTATATTTACCAAAAATTTGTATTTTAAACAACTACTTTCACAATTAAATTCTAACAGCTACTACTAGACAATTAATAGCTACTTTGACAGCTAACAACTAGTGCAACAACTAATCTCTAATATAACAAATACTTTTACCGAACAAGCCCTAATATTTAGATTTGCAAGTAGATCAAAACAAGAAACACAATAAGAAATTCTAGATATCAATACAGACTATAATCTAGTCTAATCTATAGTTGTCAAATTTCAAGTATTTAGGTGCAAAAACAATAATAAATATCAGAAGGCAGGGCACATGTAATAGCTGATATTCTAAGAAACTTTTAAATAATTGATAATTATTTTTATCCAGAAAAAATTTTGTTTTACGAATGAGTTTATTTTTAATTATCTAGTTGTAATTGTTCAGTTAGTTTAATTAGCAGCTCGGAAGTTTGGGTCATTACAGATGATATCAGAGTAACCCTGCGGTTGTATGCTAAGTTAGCCACCTAGCAAGGGTAAAAGATTCTCGGGATCGATTTAATGGTTATATGGGTCATGAAAACGATTATCTGGGTTGTGAAAGGTATAGGAATTTTAAAAGTGAATTAGTTTTTCGGGATGTTGAGGTTAGTCTGATATGCGACTTCATAAAGTTTAAGTTATATTGATTTGGGTTTATTGGCGATTTAAGAATCGAGCATTATAATTTAATAATCAATGTAGTGCTTAGAAAGTAAGAAATAAATTATATTTTAGTTTAGCGATTAAGAGTGTGTGTGTCGATTTTCGTAGAAATTGAAATTGGAGTTTAACATATATTGGTTTAGGGAGCAATGAATAAAAGTCAAAAGTTCCTTTGAATTGACTTTTGCTGAAAAGTATTTTATGCGATATTCGTTTTGAAATGATTAAAACTTCTATATTTCCAAAATTTTGAGGATGAAATCTATTGTAAGGTGGTAGATTGTCATAACCCAAATTTTAAGTAGCTTTTAAACTATTGAGAATAATTTTTATCAAGGTAAAATTTTGTTTTACAAATGAGTTTGTAAATTATCTAGTTGTGGTTGTAGATGAGTTTAATTAGCAGCTCAAATGCCTGTTACGACACGTGTTAGCTAAGAAGACATAATCTTGTTTTATAGTATCATATACAGATAGACTTCCTTTCCTCTTTTTTAGTGCATTCTTACTCGGACTTAGTATTTTACTCCTTATCCATAAATCCGACAATGGGGGCTCACCCTTGAAAAGTTAATTAATGAATTCACCTAAAAGATAAATCTAGAGAGAAGGACTCTCCCTTCTCTCTAGAATTCTCTAAGCACCCTCCCATCGCCTTTCTCTATGTCCTCTTCACCGCCTCTCTCTAAGTCCCATCCACCACTTCTTCCCTGTGCTCTCGCCTCTCAGCCTCCTCCTCAGCCATATCCACCCAAATATGAGGAGCCTCGCCTCCCATCGACAAGAGAACCACCAAGCCACCACCTTGTAGCTTCTCTTGTCGGTGCATAGGTTGGTGGTTTGATGGTTCGTTCCCGCCACAAAGCTCATCTTCCCTAGTCAATGCTTTTCTATTGCCACTGTCATCCCATATGACCGCCGCCGTCAGCTACCCGGAAAATGGCTTGGTGTTCCAGATTTGACCTTTTTTAGCTTAAGTCGGTGGTTCCTCCCACCATCGCTCTCGCCTCAACCACCAAGGCATGGTTGCCGCCCGTTCTTCGTTTGCTAACTTGATAGGGGCAACAATTTTTTGTTGTTTTGCTTGTAAGGGATTTAACAGGCTACTCATTCTAACAAGATGCATCTTTTTTTTCGAGAGCTTATTTTCTTAGTTATTCCACAGTTAATTGTACTTGGCTGGGAGTAATCCAGGGATGGGTGACCTCCTGGGAAATTTTCTCAGGGTGCGCATAAATGAGGACAAAATATGCCGGAAGACCTTGTATTGGTTATTGATGTCAATTGTTGACCGTGGATGAGCATTGGTAACGATAGAATCGACTCCGTATGGGTTGGGTGTTACACTGCTGCCCTCCGTTGTCGGTGGGATTGCTTTTTGGTTGGTGGAGTTTACCTGTGCGCCGCCGTCTTGACCAACCTAAATCCGAACAACGGCTTGCCACCGTCGTCGTAATTGAAGACCCAAATTTTGTCTCCTTTAAGAAATCTATATTTTAAGTTTTAGTTTTTTTTTTCTGGCTGCTTTTTTTTTTCTTTTTCTTGTATTTTAGTTTTTATTTTCCTAGTAGTCTCACTCTAAGATAGTGATTCCACTAGCTTAGATCATAGTGGTATCTCCCCTAAGATAGAGATTTCACTGGTATCTCCATGTACCTCTTTAAAAAAAATGAATTCACCTCCTTGCTTCTAATATCCCTTTGTTTGTCGCTCTCCACTGTGGAGTATTGGAGAAATTGGTGAAATATAAAAAAGAAAGGTAGTCGAGTGATGGATTTTCTTACATATTCCATCATTTGATGGAGGTTTTTGTTATAAAAAAAAGTCGTAGTGGTCTCTAATTAAGAAAAAAATTATATAAGTTGGTTTTTGACAGATTTTGTCATCAAGTAAAATAATTGTTATAGTTTCTATATATACAACAAGCGGTAGTTGAGGACTTAGGGTAGTAAAGATTAAAGGTCATATGAAGAGGGGAGGGGGGAGGGGGGGAAGGGGGAAGGTAAGGAGTCATTAATTAGGGTAGTATAGAATAGCTGAAGATAAGTTGGATTTAGGTTGCAACTTAAAAGTATTTGATTTATTTGAGACTGTAATTATAGTTTTAATATAAAGTCAACTTAATGAATTATGTGGATTTACAAATAAAAATGAATGGTCTATATTACATAAGTTATGGTGGCTACAGTTTTATTTTAGTCATTGTAAAATTGTCAAAAAAATTACAAGGTGATTGAAAAAGTCAATAAAAATATCACCGAGATATTCACAATTTATATCGGATATAAAATACGAGTTTCTTCCCCTCAAAAAAAAAAAAATACGAGTTTCTTGGAGTAATATGCCATTAAATAGCTCTAGAGCATTGGGCTATTACTAGCATATATGGGGCACAACACAACACAGCTCCCAAAAGAGAAGGCCCAAGTAAAAAGAAGCGAGACTTGGACCATATTTCTGAACCCAAAACAATAGAAGTAGTTTCATTTCTCATACAAACGCGGAAAGTGAGTTCAACTTCAAACCCTATCCTATATAAATCTCAAACACATCTTTTGCTAACAAAAGAATTAGGGTTTTTAACACTAGCCGGCTGCGCCTGTCACTCGCGAGGAGAGAGAGAGAAACCCTCAAACACCCACCTCAGTAGCTCGAACAATCTTCATTCTCGTCAATCATGGGGTATCATCTTTCACCTTCACTCATTTTTTTTTTCCAATTCATTTACTATTATTGCCTTTTGTTTTTGAAATTGCCTTTATTTGAACTGTTTGATTATCTGGGTTTTCATCTAAAGATCCGAACTTTAAATTTTTATCATGTTGAGAAGTTATATTATGGGAATTTGAGGTTTAATGGGTAGTAATAAATGTTGATTTTTTTTTTTTTTGGTTTAGATTGATGGAAAAATTTTTGTAATGCTTTTGATAGAGTGGATTGGGAATAATGATTTAACTTTACATTGTTAATTAGAATATTTCCTTCGTAAATCCATGTTTTTGCACTGGTTTGGCTGGGAAATACTTAATTTTTTTCTTTAAGTATTGGGTTTGTGAATTTTAGGTGCTGCTCAGTTCTTTAGCTATTAATTTGTGTCTATTGTACTTCTGAGATTTTTTTTTATATCCTAATTTTGAATTTTCCTAGTTTAGCTACTTATATATTGACAAGAATGTAGTTTTCTCAGTGATGAAGTAACAAGTAGAATTTTTTTTGGCCAATGTAGTAAGTACGAATCACATGAGTTCCCATGTATATTGTTTTGGTTGATGGTTCGTAATCAATGATTTCTTAGTAATTTTGGTAATATAATGATGTTAGCTGTATGCACTTCTTGTTGAGAGTAGATGAATCTTATGCACAAGTGGTGGTTTTGGTTCTTGTTTTTGGGGACAAGTGAGTGATTTGTTACATGGAGATGGAGATGGTTTTGGTTTTTGTCTAATTGTGCTTTGTTGAGAGAAGTTGTAAATGGGTTTTATATGAATGGATCAAAAGATTAATTGTTTGCTCGACTATCAGGAAGACACGTGGTATGGGAGCTGCTCGCAAGCTGAAGTCTCATCGTAGAAGGCAGAGATGGGCTGATAAGTCATACAAGAAGTCTCATCTTGGGAATGAATGGAAGAAGCCATTCGCAGGTTCTTCTCACGCAAAGGGCATTGTCCTCGAGAAGATGTAAGATCATTACATTGGACGACGATTGACTCCATACTTCCAATTCTTTTTGGATATTGAAAATGACTGGTTTGTCCACCTTTTTCTCATTTGCAGTGGTATTGAAGCTAAGCAGCCTAACTCTGCTATTCGTAAGTGTGCCAGAGTTCAATTGATCAAAAACGGAAAGAAGATTGCAGCCTTTGTTCCCAATGATGGTTGTTTGAATTATATTGAAGAGAACGTAAGTATATACTATCCATGTTAAGCATTAAAAGAAGTTTCTATTTTTTGTGTGGTCATTTTACAGTGTATTTACCTGTGGTTAATGTAGGATGAGGTTCTGATTGCTGGATTTGGACGTAAAGGTCACGCCGTTGGAGATATTCCCGGAGTTCGTTTCAAGGTTGTGAAGGTTGCAGGTGTATCACTCCTTGCTTTGTTCAAGGAGAAGAAGGAAAAGCCTAGGTCTTAAGCTAGGGCTTCTGTTAGGGCACTTCTGCTTAGCAGTATTGTGTTTCTGCAGTTTGAGAAATAGAGGTGGAACTGTGTTATCAAGCTGTTTTTGTGTTTGTTATGGTTTAATATCTAGTGATTATGCAACAACAATTTTGAGGTTGAGATTTGATTTCTCTTGGCTAATTATACTCTTTGGAATATCGTTCACTCTGGTCTCTCAATCAACTTGGTCAAATTTTATGATTAACATATGTTACGTTATGTGTTGATAAAAAAAAGTTTTGAGAAGCAGGTTTCTGTTATGACCACTTCAGATGAAAATTTAAGAACCACCACATTAAAATTTGGAAAACCATAGTATGGTACTACACTACTACTAGGCAGGCCTTCATCTCCTTTTGTTTACTCTAATTTCTCTTTTGATACGTCTTCTTAAGTTTGTCCCATACTAGAACTACCCATCATTTTTGTCTCTGATGAATCACCCATCCAAAAGTTGAATAACGTAACCAAAGTTCAATGGGCCAAATTAATGGTGTTGGGAGTTGAGATTAGCAAACATCAAAGTCACCGAGTAGAGTTTCCATTAAGTATATCTTACTTATTTCGTGTTTATTTGCAATAGTGTGAATGTTTGTTAGTTGTTAAAAGGTAAATACTGTCATTTACCGCTTTTTTAATAGGTGATTTTACGATTACTATTTACCTCATTTTGAAAAAAAATTAAATTTAGACCTAAAAGGCAACTTTTTTTGTTTGAAGTGAAAGAAAAAATTTCATTAATTGAAAGTCATATGACATGAGGTATTTACAATTGTTATTTAGTAAAAATAAGATACAACCTAACTTGATCAAATGAAGTTGCTTTAGGACATAAAATTATGAAAATTCAACATTAATAGCAATAAGTAAACCATCAATGAATTGTATTTTGCAACAAATCATAAAATTAAAATTTCAAACTCCTAGAAAAGGAGACTAGCATATCAGACTCCAAGCTCTTACTAGTGGAGACAAAGATCTCAATAGTTGAGTAAAAAACATTCCAACAAAGAGAAAAGAAGGATTTTTATTAAAGAAAACTAGAAGAACAAGTGCATAATAGTATAGAAAGATGGCGGCATTCCCAACTAGCTATCGGAAGACTAGAGTTTTTTAGGCTAGAAGCGGGACTGAGAGAGGGGATCTTGGATTTTGCTTTGGTGTAATGATCTAAAGGCAACTTATGTATACTTTTAATACTTTTTGTGCTTTTATAATGACATTTTTCTGGTTTTTCTTGGTTTTATTTATATGTACTTCATCATAAAAAATGAACGAAGTGGTAGAAGTATATATAATGGTATCATTTGATGGTCACAACTGAAAAACGAGAAAAGAAATCAAAATATATATAATTCGACTTTTGGTTCTTAATTACATTTTTATTCCAGAAGCCAATAATTGACACAATCATTTATTGAAAATGCTGTAAGAGACAAATTTTACTTGTTAATTTAGTAATATACTCTCTTAGTCTGTCTATTTTGCAATAGTTAATATTTACTAAAAATAAATATTTACAATAATTAAATATCTGCATATTTGCCTTTTGTGGGGTTTGTTTTCACTCCATCTCTCCTACTAACTAAATGGGCCACAAATTCCCCCCCCTCTACAACTCAAAACATCATTGCAAAATGGAGGGAGTATATTGGGATAAAGGGATAAAATTTCACATAATTATATATTTCCTTTAGTATATCACTATGGTCGAAATCGAGTTTGTAAGGAAGGGAAACTCAAATACTTCTCTCTACATTTGAACAACTAAGGGTCCGTTTGATTCAACTTATTTTGTCTTATCTTATCTTATAAGATCTTATTTGATCTTATCTTATCTTATAAGATAGTTTATTGTGTGTGCCTAACATCTTATTTTATCTTACTCATCTAATCTTATCTAATATAATATGATATGATCTTATAAGATCTTATTTTGTCTGAAATAAGTTAAAATAAGTTGAACAGAATAGAGCCAAAGGGTGTTCTCTTTACTTTAGAAAAAAAAAGCTTCAAATAAGATAAGTTCAAATAAGTTTTAACACTTCCCAATGAACTATAATAAGTTTTAACAAGTTAAGCTTAGATAAATTCAGGAGAATTAAAGTGAATAAAACACATCCAAAAACTTTTTTTTTAAGGTCAACAACTTGCCTTTCTTCCATAATTTTTTTCTCACATCTCAAGTACGCAACACCTATTATTCTTGTAGCGTATACATCCACATAAATTCACGTATCACGAAACCTTCAGCTCTCCACTCCTTAATTTTCTCCTGAATTCTATTCGATTGACCGTCTCTACTCTCTAGGTTGGTTATCCCTAATCTCCTCATAGAATGACAGTGGAATGGTTAAAGATCTAAATACAGCTTCCAACTCTTCATGTCAAACCACACCAAATGCTCAACCTTTGAGATTCCTCACAAATTCATTGCATGGCTCAATTCCCTGCTCAGAGCATCCTTCTCATTTACGAACATAACTTGCACACACCCAAGGGATATGCTATGTCTTATGTGCCCCTTTTTAAGCACCTTCTATAATTAAGACTTCAGTTCATTCATCTCAGCTAGCACCATTTTACAAGGTGCCATAGAAATAGGTCTAATTCCACATTCACAGAAAAACAACTCAGTACTTATGCACCATTGAGACATCCACAAGTCTTTGTTCCTTTTCAATCCTTCGAAGATACTACCTCCGTTTACAAATAATTGTTATGTTTTTCTTTTTAGACTATTTTTTTTTTATGCATTTAGACTATTTCTATTTAATTATTACACTTTTACATACAAATATTTCTACCTCATATGTTTCACCACCCATTTTATTAATCCACCCAAAAAAAAATTCTACGTCATATTTTTCTCTCCCCTCCAGGTTCTTTTACATTTTCTAAAATAAAATATACTTATGTCGTACTTCTCTCATGTTTTTTTCAGAATTTTCTTGGTTCTCCTTCTCCCCCAAAGTGAAGTGTAACAAATATTTGTAAACGGAGGGAGTAACATACAGTAAAACCCCCTTTTGCATCAGCCTTAAAGAGTTAAAGTAGAGATGTTGCTCACTCCTAGTTTAGAGTTGATCATTCTCCTAGATGTTCCAACTTTAGGAGCTCTGCTCAAATGGAATTATCTTTATTTTTATTTCTCTTACCTATTGTGAGGCATATTGAGTGAATTCTTGGCCTATTTCTCTTAAGTGCTACCAGGTTTCTTGGCACATAGTTTTATGAGAACTAGTTTGTAGGCCCAGGTAATACCCAGGGTATTTATAGTTTTCATTAATATTAATATTTTACTTTAAAGTGATATCACTAAATATCATTTGGTTTAGTAATTAAGACTTTAGTATATAAACTTGAAGTCATGAGATCAAATCCTATGTAATGCATTATCTATTTTTTTTTTTGTATATGGATCACATGTAGTAAAATAACCTAAGGGAGAGCGCCACGTAACACCTTTCCTTGGTTAAGAACATCTTTTAATATATTAGTATAAATAGATGATAAACAGGGTAGATAGACAAATTCTTTTTAGAAAATATTAACTCTTAATAACCCATTGACCTCTTCAAAGTGTTGATATTTTTCAAAAAAATAAAAATACAATCACACTTATCTTGTCTATCATCCTCCTACAACTGCATGTCAAAGTACTTGGTAGCACTTGAAAATAACAAAGCAAGGAAGTAGCATATTAAAAAATATTAATTTAGAAAAATCTAGATGTGTATTGCACATTTAGTTGTGAAATGTACATCTTACAAATGAGACTAGAAAAATCTACTACCTAGTATCTACTTATTAAGCTAAGTAAATAAGTAGAATCATCTAGATGAAAATAAACAAAGTATGTCATAGTAACCGACATACATCATGTATATATATATATGTAGGAATACATGATGTTGCAATGTAAGATGAAAAAAAGTAAATGGAAATCTGTCCATGTAATACCAGTTGACCATTTTATGAAACTTCACTTTGCTCATCTCTACATTATTCTCATCAATATTTCTCCCAAAATACAATACCCACCTAATCTTCCGCATATAAAACCAACATAGCATTCAAAGAGGCAATTGACTATTAAAACTGACATGGTTTAAATAGGGGCGGCAACTATAAAGTTAACGTTGTACGCTAAGAGATGGGAGGGAAAAAAGAGTATGGCAATACCTGCCGTGGAAGATTTTGTAGTCCATTTAGAGGATGAACATGCACAAGGCAGAAGTCGAAGCTTCACGCGTTGGGATATGCCGCAGATGTGTGTGTGTATATATATATATAAGCATGTTCATGACAATAATCTTCTTTAATCGTCCATTTATACTATGTAAAAGAGCAAGTAGTATAACATGTGAAACATTAAGTACATGTTACCTTGCAAATTAAAGTTAAATTGCATTAATACAACCAAAATCAATAAGTTTCCTTCTGACTATTTTCTAAAGAAGGCACAATATCAACCTTCAAGAATGCTTCGGTGGCTGATCCAGTGGCTGAGTTGCTCACCTCAACCACATTAGGTACTGTATTCTTTATCTTAAAAGGAGCCCTTGCCGCATAACCGACTTCTAAGGAGGGCAAAGGAGGAGAGCATGAAATCAGGCTCGCAAGTTGTGCAGACTCATTTTCTTTATGATCACACGGCTCCGTGAAAGATGACAAAACAGAAGTGACCTTGTCAAAAAGCATAGAGTCGGACTGAAGATTTCTGTCCAATTCTTCCTGCATCTCCACCTTGTGGTCTATGGAATCCATATTACTATTGAATCCCTCAAATTGGTTTTCATCATAGGCATCTTCCTTGAACTCCACCGGAACAGTTTCTAAACATTGGTTCTCATCAGTAGCACTGTGCCCCATAGTTTCACCTTCATCCTGCTGTGTCTGGTGGCCAATAAAATCAAGATTATCAGCCTCATCGACTTGTTGAGATGGAGTGAGATTGTCAAAAGTGCTCCTATTGCTTCTATTACTCTGCTCCATGTTAAGATGTGGACTAGCACATTCTATTTTAACACAATCAGTTCCATCCAAGATATTTGATCCATCTTCAGAGGTAACAGCTACCAGATCAGTAGCTGAACGCAATATATTTTCTGTTTCTGGAGCAATTAAGTCATCCTCGACCAATGAACCAACATCAGGAAGAGTATGTTTCTCCCCATCATCTACTTCACTAATCAATTTAAAGGCATCTTCCTTGAACTCCACCAGAACAGTTTCTAAACATTGGTTCTCATCAGTAGCACTGTGCCCCATAGTTTCACCTTCATCCTGCTGTGTATGGTGACCAACGAAATCAAGATTATCAGCCTCATCAACTTGTTGAGATGGAATGAGATTGTAAAAAGTGCTGCTATTGCTTCTATTACTCTGCTCCATGTTAGAATGTGGACTAGCACATTCTATTTTAACACAATCAGTTCCATCCAAGATATTTGATCCATCTTCAGAGGCAACTACCAGATCATTAACCGAATGCGATATTTTTTCTGTTTCTGGAGCAATTAAGTCATCCTCGACCACTGAAACAAAATCAGGAAGAGCATGTTTCTCGCCATCATCTACTTCACTAATTGGTTTAAAGGCAGACTTACATGAGGTACCATTTGAGAGTACAGAGAAAGATCCAGATTCAATATCAGCACTCTTAGCTTGTGAGGCACCTTGCAAATCAGCTGAGCAGCCTTGCAGTTGAGCAGTTGGCGTAACGTTTGGATCAATGCTTTGAGAGTCAGCTTTGAGTTCTTTGGTGGAAATCTTGTCCGGATCAAGAGTAATGAGCAGCTTCCCTTGTGGGCTTGCTTCTTCCTCAGAAGCCACTATATTATCTTTGGCCTTTAAAGCAAGCTCAAGAACCTGCTTCCCCCCATCTGTTGCTTTGGCAACTTCACTATCTATCTCTAAGACTGACTTGGATAAATTACTCTTAGGAAGTTCACTTGGAGGATTTTCCAAATCCACCAAGTTATCCTGTATACATGATTTGAGGTTTGCTTCAAGGTTTTCAGAGTCAGCTTTGGGGCCGTCTTCAGTTGTGACAGTTACAAGATTACAAGCAAAGTTATTTTTGCCCACTTGCCAAGAATCAGGAACATGTTTTCCTAGAACAGATGCTTCAGGAATGTCATTGATTTTTCCTACAGCTGACTTTGGTGAAATGCTTATCAGGACTTCAGAGGAAGTCTCAACACTATCAACAGCGATAAGACCACTAGTTAACTTATCTTCGTACACTAGCCGAAAATCAGGAACAGGTTTTCCTAAATCAGATGCTTCAGGAACTATTTTGTTTCTTTCTAAAGCTGACTTGGGTGGATTACTTCTCAGGAACACTGAGGAAGTTTTAGAATTGTTATCAATGTGCTTAACAACAGAGGGATTTTGCAAATCAACAAATTGGTCCAGTAAACGAGTAGCTGTTTTGGGGTTTGTGTCAGTGTGCTGTTTAGGCTTGGCCATTCCAGCTCCTCCTGCTGCAATCAATCTAGAAGCACCAGTGCCAAGTTTCGTCTTGTTTGAAGTGCCAGAAGGGCTAAATGTGCCTGCCGCAGATCTAGGAAGGCTGCTTGGCAAGGCAGATCGAGATCGTGAACTACTAGGAGTCCTGGCACCAGCTTTTACCTGCACAGGACATTCCTCAAAATGTAAACAATAAACAATATATGCATGTACTATCAGTACACAAGACAGATTTAAAATTATAAAAACATCCAACTGCAAGTAGGGGAGCTCAGTACAGAGCTCTTTCACTCAGCGAGTTGCTAGCTTTTGAGTTGTGGTAGCATGGGCTTGGAACCGGTTACCCCTTCCACAACTCCCACACTGCCCAGAACCAGAAGCAGGTTAGGGTTGAACACCTTAAAGAAAAAGTATAAAGTGTTGGAAACTGACCCCATCAAAAAACCCAATGTTCGGTGATGGCATTCGAAGACCTGATGGTTTAGCAGAATCTGGGCGAGTATTGGACACAACACTCCCTGTCGAAGGTTGTTGCTTTGCAGATTGGCCAGATACAGAGCCTGAGCGAGTATTAGACACAACACTCCCCGTTGAAGGTGTTTGCTTTGCAGATTGGTTAGATATCCGTGGTACCTGATTCTCATGTTCACTCAAAGCTCTATCACTGGACAGATTATGCAGTGTTCGAGTAACAGTGCTATCAACAGTAACATCTTGGGAGGAAGGGGGGTAAGGATTCACGCCAAAATGCTTTTGATTAACTGTAGCCGTTGAAGAAGATGACTCTGTAGACCATTCGCTAATGGAGCTTGCTGGTGATATACTAGGAGAAAGGTCTGATGCAGACTTCAAATATGCTGACAGACGGGAATCCTTATTCTGAGATCTAACCTTTTCAACAAGTTTAGATGAGGTTCTGGTTTTGGAACCACATGCCAGATTGACATTCTTGACCATCATTCCTTTGATAGCACCTGTTTGAGATTTTCGAACATTTTCAGACACAGAGCTACTAGAGCTGTCACACGAAGAGCGTGAACTGCGTGTTGTGGTTCTGTTCGATACTGAAGAAGGTGCAGGAATTTTGGATGAAGCCGGAGCTTTAGGTAAAGGCTTTCTTGAATTAACTTGACGGGGAGCTTCTGGCAATGAAGCTCCTTTCACTGCACCATTTGAAATCAGGCTTAAATTAATAAGGTACATTTCGGATACATCGGATTTACTAGGGCAACATAGAGTAGATAAATCATTTTACCTTTTACACTTCCTGCAGCAATAACATCTACTTTAACACGACCAGCGCCAACCGACATCCTTTTGGGGGTTGCTGCTACTTTCAAATTTGGTTCACCAGCTGCCTTATTAAGTGGCCTAGAAACTAATGAGCTAGGCTCTCTGCTACGGCTGACAGGAGGCTTTATTAAGAAAAGCAAATGCTAATGTCAGTTCAACCATATTGTTGCAAGCATAAAATTCATTTCCAAGAAGTGATATATCTCCATAGTAAAAAATTTATAAATAAAGAATATGCTCCCTCCATCCCTATAAAATTCTCACATAGTCCTTCACGAATGTCGTATGAATTTTCACAATTTCAAGTACTTCTTTTCTCTCCATCTTAATTTCTATCAATCCTTTTTTCTCGCTTCATCCACAGTTACATGCAAGCTGTGATAAAAAAAAAGGCAAATTGTACATGCAAGTGGCATACATTTTTAGCAAAGCTAGATAGCAAATTGCATTTCCTCACGAATTCTTATATTGCAAAATGGGTAACACTATTCCACCCCCACATTATTTTGCAACACTTTCTTTTTTTCCTTCTATCCACTATTCTTGATCTCCATGCAAAACCCAAATGCGAAATTATTCAAGGGATGGGAAGTTATAGATAGATCAATTCATAAAAAGGTGGAAGATTATAAGACATTATGTTCCAGCTTACTGCTATGCTAAGACTTTCTAAGCTGACATGCACTAGAACATGCCATCATGCAGATAATAACATATGTGCATAGATGCTGCTGCGAAGAGGAACTACATGCCTTTGTCTCTTGTTTACATACAGAAACTGGTTTCAATGTTCTATTCAAGGGATGGGAAGTTATAGACAGATCTATTGATAAAAAGGTGGAAGATTATAAGACATTATGTTCCAGCTTACTGCTATGCTAAGACTTTCTAAGCTGACATGCACTAGAACATGCCATCATGCAGATAATAACATATGTGCATAGATGCTGCTGCGAAGAGGAACTACATGCCTTTGTCTCTTGTTTACATACAGAAACTGGTTTCAATGTTCTCACAGGCCCTTGTACACCAGAATTAAGTTTGTTGGAGGCTGATTTGGGCTTTGCCTGCAAGAGTCAGTATACACCTTGAGTGTCACCAAAAATAATCAAACTCGGAAAGAAAATAACCTCAGCAGCTAAGTTTACCATTTTGCGAGAAGGCTCAACTATCTTCGTTGCTGAATAAAACAAAAACACAATCAGTTGCAATGAAATAGCAGCCACTGAGTGTATTACCACTGACAAGGACAGTTTGCACATGAAAATATACACAATCAGAGATCGGAAGAAGAAAACTGAACACTATTCAAGTGGCATCAGTAATTGAAAAGATATAAATTCTATTTCTGATTTCAGAACAGCTTAGCCCCAATCAGCCAGTACATGAGCATTGTAGAATGATGATAATTTCAAAAAGGATAATCCTATAACTTCAGGCTTCTTATATGTGAGTGGGTGCAACTCAGAATTGCATCTACAATAAGCATTCTACAGACAATTACAAAGGGAACATAATTGTACACAATTTTTTTTCAGTGGGGACAAATCTGGCACAGTGTGTATTTAACAGAATGTACAACAAGATAGAATTTCAAGATCCAACACCAACTTTAACATATCACCCACAGTTCAGTAAATGTAAAATGTAAATCCCAAATAAGAATTTAAATCAATCAATAAAAGCTAGATTGCGTGGTTCCACTGTTGGATTGAATTCTATCGGACATAAAAAAGGGAAATAGATTCTTACTATACATTTTCAGGAAAAATATATACAACTACCATCATGAGCATTAAGCTTCTTGCTTAAAGCTTTTCCATCATCCAATATAAGAAACAAGGATGAAGGTGATTTGTACCTACGAGAAAATCTCTAAATATTCTCAGCCTAAAACTATAGATATGAACAGATAAGTTCAACCAGGAAAGCAATGCTACCCAACCACAGCTCTTATATGCTAGATGAAGCAAGAGAAATGATTTTAGCAGATTCGTAATCAACTAACTTGTACACGACATAGTTAAAATTCTGACTTTCAGCATAATCTCAGATGTTATGCTAGGAAGAGGGTTCAAGTGACTTACAACAGGCATTTGTGGATTCTTCCTCTCCATGGATTTTAGAGCCACGACTCAATCCTGTGGCAGAAGACTTACTGCATCTCTGAATTGAAGCTCTTATATCAGAGAAAAGATCAGCCTCAAGACTTTCCAGTGTCAAATTATCGCTCTGAAAGGTGGAGACTGAATCAGTTGATTTGTTTAATTCCTCTTGGATACCGGGTAGAAAATGATTTTGTTCCACACTCGTCTCAGCTCCCTCAATTATGCTAGACAACTCCTCTGGATCAAGAACTCCTATAAATGTAGACACAAAAAGATAATAGGTCACCTCAATGGAGGGCAGAGAACAAAAATTTTCAGGAATAGAACTCCAACTATAATGCGAAGCACATACCAGCATTTGTAAAAAATGCACTGTCCCAAGCCAAACTTTTGCGAAGGTTGCACTTGCCAGTTTTTTTGGGTCCATTTAAAGCCAAAGAATTAGATGGTTGGTTTATAGGTACTCCTTCAGCAAATATACAACCATGATTGTCCACAATGTTGGCTTCTGTATTCATCAAACAAGAAAATAACTTCAGAAAATGTAATGCCAGTTACAATCACCATAATAAAAATTTTAGGAAAAATTGGAACCCGATATAAAATACTTATTCTTCAGAAACATAACAAACGGAAAAAAAAGCACGCATATTTAAGGACCAAGTATCACCCATGAGACCATGATAAAGTGAAACCCAACATAATACCAAATAGATTAAACCAATACTAAAACCATAAAAGATATTCTTATGATCATAAAACAAATTTAGCTTGCATCACAATTCCCTCAAGTTAATATTATTTCTATAAGATGTTGGAACATTTATAGGGTAATGGGTTTTATTAGCTCATATGGTTATATACTAGAAGAGGAGGAGGTCTAGTATGCTAAGATTCGGAATGCGCAAAATCACGTGAATCAATCAATCAAGTCAGGAGGCGGGTCGCGACACCTGTCGCGGGTCGCGACCAGCGCCTTTTCGCGACTCGCGATCTGTATCGCGAGTCGCGACGTGTAGTCTGACTTGGGCGTGAAATTTTGCGTGGACGGTTTATAACCATTGTATTGCATACGTTATCCGTTTAATGATGATTAAGTATTCTTAATCAGGGGATTAAAGGGAGATGAATGTTGTAACAGCTCTAATCAAGAGGGAATTTGATATTTGACCCTTGTCATTAATATGAGAGGATATAGGAAAATCAGTTTTTGACATTCTAAGAGACTAGCTTTGCTTGAGAGGAAACTTGCTACTTTCTCTCTAGTGTTCTTCACAAACTTCAAACACAAAGTTCTTGTTGATTCACATAGAAGATCATCTAGTGAATTGTTTTCTCCATTGTATCTCATTAGTCATTTCGTGTTAACTCGGTGATCCTAGAGGGGCGAAATTAAACTAATAGGAAAGCGTAGCATCCGTGCCTTGGAGTGGTATATCCGGTTCCCTTGTTTGATTACATTTTTAACAATCTATTAGATTAATTTTCCTTCTTTTCGGATATGGCTCAATCACTCAAGGACATGCCTATGAACTTCCAAAAGTTGGACAAGTTTGAGGGGGTGGATTATCGAAGATGGCAAAAGAAGATGCACTTCTTGTTGACAACTTTGAATGTGGTGTATGTCCTTTCAACACCCATGCCACCATTCTCGAAAGATGGAGAGGAAGAGTCCGTGGAGACTACAAGGAAGAGGACAAAGTGGGAGAATGATGACTACATTTGTCGGGGTCACATCCTCAACTCTCTTACCGACCCTTTGTTCGACCTTTACCAAAATGTGGAGAGTGCAAAGGAACTTTGGGATACTCTTGAGGCCAAGTATATTTCGGAAGATGCTTCAAGTAAGAAATTTCTTGTTAGTAATTTTAATTCATTTAAAATGACTAATGATCGGCCTATTATAGAGCAATTTCATGAAGTTCATCATATTTTGAACCAAATTAGATCACATGGTATGGTGATGGATGAGGCTATTGCCGTAGCCTCAATCATTGATAAATTACCACATTCTTGGAAAGTCAAGGCACATTGGAGTTAGACATAGCTATGTGCGTGAAATGATAAGGAATAGTTGTATAACTATTAATTTTGTTCGGTCTAGTTTGAACTTGGCGGATACGTTTACTAAACCGTTGTCAAGGGAAGGATGGGTCTTAAGCCTATTGATTAATCTTTAGTTAAGGAAAACTCAATTTGATGTCTAATATAACGTTAGATCTCAAATTCAATGAGGATAGTACTTTTCTTGAAGGTTGGAAGCACTTGTGTAAGTTACATCCCGAGGTTAGTGCTTGTTACTACAATGTTAAGAGGTTGAATTAAGTTTCTTACTAAGTCTTTTATAAGTGCTCAATTGTAGGAGCATGTGCATAAAGATTTACCTATATAAGCTAGAGGTTTGGCCGATTCACCAAGTCTAAGGCTTGACTTGGAACGCTTATGAATGGATATGGACACCAAGGCGTCATAGGTGTCGGAGGTTAAGAATTATGTTTTATGCTCATGTGTATTAGTATCTTCAATGATTTGTGGTGGTTATATGATTCAAAGCTTTGTCTATCATTATGACCGAAATTGTTGTAAAGTTACTGTTACTAAGTGGAGATTCAATCGAAAGATATTTCCATGATGCATGAGCATGTTTTGTTTGTGATTTATAGCAAGTTGAAAACTTTTCAACATTACCCTATAAATGGGAGGAGGATTGTTGGAACATTTATAGGGTAATGGGTTTTATTAGCTCATATAGTAATATACTAGAAAAGGAGGAGGTCTATTATGCTAAGATTAGAATGCGCAAAATCACGTGAATCAATCAAGCAAGTCAGGAGGCTAGTCGCGGGTCGCGACCAGGAGACCGTTGCGGGTCGCGACCAGCGCCTTTTCGCGACTCGCGATCTGTATCGCGAGTCGCGACGTGTAGTCTAACTTAGGCGTGAAAATTTGCGTGGACGGTTTATAACTGTTGTATTGCATACGTTATCCGTTTAATGATGATTAAGTATTCTTAATCAGGGGATTAAAGGGAGATGAATGTTGTAACAGCTCTAATCAAGAGGGAATTTGATATTTGACCCTTGTCATTAATATGAGAGGATATAGGAAAATCAGTTTTTGACATTCTAAGAGACTAGCTTTGCTTGAGAAGAAACTTGCTACTTTCTCTCTAGTGTTCTTCACAAACTTTAAACACAAAGTTCTTGTTGATTCACATAGAAGATCATCTAGTGAATTGTTTTCTCCATTGTATCTAATTAGTTATTTCCTGTTAACCTGGTGATCCTAAAGGGGCGAAATTAAACTAATAGGAAAGCGTAGTTTCCGTGCCTTGGAGTGGTATATCCAGTTCCCTTGTTTGATCACATTTCTAACATAAGATTACAAGGAAAGCATGAGTTCCTCATAATCAGAAAAGGTGCTGATGCTAATATAAACAACAAATTACAAAATTGAATTTCAAAATAATTTGATGTTATCCTAGTGTAGGCTTGCCAGTAATTTACCAGAAATCCACTCGATATACATCGAAAACCCTTTCGACGATTTCAAACTTTCCAGATTCCCAACAATGAGCTACGAGTAGAAACTAGAGATAAAGCTTATCCTTGGAGAACCCGAAAGACAAGGCAAAATGTTTCTTGTGTGAGAAAATTACAGCAAATTTCCTAATTAAGTGCACTGCAAATGAGAATCCACACTAGTCTATCACTTCCACTTCTCCATTTTTAGTGCAACAAGCTATAATATCGCTACATTTCACAGTAGAGTCAGCAATTAGGTCAAGTAACAAAAAAGGAGCTCTGAATTTCGACAATCATTGAGCTCAATTTCATTAAAACTTGCGAAAAAAAAAATGAATTAGATCGACAAGTATATAGAAAGAGGAAATAATCAAACAAACAAAAAAGAACCTGAGGAAGAGGCCAAAAGAAAATCATCATCGGAAGCGGAAACGTCGATGAGAGAGAAACAATCAGTTTGAGCGGATTCGAGATCCTCCATTTTCGATTGAATCGCAGATCCAACAACGCTTGAAGTTCAAATGTAACCCAGAAGTATTAGAGAAGAGAGAAGAGAGAGAGAGAGAAAGGCAAGAAGCGCAAATGAAAAATTTGAACTTGAAAGTATAGGCGGCTTTAAGTCTGGGACGAATAATTAAAGTGAGAAAGGACCGAGGGATACTGAAAGAGACTACGCTGTTAGCCTGTTACTGTTACCGTGTGAGTGTGTATACTGACTATACTCAACGGTCGTACACTCGTATATGGACGAGACCCATTTTTTTTTTTTTTTTTTTTTTGATTAGGAGATTAAGTTAGCGAAATTTCGCGACTAACTCCCTACAGCGCCATTTAACAGAATAAACACCAACACATTGGGCTTGTAAGACATGCATAAGATGCGAAAGAAACACCCCAAAGATAATCGCCGTAGAGATCGAACCCCGACCTCGGGGGCCAAGGGGAGTCTTTCTATCCACTTGAGCTAACTCCTATCCTTAGAACCGATGTGTACTTAAGAACCGAGGTTCACGTAATTGGTTTAAAGTCTTGTTTTCATTTTCGTGAGCAAAAAATTTGAATAGGCCGAGTTTACAATAACTAATTATGCACCGAAAATCATATAATACAATCAATTTGCATTTGATATAGTCAGTTTTCATTTGATATAACCAATTTTGTTTTTTATTAGGAAAGATAATTGGTTCGAATACCAACCCCTACTAGGCTACTAGCCTACATGGCACACCAGTTCAGAGGCTGGTTACAAGGCTAAACAGCCCAGAAGTAAATGCCCCAGAAGACCAACATATTGTTGGGATGAGGATTCGAACCCTGGGTAATGCATTGGAATTCGGGGTGCTACTCCACTGAGCTACCACCTCTTCCTCATAACCAGTTTTTGTATGATATAATTTTGTAAAGTCAGTTTTTGCATAATATAGGCCCTGTTCTTTTGAACTTATTTTCAGTTAATTTCAGTTAATTTAATTTCAGTTAATTTAATTTAAGTTCAGTTAATTTAATTTCAGTTAATTTAATTTAATTTAAGTTCAGTTAATTTAATTTCAGTTTAGTTCAGTTAATTTCAGTTTAGTTCATCTTATGTAATGTTTTAATTATTATGATTATGATTATTATTATTATTTATGATAATAATAATAATTAATATTATTATTTAATATTTATTATGATTATTATAATAATAATAATAATTATTATTTATGATAATAATAATTATTATTATTTATTATGATTATTTTTTTATTTATTATTTATTATTTATTATTTATATTTTATTATTATTATTTTTATTATTATTGTTTATTATTACTATTATTATTATTATTTATTATTATTATAATTATTATTATTATTATTTATTACGATAATTTTTGTTATTATTATTATTATTTCTATTATTATTATTATTATTTATTATTATTATTTATTTATTATTATTATTATTATTTATTATTATTATTATTATTATTTATTATTATTATTATTATTATTATATATATTATATTATTATTATTTATGTATTATATTATTATTTAATTATTTATTATTATTATTATCATTATTTATTATTATTATTATTATTATTATTATTATTATTATTATTATTATTATAATTTATTATTTATTATTTATTATTATCATTTATTATTTATTTATTTATTATTATTATTATTATTATTTATTATGCATTATTTTTATTTATTATTTATTATTATTATTATTATTATTATATTTATTTAATATTATTATTATAATTATCATTATTATTTTTTATTTATTGTTTATTTATAATTATTATTTATTATTATTATTATTATTATTATTATTATTATTTATTTATTTAGTATTATTATATTTACTATTATTATTATCATTATTTATTCACTATTTGTTATTTATTATTATTTATTATTATTATTATTTATTGTTATTATTTATTATTTATTATTTATATTTATTATTTATTATTTATTATTTATTATTTATTATTTATTATTTATTATTTATTATTTATTATTTATTATTTATTATTTATTATTTATTATTTATTATTTATTATTTATTATTTATTATTTATTATTTATTATTTATTATTTATTATTTATTATTTATTATTTATTATTTATTATTTATTATTTATTATTTATTATTTATTATTATTATTTATTTTTATTGTTATTTATAATTTATAATTTGTTTCTTATTATTATTATTATTTATTATTATTATTTATTATTATTATTATTATTATTATTATTATTATTTATTATTTATTATTATTATTATTGTTTTTATTATAATAATAATAATTATTATTATTATTATTATTATTATTAATATAAAGTTGAACTTAACTGAACTTGAATTAAATAATAAATAATAATAAATAATAACAATAATAATAATAATAAATAATAACAATAATAATAATAAATAATAACAATAATAATAATAATAATAATAATAATAATAATAATAATAATAATAATAAATAATAACAATAATATTAATAATAATAATAATAATAATAATAATAATAATAATAATAATAAGTATTGATAATTTTATGTTAATACTTATTGATTATTATCGATAATTATTATTTTAGAAAATTATATATACAATTCAGTTCAGTTTCTCTCATTTCAGTTAATTTCAGTTAATTTAATTTAATTTTAGTTAATTTAATTTAATTTCAGTTCAGTTAATTTAATTTCAGTTCAGTTCAGTTAAGTTAATTTCAGTTCAGTTAATTTAATTTCAGTTTAGTTCAGTTAATTTCAGTTAATTTAATTTATTTTAATTTAATTTCAGTCAAAATAAGTTCAAAAGAACGGGGCCATAGTCAATTTTATGATATAGTCAGTTTTCGTATGATATAGTCGATTTTTTTATAATATAGTCAGTTTTTGTGTGATAAAGTCAGTTTGGGTGCACAATAAATTATTGTGAACTCGGTTCACACGTTTTGTTTCCCGAGAGGGGTTTGATTATTGTTTATCTCTCCACTGTAAGGGTCTATTCTACCTTTAAAAATGTAAAAAAAATTATTGTCAAAATAATTTATTTTAGTCAAAACGGGTCACTTTTGAAGTCAAGATGGGTTACTGTAAAACAAGGGTAACTATTAACCTAAAATAGATCACTTCTATAAGCAAAAACTCATTTACGACAAACATTACCCTCATTGTACAATGAATTATTATACACCCATCTCATACAGATTTTTGTGATAAATTATGGGGATAATACTACGGAAAAATGAACACCAACAGTCCCAACTATGGACCATATTCCATAAAAGGTCCCAACTATTGAAAATCCAAGAACGGTCCCAATTATTGCATCAATATTCCAAAAATGGTCCTGATTACTTGGTAACCTGTTATAACAGGTTAAATGAGATATCGTGCAAGTCACGTGATCTGTTTAATGATTTTTTAAATATTTCCTTTTTTCCCTTTTTTGTTTGACTTTTTATAAAATTTCATTATATCCTGTTTTTTTTTCAACCCACCTACCCTCCCCAGCCATACCTCTCCACCCATGCCACCCCCACCCCCAAACCTACCCTAAACCCCCCAAACACCACCCCCACTCCCACTCAAACCCACGCCCAAACCCCTGTCCCACCCTCACCAGCCATGATCCCACCCCCACCCAAACCCCACAACCACTGTGTCGCTACACCGCCAACCCCACCTTCACCCAACCCCCACACCTCGAAATCTCTACCAAACCTCAAAACACCACCAACTCGAAACCAACCACCCCTAAACACCATCCTAAAACCCCAACCAATCCGAAAACCAACCACCCCGAAACCCAGTCAACCGAAACCAACCACCCCGAAACCCGAACCGAAACTAACCACCTCGAAACTCCAACCACCATGAAACCAACCACCTCGAAACCCCAACCACCCTCCAAAACTCCATAAACCACCCCCCAAAACACCACCAACTATCCCAAAAACACCACCTTGCCCATCCACCCAAAGCCCGAAACCACCCAAAGCCCGAAACCCCCGACCTCCAAAACCCACACCCGACTCCAAAACCCAGAACCTCGATTTTGTGGGTTGTGGCAGTTTTCAGTGAGAGAAAGAGGGGTGATGTTGTTAGAGGTAGTAGATGAGAGAGAAGAGTGGTGATGGCCAGTGATTAGGGTGGTGATGGGGATGATGATGGGCGATGTTGGGTGATGCTGAACACAAGGTGGTTGTTGGTAGATGGAGGGAGGAGATCAGATGATGCCGATGATGATGGTTGATGGCATGGAGGAGAAAGAAGATGAGGGGTGATGTTGGGTGAAAGGAAGAGAGAGAAATAAGAAGTGAAAAAATAAAAGAAAAAGGTTTATTAAAACCTCAAAAAAAATAAAAGAGAAATAAAAAAAATTAAGTTTTACCTACAACAGCAGGTGAACCGGTCAATGGGACCGTTTTTAGAAGATTAGGTTGATAGTTCGTACCTTTTGTGGATTTTCCATAGTTGGGACCTTTTATGGAAAATGGTCCATAGTTGGGACTGTTAGTGTTCATTTTTCCTAATACTTATAGAAGCTTCAAGAGCCAATTAAACATGTCATATGGAGTTCACTCACGGTACACCCAGGTATTTTTGTAATAAATTAAAAGTTCAGGGGCGCGTTGGTAATTTCCGCAGAATTAAATGACTTCCAAAATTCGCTCATTTCAGGGGATGTTCACTCATTTCTCTTCCCCGATTTCTCTGAATTCATTTCTCCCCCAATTTATCTCTCGATTTCTAGGGTTTCGCTCAATGCGATTGTAAAACCCTAAAATTCGATCGCGACGAACTTTACTTTTGACTTTCCGGCGAGATTTGTTCGATTTTCCGATGGAAATTCCGGCGACTGATCTTCGTTTTCAGAGCTCTGCTATTGCTGATCTTCAAGAAGCTGCTGAAGCTTATCTTGTTGGATTGTTTGAGGAGAACGAGCTTAATTTTTAGGTTGAATTCTGGAATTTTGGTGTTGTAATTTTGGGAAGGTAGAATGTTGGATCTTGGATGTAATTGGAAATCTGAGATGCAGTGTTGTGTTTTGGTTGAATTTTTTCTGTGGATTTGTGTTTGTTGCATATTTTTTTTTTGAATGACTATGCTTTTAGTTGAATTTGTGAAATTCTATGAGATTAGACCTCAGAAATTTGACATATGAAGCGTAAACGTATGAAGTGGAGGAGACAGAATCGACCACCATTGTTGAGATGTTTGTTATTGAAGAGCGAGAAAGAAATGAGCAAATTGCTGATGAGGAAGATGATGATGAGCAAATGATAAAGTTTGCTCATTTGGGCAAAAGTGTTTGTTCATTTTTTTTTATTGAGTAGAAATGCTTGCTCATTTGCTTATTTTGCTCATTTGCTTATATTGCTCATTTTGCTTATTTGGAGAAAATAGTCTTGGGTGTACCATGAGCATGTTACACCCAGGTGTACTATAGATATTCTCTGTCATACGACAATTCTCAAAATTACATCTAACAAAAGTAAATGTTGAGGAGAAAAAATTACATATACGCAGTTAAAGATGTGAGAATGATATATTGTGCTTTACAAAAAGATTTTTTTTTTGGATTACACCAAAACAAATAAAACAAACTAAGGGTATGTTCATTATCATTTTTTGTCTTCAGTTTTAATTTTTTTTTAAAAACAAAAAAATAAAACCAGAAAAAGTGGTTTTCACTTTTTAGTTGTTAGTTTTTCAAATCATCATGTTTCTAATGAGTTTGACTATTTTTTTTTTATCCATTATAGGACATTATATCATATGACTTTTAAATACAAAAAACTGAAAAGCATACCGAACGATCCCTAAACTTAACAAATTTCATGTGGGAAAGCCACGCTTTTAGAATCCTCATCTAAAATTCTACTTCCTCCCTCTTTTAATAGTTGTACCCAAATGAAATGGCATGCATATTTAGAATAGTTGTATAAAGATATGTTGAAAATATTAAACAAAGCACAATTGAGAAAAAAGCATGTTCCAAATAGGAAATGGTACAATTAATTCAAAACATCCCAAAAAGAAATATGGTATAACTATAAAAAAAATAGAGGTAGTAGTTGATAAAGAAGGAGCACTATCTAAAAATTGAAGACTGGACTCCTGAGACACGCCTTTGCTAACGAGCCAGTCCACTGCATGATTCCCTTTGCGACACACATGAGTCACTAAAACAGTTCATTCAGGTTCATTGATCATTATTCTACAGTGATTGATGAACTAGTAGATTCTTTTGCTAAATGTATTTCTCACAAACAATTCAACCTAGACATTTGCAGCTTGTTTTTTGTAGTATGGATTTCGAAGGAAAAGAAAGGAATTGGAAAAAAATATTTTAGTTTCTGATGTTTGATTAAAAAACATTATAAATGATTGGAAATTGAAGGAAGTGGAAGGAAAGTCTCCTTACAAAATTTTCATTTTCCTTTCCTCCCAAAATTGGAGGAATTTGGGAGGAAAGAGAAAGCTTAAACCAAACATGGAAAATTAAGGTTTTTTCCTTTCTTTTCTCTTTGTTTTCTTTCTTCTTATGCTCCTTTCTCTTACAGAAAATGAACCAAACAGGTTATTCAGGTACATATATAATATCTCCATTTTCTTCTATTTATTGAACTTTGTCACACATTTATACAAATATATTAAAAGTGTGACTAAGAAAGTCTATGTGCCACGTGCACTCTCATCAAACTTCTAATGCAAATGTTTTATGTCCATGTGTACTCCTCAATTTAAAAAATATGAATATTGGGTAACTATAAGGTATCGAACACGTGACTTTTGAAATGAAAAGTAAGAGCTTAACCATCAATACACTATAGCTTTATTGTCTAATGTTTCAAATAAAATATGATAAAGTCTTATAATAATTACTAGTTTAAAACCCGTGCAAAAATACACGGGATGCTAATTGTTTAAGTTCATTTAAAAAAAAGTTTAAATAGTATGAATGTGACATACATAAAACAAAAAAGTCACATATAATTATAAAAAATATAGTTATCGTACAATATGCAACAAAGTAGACGATAAAACAATTGTGAGTGACTATATGAACATATTGAATGAAAAACTAAGCACATAAATTAAAAGTTTTCATAATACTTATTACACATTCTGAAATACTTCTTTATACACTACATTTGTGGTAACATTTGAGTTCCCACGCTCTTTATCACAGATTAAAATCTTCAAACCATTTTTGCTTGTAACTCTTGATACAGCAACATAGAATTGTCCATGGCTATATACTGGCCGAGGGAGATATAATCCTACGTGAGCTAGAGACTGTCCTTGGCTTTTATTTATCGTCATTGCAAAACATACAACCAATGGAAACTGCCTTATTTGGAATTTGATCCGGAACTTTGTTGCGTCTTATGGTGTAAGTGTCATCCTGGGAATGAAAAATTTGTCCCCCACATTACTGTCGGATACAACAACAACCTCAATAATGCAATTGGTAAGATGCTTGATGACTAACCTGGTACCATTACATAGCCCAGAAGTCTGGTCGATAATCCTTAGGAGCATCACCGGTTCCCCTACCTTCAATCTTATATTATGATTTGGCAATGCCCCGCACTTGACCGTATTTAGAGATTCAGTAGAGTACATCACATGAACTCCAAAATTCTCTTCCTCGACTGAAATTGCATCTGAACTCATATATGTTCAATCTTCACCTAGCAAGCGAGACAATACATGTTCATTAACCATGTTAGCAATTTCATTAGTTGGACCAAGAATAGTTCTTTTTCTGAAAATTTCTTCCCATATGTGATTCTCTAGGTTAGGATATGTACTCTCGACTATTGCAGAAGTAGGGTTATCTCTTCCACATATCAATGACTCATGAGGAATTTCTACATCGGCTTCACCATAATTTAATTCACCAACTTTCTCGTCTCCAATGTTCAAAATTCACTCTGAGAATTCCCTAATTTCATCCACATTCGAGTTATCGAAACCTGTCCTTTAGACACATATTTTGCATTCATCTTAGCACACGACAACAAATTCCATAAGTAAGAAATCTTGATTGCTAAGAAGACAATATCTTGTCTGGTTCCTTTGGGAACGACAGGCAATATATGTCTTAAATCACCAGTGAACTGCACGAGGAGGCTTTTGTTTTACAAATTGAAGACTTCAATAAGTTTCTCCTAAAATCATTGTGATGAATATTAACTTGTGATTTGAAATTTTATAATCATGCATTGAGATTATTTTAAAACTGACTTCTGACTCGTGTGTATAGTGGTTGATATAGTTAATGTCAAGGCGGATCACGTGACTCACCATTTTTTCAAAAAGAGTTGACTGAAATAGTGTTTGCTCTGTCTACTGCTTCCCTTAGAGTCTCAGATAAAATCACAATCCGCACCACCACTAACACTCAGCCATATACCCGCTTATGCGCCCACTTCTCCGTTCATCCTCTCTCTTCTCTTCTTGCACCACCGCTGCACCATATTTGGCCACCCACTGGCCACTGCCCACTTAGCTATGATTTTAATTTTAGACCCGTGCAAGTTGCACGAAAGGTTTTTTGTTTTATAAATTAGAAATTTTATGTTATTTCCCCTAAAATCAGGGTGGAAATATTTTACCCGTTAATCTATAAAAGTGTCAATATTAAAGTTAAGAATATAAAAAATAAATATATACATAAATTTCGAAAAAGCTAAATTTTAAATTGCTATTAACCATAGACAGGTCTTCTAAAGCATAGGTTGTTAGCTATAGCAAATCAATGGTTGAATTCATGATTATTTACTTATTGACACACTCTAATCTTTAATGTTGTTAGCTTTGCTTGTTTAGATTCTTAAATGCACACATTTGTTCATCAATTTTTTGTAATGTACCTAACAAAATAAATGGATTCAGGCATATCTTATACAACATTATTAACACATATGGAGTATTAAGATAAAATTATACTAAAATTTTCAAACTTTGGACCTTCAAATGAAAGTGAATAATGGATATTCTAGAGAAGAAAGAAATATTTTTTACATATTACCATCAATGTCAATGACTATAGTCAATGTTTTTAGACTTTGAGAACTCCATGAGAACAACTCTATCTACATTTCAAAACTAATAACTTGTGATTTATATTTTATGATCTTGTATTGAGAGTAATTAAAACTGGCTTATGACCCATATATTGTACAACTATAATTTTCGTAAATTGGATTTGATGTCTTAATATTTTGTTCAATACTTTTAAATTGGCAATAAAACACTTTTTACATATTACCATCAATGTCATTGACTATAGTTAGTGCTTTTAGACTATGAAAACTCCATAAGAATAATTTTAGTTAACTTTCAAAACTAATAGCTTGTGATTTAGATGTTATGATCTTATTTTGAGAATAATTAGAACTGGTTTATGACCCGTACGTTGTACAGTTATAATTGTTGTTTTCTCACCCTTTCTCTCTTGCTATCTTGCACTACTGCTGCACTGCACCTGACCAACATCCACCAGCCACCACTGAGTGTCTGCTATACTGCAACCTGCAATCTACATGTACCCTTTTTTCTTTCACTATAGATTTTTTTTTATGTTGATTTTGTAATTTGTTGATAGGTTTTAGTTAATTTGCAAGGAAGTAAGTTATGGTACAAAATTTTGACCGACATAATTAGAAAATTATAGCTAATCATTAGTCAATTTGCAAGGAAGTTAGTCATACTACTGAATTTTGATCGACATAACTTATCTTATCTTATCTTATCTGAACTTAACTTGTTATTGAACTTGTCATAACTTATATATATGAACTCACATTATCTTATTTAAACTTATCTTATCTCATCTTATTTGAACTTATGTATACTTTACTTTACTTATATTTAGTACATAAGCTAAATTAATATGTCATTACCTTTACGAATAATATATATGGTACACTAGGAGTACATAGAGCTATGTAATCCCAAGAAACAATCTCAATATATTTTTCATTTTTTCTGAGTGCGGCCACTTAAATTAAATGAATTGGGAGTAAATAGTTCTATATACTCCAAGGTGTACCTTATAATACGTGCCTTACTTTCATGTATTTGATATTACATTAATTATCTATGAATATTTACACTACAATTTAAGAAAATTATCATAAGTTCTTAAATAGATATAATACAAATCCCAGGTACAACATGCACGGGTCCAAAAGTTAGTCCAATATAATACAAAAAGTTCCTTAACGAAAATTTGTATGACTCCTTGGATGGAAGTCTGACGTTCTGATCATAAAAGTTAACCTTAGGTGCCTTTTAAAATGATGGGTAAAGAATCGTGCATTTAGATCCTTAAATGCAAGCTAATCGTAGACTAATATGTTAATTATTGATTTGCGCTATATATTTGATTATGTAATATTAGGCAATAATCACGTCTATTAACACACCTATTATCACACCTATTACCACACGTTATTTACACTAGTACAGAATCGACGATTTGCGTCGGCTTATTTGCGTCGCACTATCGAAGAAATGACGCACAATTTGCGTCGGATAGCATTAAAAGTCCGACGCAAATACCCTGATCACGGCAATAGGAGTCGCACATATGCGTCGGATCCTAAGGCCAAACGACGCAAAAGCTGTGATGTGCGTCGGACCCAAGGCCCATCTGACGCATATCATTGAAGCGATATGCGCCGCATCCACAAAACATGCGACGCAAACGTTTGACAGCCCACTCGCATTAGCTACATGCGTCGGATGTGCCTCCAGTCCGACGCAGATGAATGTTAGGCCCAAACTAACTCATACAACACTATCCGCGTCGAACGTGATATACATGTGACGCAGATACATCATGTGCGTCGCATGTACAGCGCATCCGACGCAGATTACCTGCTCAACCCTTTTTTAACGCACAGCCGATATCTGCGTCGCACTTAGCTTGAGCGCGACGCAAATACCCTCATTTTTGCTATCTGCGTTGTACTTATCTCGGACGCGACACAAATCCTCTTCCACTAAGACACGGGATACACGGCACAAGAGCGCCCTAAAACATAACTCACTCTCAAAAACTTTGGCTCTCTCTCTCTCTCTTTCGTGCGATTGCTAACCTACCCTCGTCGGCGCTCGCTCACCCTTTCCGGCGCTCCCTCACCCGCGCCGGCAACCGGCGACCGCACGTGAGCCGAACATTTGGTGCTCTGATCTCTCTCGTTCATGAGCTCCCCCTCTCGTTCGTGCGCTCTCAATCTCGGCTTTCGGTCGCCGCCCACTCCCGACTGCCGCCCACTTCGCTGGCGAACCTTTGCGGCTAGCGAGCCACCGCTGCAATCCGATGCACTCTCTCACACACTTTCTCTCTTTATCTCTCACACTCTCTCTCTCTTTCTCTCTCACACACTCTCTCTTAGTCCGACTTGCTGCCGCCACTTATTCCGACTCGCCGCCGCCGCTGCAAACCTACTCGCCGCCGCTGCTGCCGGCAATGTATGTCATTGTTTTTTTTTGTTTTAATTTACATTAATCATGTATTTCAAGTTCCCTTAATTTTTTTAGGAGTGTATAATTTTTTTTTCTGTTTTTGTATGTTTATTATGTGCCCCGTATTTAAGTACTATTTCCCTTTTTATGTTGATATAGTTCCTGAAATCCTGCCTACTATCTAACATATATTTATCAAATCCTTTTCATAACCTATATACCCTTTTATTGTGTAAACTTAATTTATTACTTCCTAAATTTATGACTACTATTAACTTATTTAGACATTAAGTGGATGGAATATGTAACTTCCACTGTATCCTATTATTAGATAAGATTTCGTCCAGTTCAAAAGTTAAGTGGCATATTAATGAAAAAACAAAATGAAGTCTGAATCTAATGACAAAATCAATAATTATAAAACTAACAAAATAACAATATAGGAAAAAAAGACAAATTATACTTGTTTAAAAACATTTCACAAACATAAAAAATGATAGGATTAGAAAGACTTTTCTTTTAACTGTTACTCCCCCATATCCCCAAATAACTCTTCGTTTCCAAATTTGACACTATTAATACGTAATGAAATTCTTCTGAATTTTCTCCAATAAATAAGAAAAAACATAATCGTGTACGATCTTGTTTATTCGTCTCATTGAACCCATATCGAAGAAGTCATAATCCTTCACATCTTTCCATCTTAGATAAGTAATTCATAGATATATATTTTAAACTCATGACGGATAGCTTCTTTTAAACCAATGTTAGATGTAACCAATAACTTTGATATTTCTCTTAGTCTCCCTTCTGTAATCATCGAGACAAAGGCAACTATACAAATTGCTTGAACAAAGATAATCATATTTCTTGATGAAAATAACATTGGTATGTAATAAATATTTTGTTTGATCAATAATATTAAAAAAATTTCGTCCAATAGGAAATATTACATCTTCGTCCACGAGAAACATTTAAAGACTCTGTTTCGCGAGAATTATTAAAATTGGGCTTCTCCAGCACGTGGATCAATCGTACACGTAACATATACATCTTAAAAGTTTTTAAAATTTCACTAATCTTGACAGACTAACACTATATTGTTTGTTTAAGTAGTAAGACATATTTGATATTCGGAAACTAATCAATAAAAATTTCCTTTGTTTTAGCTAGATTGATTTTCTCTTTTAGGTCGTCACTTGTTTTTTTTCCTATATTTTTCTATGGAATTTTTTTCAAGTAAATTCACAATCTATGAATATTCAAAAACTAATCAATTAATTTCCTTTGTTTTGGCTACATTGATTCTCTCTCTTATGTCGTCACTTTATTTTTTTGTATATTTTTCTATTGCAAAATTTTCATGTAAATCCACATTTTATGAATAACAATTTACATCCGATAAATTTTTTTATAAAAAAAAAGCGTCGTGACAAATTTACTTAAATTGTAGTTGCAATTTTGAATCAATGATGTGCGTAACTCCTTGTCTATAATTTTCTCCTTGATGTGTGCTAATTGATTTGTTCTTTGATAATCTAGTAGTTCTACTATGATCACCTTTTCGTTGTGCCTCCTTTTGATTTGTAACTCTTCAAATCTGATTTCTATCATTCATATCTAAATGACCTTTTGAGTTTTGATTTGAATCAATAATTGAACATGCATGTCAATATTTTATCCATCCGCACTACCATACAAATCTCATAGATTTAGCACAAAAAAGAAAATGTATAGATTTTCGTCATTTTGTGTTATATTTTGACTAACAAAATTTCGCATGTTAAAATCTTCTTGTTCTCATAAATTAAGAGCATAATGTTTGTTACGACAAACCAAGAACCTGACTCTCATTCTAGCTTTTTTCAAAAAGAAAATATTTCTGATTTTTTTTACATGATAAAATTATTTATTAGGATGGTAGTATTATTGGACCTTATCTAAAATCACCAATCCTAGATGGATTAAAATTGAGGTGAACAAAATAGGGCCTTGTACGACTCAACTTTTATCTATAATTTGAAAATAATCATTATCTTGTTTTTTTTGCTAAGTAAGTAATTATATTCATGAAACTTTATTTGAAAATAATCATTGTCTTGTTTTTTTTGCTAAGTAAGTAATTATATTCATGAAACTTTAATTATTATTATCATCCATGTATAATTGAAAACAAAAAAGTAGTGTACATATAAATAATATATACATATGAAAGCAGAATTTGTTGTGATTCATATAATATTTTAAGCAGCTCCATATTTACTCCCTTTAAATATATTCACTAATTCAATTGAAAACAAAAAAGTAGTATACATATAAATAATATATACATGAAAGCAGAATTTGTTGTAATTCAAATAAATTTTTTAACAACTCCATATTTACTTCCTTTAAATATATTCACTAATTCAATTAGTTTTCTTAGAGCAACACATATCAATTTTGTCGAGCGGTTATATTTTTTTTTTGAAAGAGAAATTTCATTAATTGAAGGCTAAACGACATCTACAATAAGTATTAAGGAAAAACAAGATATAATCAGACAAGATCAAATCAAATTCGTCTTCGAAGAAACTACAATGAACCAGATCGAATAATACAGCGCAACCCCCTTGTATTTGCTGAATCACGCAGCTATTGATGGGGAAGTCTATCATTCTGACATAGTTTGGGGAAGCAAATTCTTGATCTAGCCATGTTGACCTCATCCGAATTTCCAATACTTCGATGTTGATGGTCTTGAACTTCAACCAATAGGAATAATTCCTCACACTAATTTTTAAACTTCCACGTGGGAAGAGAATAAAACCACACTCCAAACTCCCATGAAAGGAGATAAAGAACCCAAAAATTGGGTAGAAATCTCTCAAAAAGAGAGAGAATAGAAGATTATTAATAACAAAAATAATGAAAACTAGAAGAAAAAAGAAGAATTGGGGGCTTACCACCATCGAAAGGATGATGACAACCCCAAAACTAGAAGAAAAGGATTAGGGTTTTTTGAGGAGGAAGAGGAGAGAGGGGAGAGGAGAGGAGGAGGCTAGGTTTTTTTTTTTTTGTCGAGCGGTTGTATATTGTCTACTAACTATATATACTCCCTATTATATCTATTGTTGGGAGTTTTATTTTATAAAGTGTTTTGAGTGGCACGATGATTGTTGGGAGGTTAAGTTAAGAAAACATCACTAAAGATCAGGGTATTAATAGAATTAGTATGTTGTATACACGCGAACTCCCACTCTAAACATCTATCAGTCGTGGGTGATTTCTTATCCATTTTTTCATGAGGCAAAAAAAAGCCACTGTTTAGATTATGACATTTTTAACTATATAACTACATAAATTATGTACCTGAACAATGTTTAATTACATAAGTTGTTTTCCTAAACAATGTTTAATTAAGTCATTACTACTAAAAAAGCTACTCTTCAATGCACTAAATTAGATAACACGACTGACCTCTAAGAATGAATTATTTGGCTTTTCTCTTCTCATTCCATCTTCATTCTTCTTCCTCATAGTTTTTCAAATACAGATTCAATTAACCTAGAACTTTATTTAGCAATTCTTTTTCAGATTAATATAACACCATTTTATTTACAAACAATTGAAGTGTATGAGAACTACTAAATATTATACAATTACTATAATTCTAAAATATACTTATTTTTTCAGAAAGGACTATTAGTGTTGTTTTTGTATCGATATCAATTTCACTTTCTTTTATCCAAAAGAATAAAAATATAATTTTCTACTCTTGGTTTTTCCTAGAATGGTCAAAGAGGTTATCATTATATAAATTTCACAAACTATTTAGACCCGTGCAAGTTGTACGGGAATTTTTATGTTTTATAAATTCAAAAATCTATTTTATTTTCCCCAAAATTAAAAATAAAAAGTTATATATAAGTTCTAAAAAAAGTCAATTTTAATTTGCTATTTATCCATTAAAAACACTCATGTACAAGTTTCCTGAAGCATAAGTGGTCATCTATAGAAAATCAATGGTTGAATGATTGTTTACTTCTTGAAAAAAAAAGAATCACTCAACCCATTCTCTAATGTTGTTATGATCTCTTTAATTTGCATCCACTATCTACTTTGTTATTTTTTTGCATTTATTTTCAAAAGTTGATATATGTGCTTCAAAATTAATGTAAAATTAATCTTTTAATAACCATACGTACACCTATCATATCTTCTAATTATTGTATATGCTATTTAAATGTCTCGAAATCGTCATACAATAATATACTTAACATAATTGTTGATGTGAATCACTTCAAATTAGATCTAGCAAGAAAGTGAAATTGAGATGACTAATTTTTTATATGTTATTAGGAAGATAATTACTAATATCTGATATATCCTTTTTGTATGGGATATTTATGTGGTTAATATATGGCAATAGATATGTTTATTTCATCGCTAAAATCAATTTAATACACTATGTCAAGATATAATTTTTTTGATTAAAATTCGTTCATGTAACAGAGAAATTTGCCAAAAAAACCTTCTAAAAGTTCAATTTTGCAAAAAAAAAACCTTTTCAAGCATTCTTTGTAAAAAAAAACCACAAACTTAATTTTTTTTGCAAGATGAAATCTATTTTTGGAGTTGACCATCTCAGTTCCGGTGTTGACCCTTCTATCTTTCTTTAACCCCCTATTTCCATTAACTGCAACACCACCCCTATGTATCTCAAAAATCACATCCGAAAATGGTAATAGGCTTCATCTTGCAAAAAAAAAAAAATTTAAGTTTGTGGTTTTCTTTTTGCAAAGAATGCTTTAAAAAATAATTTTTTGCAAAATTGAACTTTTAAAAGACTTTTTTGGCAAATTTTCCTTAAATTATTTCAACAAAAATTTGAGAGATAAAAGGTTTACAATATTGTTCCTTCATTCTTTTTCCATTAATATAATAAAAATAATTTGAGAATATCAACTATACATAATTATATTATTATAATATTATGCTTAATAGAATAGTTCGATTAATTGGGTGCTTTATTCACATGATTCCTTCACTTTGAACCTTTAAAATTTTGAATGATAACATGTAGCACTTGGGTGCTTTATCCATATTTGAAATTGAAATTTGCAACAATTGAGGCCTACAACGATCACTTTGATGATCTAATTATAGGTTAGCAAAGTCCTTAATTTCTCATCACTCCATCTTCCTCCAAATTCTTCACTCATCCTATCCAAAAACCCTTTCTCAGTTCTATCTCTCGCTCATGTACTTTCACAAACACTATTGCAATGAATACCATAATATTTTGAAAGAATGACATCTTACATAAGAAAATAACTCTCACCTTAAAATCAAGAAATACCTCAGATAAAAGACAGAGAAAATAACAACAAAACAAAAGGTTTGCTTTTCTTAGAAACAAAAAACAGAAGTAAAAAGAAAAACCACATATTTGTTCTCCCCCTTTTCTGCTTTCCTGTGATAAACCCACATGGAAGAACAACAACAACAATTTTTTTTTTTTAAAAAAAAAAAAAAAAAATTCAAAACTCACTTAATTCATAGAAAGATTTCCAGAAATTTTGCATATAATCCCAGAAAAACTTCATTCAACTATTAATTATGCAAAAAATAAAAGAAAAGAATGACAAATGAGTAAACATTAGAAATGGGAATCTTTTCAGCGTAAAAAAAAGGAAATTTTCATTCAACTATTCTTTATGCCATCCCTTGCGTGTTAGGTAAATGGATCTTCATGATTTGACCATATATGGAAGTTAAATGATATGCTGCGTGATTCTAGGGTATCATTAGGAATCATATTTTCTTCCGGTTTTTTGTAATGAGTAATTGAGTATCCTAGGTGTTTTTATTTAGATTTATATGGGTAATTTTTTTTTTTTGATGAAAATTGCAGCCATAGTATTATGTCATAATATTAGATTTATATTAATATTTTGTATGGGATTAATATGTGTGTGTTTTTGTAACAAACTTTTGTGGGTTTATGTGAAATTTTCATGGGTATACGAATGAGTAGTGAACTTATTAATCAAGTTCCAGTTCTTGTAGGGTAATGTTATTGTATAAGCGAAATAGATGCTTTAATCTATAATATATTATTATGATTTTGTCAGATACTTGCATTCCATCATCAACCAAAAACTTACTTCAATTCCAGCTCAATCTGATACTTGCTTCAATTCCAGCTCAATCTGATCATATTGATAGAGAATATTGAGGTACCAGAGTTATCCTACAATCACATGTTGACGATGTTTGGGAGTCTTCGAGAAAAAAATATCACACAATTCCTCAGATTAGTTGAGCAGCAGGGCATAGTGGCGGAAACTGGTTTTGATGAGGACAAGGACCAAGAGAGGTATTAAAAAGCATTACAAAGTAAAAATCAACACTAAATAGCATGAAACTATATTTAGCATATTGATGGTGTTAGTAATGATAATATGAAACCTATTTCATTCCGCTAAGAAATCGCTGAACAATAGCATTACTTATGATTGGATAATCTTCCGTTGCAATATCTTTCAAGACGATGTAGATATGTAGTACACCACCTCAGAAGACGAATAACACCATCTTCCTATCATCAAATAACGTTTAATGCTCCATGAAGATGGCCATCAAACTGTAGACGTTGATGCAAAAGCAAAAAATTATCATAGGGTCGGGAAGGTGTTTGGGGTTATGAATTTTGATGTTGTGCAATACAAATATGATTAGGGTATTTATAGTGCAATTTTTACTCTTTTTTTTTTAAATATGTAATATAATTTGATAAAATCACAATTTGCTATAATAAAGATTGAATGAATCAATCCCTAAAATCACGTTTTGCAATTTAGGAATGATTGAGATTTAGATGATCAATTTGCTCATGATTTAAGCATCCACATTAATTATATCCATATTTTAAAGACTGTAATTGATTGACTTAAGCATGTTTGAAGGATGGAAAAAAAATCCGGCCATTAGAATTGTGAAACGCATGACACATGGCAATTTTGCTTAGTTGGACGATTTTTTAAGTGTCGAAACTGACACGTGGGATTCAATTTATTGGGAAGGGCAAAATGACTGCCAAAAGGCGAGAGATCCTATGTAGCTGACACATATGACAATGTGATCCAGCTTCATTAGTATATATAGATATAGGTACTTAACTAAAAATATTTAAACAAGTGTATATATCTCTAACACTCTTATTACACAACGAACAAGAGACTATTCATGTCATATTCTCTTACACGATTCCTTTTAAACTATTATTTTCAAACTAAAACCTTTCAGATTTTTTTTTACTTATCACGTCATCACGTAAATTTTTCAATTTCTGAATGGACAAAGAATGTGAAAAGTAGCAAAATAAATTATGAAATTTAGAATTTTTTCCCTAGATATTGTCAAAGAGAGATTTAATTCCCAATTTGCGTCAAAGTTAAACTTATTTCCCTCCATACCGTCCACGTAGGATAGCACGTCATAAAATTATTATTTTTTTAAAATTTTCGGCAAAACAAACAGCTAGTTAGAGTAGCGGTTAACCTTTAAATGAATCTTTACTAGAAGATGCAGGAAACCGCTATCTGCATTAGCGGTTTACTGGTATAAACCGTCACTTAAAGTAGCGGTGAACTTCCCTATAAGACTATGAGTTGGTGCTGGCATATAGAGAATGGTGATTGTCCAACTCATTTTGCAGATTCGTCTGATTTACAACCCATATAATGAAGACTCGTCTGATTTACAACCATCCAAGCGCAGTAGATCTGAGCCAAATTTATCAGCATCTTCAGAACACTTTCAAATTTCTTTGAAACTATACTGAACATTCAATACAAAATACAAACCCAAGTATAAAAAACACAGAGAAAAGGGTATAAATAACAACAACTAAAAAAGAAGAGATGATTAAGAGAGAGAGGAGACATACCCAGAAGAGGCAGTGGAGTGTGGAAGTGTAAAAAGAGAATAAGATGGTGTGAGAAAACCACAAGATTCTAAATTTTCCCACCTGTATTTTCCCAGAAAGATACAGAATAGAGAGTGAGTAAAAGAGATGGCGAAGAAGACGAGAAGATTTTGATGGGTGGATGATGAATGATGATGATAATGGAGAAGCATAATGAACAGTGGAAAAAGATTAAAACTTTGATTAAGAGAGAGAATTAGAGTTGGCACTTTTCTTTGCTCAAGGAATTACGAGAGAGAATAAAACCGCTGTAGCGGCTCTTGTATTGATTTAACCGCTAGTTGAAATAGCGGCTTATAATCATTAACCGCTATTTCAAGTAGCGGTTCTACATAAGTAAAATAAAAAATTGAATTTCTGGCGTACTGTCCTACGTGGACGGTATGAAGGGAAATAAGTTTAACTTTGACGCAAATTGGGAATTAAATCTCCTTTTGACAATATCTAGGGAAAAAATTCATGAAATTTAAGAATAATAACATAATTATTTATTGTAACTGACCCAAGGCATTGCTCGGGCCAAAATACTAGTTATTTTATATAAATTTCGTATATATTCATTTACTCTATATAGAATAAGCTTTCCGAAACTAAATCATTTATCCCATAAGTTTTTCAGAAAATTAAAGATGATGTTGAACCGAAAACTTAGTTTGAGAGTCTCTCTTTCTTTATCTTTTGATCCCTGCCATTACTTCTTGGGGACATGATTGCATAGAAATGGTTAAACGTTGTTGCGTCTATTTCTTGACTTGTCACTCCAATGCAACATATCATCACATCATGAACAGATTGTAGTGGCCAATACCTATACAGGCACAGCAAAGACTCATGTACCGCGTCGAAGCTGACAAAAGACCTCCACCCATACAATATAAGTGGCAAAGAACTCAGATAAACAAGCTAGTGTAATACTTCCATTTCTGAAGTACTGAAAAGCAACAATTACCATATATGAGGTTTACATTCCTTGAGTAAACTACGCAGAGGATGTCAGAAGTCTTCATATTTATCCAACACGACTACACAAGCAAGTCCGAACCCGATCATCAAAGGAATTGTAATCAGATAATTAAGATGAATTGTTAATATTAAGTCCAAGTGTATACTCGAATATAGGCTGATGCAAACACGTATCAGTTCACATGGCAGTAAGACATTTCAATCAGCAGATGGTTAGGAGATAAACTCATGGGCAATGGTTCCATCAGCACATGGTCTTGGATTCAAGCTTCAACGAGAGAGCAGAATACAACACTAATCTCATTAAAGAGGACTAAAACAGAATATATGCCTGTCACACTTTAATATCTTCATTCAAAGTTCATGTTAAGCTCTTTTCCGCAAACTCCTAAGCTAAAATTCAGGGGTTTCCGGAATTTTATAAAGGAAGCTCCTAAATTATGAGCAGTAATACCATTCAGCAAAAGCATACACAAATTAGTAAACATATACATTAAAAAATAATTTCTGATGCTCTTCACAATCGGTAACTTCAATGTGTTGGATAAAACTATAAGAAAGCTCATGTTTAACTGAAGATTCAATAGACATGCACCATCCACCAGTACTCTTTTGAGGGTGATTTAAATATGCACCTTGAAACTGGAAAGCTTAACATTCTACCAGACTAAGCGATTCGAGAACACAGATTCAACTCAAAGTCATAGCTGTAAAATCTTTAAATAGTAACAACTTCTACCTAGATGTACCTTAACTTTGTGGCTGATGGAGCAACCTTAAGGAAATGACAGATTTGGTACCGTGTAGAATACCTAATTACAAGCTCACAACACTGTCTGTCACTATAAGTATGAAGCATCCCGCTGTATTTTCCTTCAACATGTTCTATCTTTCTTTCTACGCTTAGCTTCAAAAGATGGAGATTTGCGTGGAGATGGTGCGTAGTTAAGCCGATAACAAACAAGTGAAGGTCCGAATATTTCAAACTTTCCTGAACTACTGAAGGCTGTTTCAGCATCTGAACGTCTCTTGAACACCACCCTAGCACAGTTTTTTTTGGCCAATACTTCGGTCTCTAATTCCTTCAAAGGACCAAAGTGGCCGAATATCTTATTTAACTTGCCTTCTGTAGGAATTGAATCCACATCAGTGAATTTCAGAGTTATAGCTGTCGGTGAATCTTCCTGCTGTATCTTCTCATGAGATTGACCCCCTTCTGATGCACCATACTCTGATCCGTTGTGCTTCTGAGGAGATGAAACTGTAGAGTTTATCTCCTGTGAAATAGCAGAAATTCCATCTACCTCTGGAGGCTCCGGTTCAACTACAGCCATCTCGACGTCACTTAAAGAAGATTGTTGCTCGAGGACTCTGACGGTTTTGTCCATGCAACAAGTATCTTGTACAGCGAAGCTAGACGTTGTCGTAGACTCAGATGCCTTTGCTTTTGATTTGCTCCCAGAGAAACACCCGTCTTCAATCACATCAGTAGAATCTGACCTGGAAGGCCCTTCCTTAGACTTGCCATCTGTGTCTTCCTCCCCAGACTCTTCATGCTTCTGCAAGAGCTCATTATCAGGGACAATTGAATTTCTAAAATCGGAAATGAAAGTTACCATATTACTCAACAAACTGAGTTCTTTGAGAGGTTCAATAGCAGCCAATTGTAGCTCTGAAAGAATTACATCAAGAGAAGCATACTCAGAACTGCAATGCTTGTTGTTACCTTCATCATTGATGGTTTTCTCATGAGATGATAGATCAAGTTTTAGTAAAGGCGATGGCTGGCTCAGCTGACCTGCAACTCTTAGAATGCTTTCTCCAACGCTAAATAACGGCTTTGCATCTCCGACTCTCAAGGGGCTGCATTCTTCAGTTGTTGAGTCATTTGGAAATGATTTAGCCTCCTTTCGCCTCCCCGCAGAAGATGAAATGAACTTACTCCCTGCTTTTCCTTTAGTTTCCTTGTCATCTTTCTTACGTACGCCTTTCTTCTGGATCAAGTCAGACAAGCACTTGACTTTTTTGATCGAACCACCACCACCACTAGATGTTTTCTTCCTTTTCTTGGGCCTAATATCATCTTCTTCCATGGTGCTTGGTGAAGGAGTCCCATCAGCAATCACTTCACACTTCTCTTTCTCGGAAGTGACAGGAGCATCAGCCTCATTATTCACATACCCTATCAGCAAACTAAACTCAGCTAGATGATAGATACCCTTCCACCTATAGAAGGCTGCCATTTGAGCTCGAGTTATCACGTGTTCTAGGCGATCAACATCAGCAGATAGCCCTTGTGCCAAATCTTTTACATAATCAAGAAATTTCACCGGCTCAAAAGATGATGCAGTGAAAAATCTATCCCCACCTTCTCGAATTCTTGATTGTTCACGGATACCAGCATTCTCAACAACCTGAACTTTTAATTGGTTGTAAAGATCGTCAGCAATACAGCGACAAGAGAGTCCAAACTCCACCCGCCTAGAGGTCTCATCCAAAATACAAGCCACAGCATGTCGAAAAGCTTCCATCTGAGTCTGTTTCACCATCTGGGAGAAATTTGGGGCAAATGGCTTCAACTTAGCTTCGTCATTCCAAGCAAAAGTTTGATCCCAAAAGTAACCCACTAAATAACCCTTAGACTTGGAATGTTTCCTAGCCTTGTCGGATGCATCCCCAGCTTCAAATATTTGAGCTGGCCACCAAGGATGGCTCTTCACTTTTCCCCAAACTAAATCAGATGCACAAAATCCACCTTTCTTTTTGCTCTTATCATTTCTAACACACTTATCCATATCAACAACACTCACTTCCTTAACATCCGAAAATCCTTCTTCATTGACATGAACCCCAGAATCCTCTTTCTCAGTCGTTGAATCCTTTGTTTTGAGCTCAACTGACTGATTGTCAACTTCATTCTGACTACCATATACAGTTTTCTCTGCTTTCATTTCCTTACCACATCTGTCTTCATTTACAGGATTCGAAATCAACTCCTGCACAGAAGAATCAATATCTTCGGCCTTAACAAGGCAACCCTGATTTATTGCACCCTCAACACCTACTAAATCTTTTCCTTCCTTTCCAACACAACCATCATTAAGACTCTCCTCTACATTACCCACCTCATCATTCACAGCACCCACTTCACCTTCCAAACTGCCAGTCTCTTTTCCATCACTGGACCGCTCCGAAACAGCACTCGAATGCTCCGAAACCACCCCGGAATCTCCCTCCTCAACACATTCAACCTCCATACCCTCAAAAACCCTTTCTTTCCCCAAATCCTCCTCCTGAACTAGGGTTTCACTCACAGGTACATCAATACAACCATTTAATTCAGAACTAACCACATTGTCCTCACAACTGTCGCCCGAAACGACGTTGGATTGCATATCTACAGCCTAATCAGTAAGACTGGAAAATAGAAAGAAGCAATATTTCAATCTCAAGAGAGTTATGAACCCTAATCAAAGTCAAAAGTAAAATAAATAAATAAATAAAATAAAGGAGGTAAAGAGGGGATTGAAAAGTTTACTATAAAAATGGTATAGTGTTGTCCGCCATAAGAGATAAAATAAAGAGCTTACCTTGTTGATGGATGATTATTTTTACGCTACGCAGCTGAAGAATACAAAAGAGGGTTAGGAAGGGAATGGGGAGAGCACACAGTTTAGTTTGGCAAGAAGGGAAAATATATTTTGCTCATTTGCTGTAAATTTTTTAACGTGCCCTTGTGGCTAGGGGTATGCAATTTCGGACCGGACCGGACCGGACCGGTGGTTGCTAGTCCGGTTTCGGTCCTCAAAAGTTTGGAATCCGGTTTTCCGGTTCGATCTAAAATCGGATTTTTTCGGTCTGAATTGGAAAAATCGGTTGCTTTAATAAATGCATTTATTTTTTATTTTTATACAAAAATTTCATTAAACTTTCAACCAACTTATGTCAAAATTATAAGATTATATTAAAATTAATATGAAAGTATTATGAAAGGTAGTTAAAATAGTTCATAAACTGAAATAAGGAAAAAAAAAGATTATATAAGATAAAGAAAAAAATGAAAATTTGCAAAAATCACAAAATCCGTTCCAAAACGGGAACCGGACAGGACCGAACTGGGGCAGAAATATGTGATTTCGGTTCCGGTCCAAACCGAATACATCCCGATTTTGGACCAATGCACAACCCTACTTGTGGCTTATGAGTTGTGAGTGAGTACTTGTGTTAGTGTGTGTCAATTGTTCTATTGAGTATGGCTAAAGAGCAAACAAATTGATGATCGTGATGAATGACGATAAATCGTTACTTGTTAGTGGGTAAGACTTAAGAGTGGTGCTGAGAGGTAATAGAATATTTCTATTATTTGTCATATATATATTCTCTGGTTTTTATTAGTTTACTCTTTTGCTTTTATCAAAGTCAAAGCTCATTAATTTCGGTATTTTAACACTAAACATTATTATATGGGATCTTGTTAGTTCGTTCCAATATGTTGATTTAAGTTATCAATTTTTTATCATTTTTATTAATACACAATTGAAGATATTAACGATGAAATGGATGTCTTGGAAACCGTAAAAAACGAAGGGGTAAACTAATCCATAACCTTTTAAAAGTAGGAAGTTTCCTACTGTAGAAATCAATAGTGTCTTGGGTGATAAAAGCATGAAATTCACTGTTCCTAAGGTTTTGGTGAGTACCAGTCGTCCATTTGAGCACCTTCATCTCAGCCGCACAATCGCTTCTTTCTCTCCTTTCTCTCCTATTTCTTTGTCCTCTCTCCTCCTCTTTTCTTTCTCCATTGCTACGGAGTGAACAAAAGTCGATCTTAATCTCCCTCAGAATAAGCAAGTGTTTTACCTTACCTGATTAGTATTGGATTTGATTCGGAAGTGTTACTTTTCATCTGGGTATTTAGCACTAGTGGAAAAAAACGCAAGGGCTGCGGTGCAAGGGCTACGTTTTTTGAAAAAGCAGTCCTTAATAGTGAAGGGCTGCGGTTAGCCCAAAAACCGCAGCCCTTCGTATACCAAGGGTTGCGGTCAATGCAAAAACCGCAGCCCTATAAATAATAAAAGGCCGCGGTTTTTGGGCTAACCGCAGCCCTTTATGGGCTTTTTTTTTTTAATTTTGAAAGGAATTTGATCCCGCGGTGGGATTAAAATATTAAGCGGTAAATCTCACGTCTGCCCTCTCTCCTTCCCTCATTCTCTCTCCTCTCTCACAAATCTCACGTCTACCCTCTCTCCTACCCTCATTCTCTTTCCTCTCTCACAAATCTCACGTCTGGTTTCCTTTTCCCCTTCTTCCCTCTGCCTCTTCGGCAACCTCCAACCATCAAGTTCTCTCTCTTCCCTCCTTTCCCCTCTCCTTCCCTTCCGCCTCCACCACCACCATCACCACATCCGCGAATTTACCAACGATTTTCATTTCTAATTACTCCTTCAATTGAATAGGAAAACCCAAAAACGAAATCCCTAAACCCCATTTTCTCTTTCACCCCTTGTGTTGCGCTGGCTGTCGGTGTACATTGCGCCGCGCTGCCTTGTCTCGCCACCGTTCTTGCCGTCGCTGTTTTCGCTCCTAGCCACCGCTAGGGGTGTGCACAAACCGGATCGAACTGGAATTTGGACCAGACCGGAGATTCCGGTCCGGTTCTCGGTCCACAAAAATTCCCGATTCCGGGTTTCCGGTTCAGACCGGTTGGACTGGAATTTCTATTATTTTAGTAAAAAAAAAAGTTTAAAAAGGTAGAATGTTAGAAATTTAAAAACCTACTACCTCCGTCCCAAAATAGTCTGAACACTTTCCTTTTATGTTTGTCCCAAATTAGTTTGAACACTTCTTTTTTTGGCATGGTCCCACCATTAATATATTATTTCTTTTACACATCTTTGGCCCACACTCTACCTTTTATCAGTAAAAAGTTACCCAACTTTCTTTTTCTTCTAATAAAAAAATACCCCACCAACTCCTATCACCTCTACTTTTTAAATAAAATAACATTTGATAATCACACAACAACTTATCACCTTAAACTACGTGTCCCAACAAGTGTTCAGATCTTTCTGGGACGGAGGGAGTACTATTTATTACTTTAGGATTATTGTTATTAGAAATATTAATTTTTAATATATCTAATTTATAAATATATTTAAATAAAAAAAAGATTTTTTTTTTTTAAAATATAGATTCCGGTCCAATCGGTCCAAGACCGGACCGGAAAAACTCCGGTCCAGTCCCGGTCCAAGAAAAGGCAGATTCCGGTCCACCGGTCCTGGACCGGTGCACACCCATAGCCACCACTGTTGTCGCTGCTAGCCACCGCTGTTGTCCCTCGTGTCCTTCTTGATTTCCTCCTTTCGCGATAATTTCGACATCTCAAGCTTGAATTGAAGAGGAAGGTTTCCGGCGACTGCATTTGTTTGGATGCAGTGAAGAATTTGGGAGTTGCCTTCGCCGTCGCTGCATCAGATCTAGGGTTTGATCGAGTTTTTATTATTTTTAATTTTTTTTGTAATTTATTTGTTACTTGTGATATTTGAGGTTTTGTTGCGCGTTTGTGACTATTTTTTTTTGTATTTTAGGTTTTTTAATTTTCCCTGTTTGATATAATGTTGTTGATTTTGTTTTTTTTGAATGTATAATGATTAAAATGCGGTCACGAGTAATTTTTTTATTATTTATAATGTTCTCTGCTGTTCTTATATATTTAGGAGTAAAAAAATGCAAAAAAAAGATTTTTTTTTTGGTCAGAACCGCAGCCCTTCGAATTCGTAATGAAGGGCTGCAGTAAAAAACCGTAGCCCTTCTTTTTTTGCCGAAGGGTTGTATGCCTTAGGGTTGTTTTGAACGCAACCCTTGCGTTTTTTTCCACAAATGTAGGATGATTTTTTTGATTATTGTCTCTTCATCTACTTTCAGCCCACTGATGTCAAGGATTTTGTTTTTGCTTTCTTTAATTTTTGATTTTTTGTTGATATTTTTTCTAGGCATAATAATGCATGAACATTAGACTTAAATTTTTTTTTGTTTTCAGATTCGCAAGCTACAATTCAGAGCGAAATCAGTGGTAATAATCCATCTCCACTTTCATTTTATCTTTCGGATATAAGGTGTGTGTGTTTTTTTTTTTTTAAAATATATATGTGTTGTGTGTTAATGGTTTGATCTTAAACAATCTACATTTTTGGAATTATTAAGTGCGTAGCCGCCTCCCTTTTTCCCCTTTTCCCTTCATCAGTAAGGGGCTACCATGGATGATCTCATCCATGGTGAGCCCCTTTTCCTATCTTGTTTTCACTTTCTAATTTGTCCTTTTGTTTTGTTGAATAAGTTAGTCTCTCTTTATGAGAGTTTCTTGTGCCCTAATATGGGAAGACTAGTCTTCTCTATTGTGGAGGTCTCCTTCTCCCTTATGGGAGTTGTGAGTCTAGTTTTTTTATTTGTAGGTATGAGAAATTGTTCTCATTGGTTGAAGTCCAAAACTATCAACATGAAGGTATTGGAAGCTCGGATGCGGTCAATATGGATAGATCAAGAAGATTCTTCTCCAAACTATGTCAAAATGATAGACGGTTCCATTAATAGTTGCTTGGGACAACAAATACAAGGGACTTGCGCCACAATATTCGATCTGGTTCATTGTAGTTTCATCGAAGGCGAAGTTGATCTGCTCTTGTTTGATTGTATCCTGTTTTTCTTTATTACTTATTGTAGATGCCGTTTGGCTTTCAATTAATGAAATTTCTTTTTTTTTTTTTTAAAAAAAAAGTGCGTTGTGTGTCCGATTTGGGTTTGATCTCAAACAATCTTGATTTCTTGGATAATCTATCAAATATCGGAATAAGCATTATCATGTTTAATTTATTTTGCTCTTTATTTCTTTGATTTCTTTTATTGTAATCGAAGATGTGGTTTATGTTTTTCTGATGTTTTGCTTCTTCAAATCAAGCTGTCATGCAATAGATGACTTGATTTTGCATTGGGCTTATATGTGATTCTCTCTAATTTTTATTTCTATTTATATTATTTTTAGGGTGGGATGAATTTTAGTATGATGCCACTGATTAGTTTATGGATCTGGTGTCTTTATTCATCCAAGCTTATTAGTGTACTAATCAAATCTTTGTTCATCCTAACTATTGGTGCTTAACAGCTTAAAATAGTGAAGCTAGCAAAGGCTAATAGCTGTTCATTAGATCTGCTTTGTCAAAGTTTTGACCCATTGCCAAAATAAAGGAGAAATGCAATTTCAATATTCATAATTTTATCTTACTTTAAAGAATATGCACGTTTATGTGAAGTAGGGGGGAAAGAGTGCAAGTATAGTATCATCGTTCTTGTAATCATAAAGCATCTTCTGTCTTCAAAGCTAAATTTGGCTTCATCTGTCAGATTTGAGAGAGAGCTTGCTGCGGAAGCCCTGCGAAAGCATGGAAATGACACTCCTCATCTCCTCATTAATCTCACTTCATCAGGTTTGCTCATACTTCTTCTTTTCCAATTTTCATTCCACCTTTTTTGCCCTCTTATTTTCTTTAAATTCCAATTTTGCTTAACAAATGTATCTTATAAATATGGTACGAATCCAAATACCCCAGATGGAACAAAGTGCAAATACAATGGCCTATATGTGGTACAATTTCATCCATTTCTCTCAAAATTTAATCTTTTCTAAATTTGAGATTAACCCAGTAAATACAATTCTTTTAAACATTGAAATTTACTGTATAATTTGAATTTTTGTGGGTATGTTGCAATTTACATGATGATTTTAGTTGTAGAGAGCTATTCCAATTAGGTTGTTAGCAGTAGGGAAAAACGGTGTGGTAGAATTCATCTTATTGTAGTGCTGAAATGTTGATGATGTCTTGGTCCGTTCTAATTCGAAAAATGCACGGTCATTTGTTTTTTCTTTATAAGATTTTAGTTGAGTGTTTGTTTGTTTCTTACTTTGGTTTCCTTTTTAAATTTCTTTGGTTTGAGATCGGATGTTATGATTTTGTATCTTACCTAGTTTGTAATGTCAAGTAGCTTTTAATGATGATTTTACTTGAGTGTTGATGACTTACATTGTTAGGTTTTAGATGGTTGGATGTATGTAGTTGTGGAAGGGCTTAGAATATGATGTATGTTGTTCCTCAAATGACAAAATGATCACTTGACTCGCTGATAAGTGTTATTTATTATATACTACAACCTTCTTTTTCCTCTTACTAGCTCTTTATTAGTATTATAAACTTTAAGTTGTGAGTTTTAATTGTTTTCATATGTTATTTAGAAATTATGATTATTGGATTATTTATTAGTTTGACATATGCTATGTTATTCAACTAGTAGTAATACATCTCATGTTTGATAGGTGAGTTATAATTTCGGAGTCAAATAACCGGGAATTGTCTTTGGTAGATTAATGGGTTAAACTAATTAATATAAATTTTAGCCAAAGAATGGATGAAAATTGGACTAAAGCCCAATACTGCAAGACACATCGGTAAAGAAGTATGGAGAGAATAAAAGAAAATAAAGCAAAAGAAGAAAAGACCTTATTGCCTTGTGGGCTTAGAAGATCGCAGGAGGGAGTAATCCTAGTACCTGGACTAGTACACACGCACCAAATTAAGCCCATTTATGACAAGATTACACGGATCAAATAAGGGAGAAAAGAAAACCCTTGTGGGTTATCACAAAAGGGAAAAAAAAAACGCAATATCAGTAGGAGATACGTAGCACGCAGCAGAGGACGAAAGGACTCATGAGAGAAGAGACGATACAGAGGGCACATCGAACACGCAGGAGCCAAATTCGAAGCTTCAATCAGAATTTTCAGCAAGCTTCGAATTTTCAGCCATGCTTTCTTATACTTTGGTGATGTTTCTCCATATTATGAGTAGCTAATTTCGTTTTTCTAGGACTTAGATGAAACCCTATTAGTATGATTTAATTGTTTAATTGTTTGAGAATTATTCTTGGTTTTATGATTGCATAACTTTAGACTATTATTGTGAGATTATTGTTTCCCGAATTAGGTTGGTAATACTTCTTGTAGAACGAATTATTGACTTGTTTGGGTATTTGGTTTATACACTTTGTTCTTTTAGTTCAAAGGGTGATGTTATGCAATGGTGTTTATTGGTTTGTGATTGAATGATTGAATAGTCCATGCGTTAGTTAGATGGTTTTATGTCACTTCTTTGATTGCAATAATAATTCTTTATGAGTTAATCCTGGCTTGTAGTTTAGGGTTCTCTATAAAACTCATTAATTCTCATTCTAATTAATCTATTATTCATATTATTAGTGGTGAATTCGACTATCCTAGATTCCATATTATTGTCTGTTCTCTGATTCACTTTTTATTGTCAAGTTTATTTAGTTAATTTATATTTCAGATTAGTTTAATTAGTTTACAATCAAACCATTATATTTACTATTTAGGATTAAATTAGTAGTCATTAGTGTTAATTTTAATCAACTGTTCTCTGTGGATAAGATACCCTATTATTTATCGACTAACTCAAAATTTTGCAGCGGAAAAATAAATAAAGAACTTGAAACATCAATTAAACTTAGTCAACCACACAGTCAACTCCAAAATCCAACCAAGGTCAAACCAAACATAAAAAGTCAAACTAATGATACATAATTAAACCAAAAGTATAAAAGTATTAAAAAGGAGCCAAAACATAAGCTCTCCAAATTGTCTCCCAGAAACCCAATGGATGCATCATCTTCAAACCTGGAATGACAGATGCTTTATTGATCCTGAAGGACTGCTCACTAAATAGGGTCATCACAGGATCAATAAGGTACAACCATGATCGACACACAGAAAAGCACGTAATCAGCAAAGCTGAATACTTACATGATAAATAAACCACATAACCTAACATGATACTAATAAGCATTAAATCATGAATAAATAAAACATAATAAAATATCAGACTCACTATACAGTCTATACTGAACTTGACTCCACAAAACTAACAAATTATTTTATTATAAATTTGAATAGTCAGATGGATAGAGTTATCCAACCAAACCATGTCTTCAATTTAGAAGACGAAGTACGGGTGCGACTCCGTACTCCCGCGACCAATGATATCGAGGTTCTAATTAAATAAAATAGGACATAGTGATTAACCCGACCCCAAGAAAAGTCATGGGCTACCACCATGTACTCTAACTCATACTAGTCCAATACTTCAGATGTGCACAAGTACGTACCTTGTGTAAATAATATGAGAGAACACTTTAAACTCTTTAGAAGTCACTCTAAGTAAAGTCTCCGCCTACCAATTATCAAAACATTCAAGTATTAATACTCTAATAAAATTACTGCAACTTTAAAGTACTTTGAACTCTCTTAAAAAATATTTTAAAACTCTTTTAAACATTAAAACTTCAACCTTTTATAACCCTTAATATAGTACTACCAACATAGTCATTTAAAACCCTAAAAATCATTACTTTAATATTTAAAATCCACTATAAATACACTAATAAAAAATCCAGTAAGGTATAACTTCTTTAAAACTCTTTTAAACTCACTTTAAAATAGTTCTAAAGATTAAAGTACTCATTTTTCATAAACTATAATATAGTACTATAGTTTTCACTCTTAAAAACACTAAAAATCCATGCTCTCATGCTTAAATTGGGCTCCTCTAACCCATCTTTTAAAATCTTCTATACTTCAACTCAAACCAATTAAATTATTAAATACTTTCAAAGTCCGACCCAATAAATTATTTGAAATATTAAACAATCCTTTAACTTTTTAAAATAGTCAACACTGTAAAAAATTAACTATTCAAATACTAAAACATTTATAAATATACTTTAAATATATTTATAAAATTCATATAATTATGGGGGATTACATCGTGTTTCCTACATACGCCAAGGGGGTCAACTTGCAGACCAAATTCAACGTCCTTGACTACCCGTCAGCATACAACATCATCCTTGGCACGCCTTAGATTTACTAAATAAAAGCTGTACCATTTACATATCATCAAACGCTCAAATTCCCTACCAAATGGGGAGTCCAAGAAATCAAAGGAGAGCAAAAAGCTGTTAGAGAATACTATAGTTTGTCGCTCAAGCCACCAAAAGCGACCATCTAGCAATTGAACAAATGGATCAGTACCAGACGAGCCGGATGAGCAACAAATTGATGAAGTGGTGCTTGATCCAGCTTTCCCTGATCACGTCGTACGAATTAGGGCAACCGGATTACGAAACCAAGTAATTGAATTTTCAAAAGCTAACCATATTGCTTTGTGTGGTCCCATGAAGATATGACGGGTATCGATCCGGGACGTGATCACACACAAACCGAACGTCGATCCGAGCGAACGTCAAACGAAGTGTCGCAAATTCGCGCTAGAAAGAAATCAAATCATAAAGGACGAAGTTCGAAGGCGATTGTGAGCTAAAGTAAGAGAAGTCAAGCACCATATGCAGTTAGCTAACGTCATTGTCGTTAGCAAGAAGAAGGGTAAATGGAGAGTATGTATCGATTTCACGGACTTCAACAAAGCATGCCAAAGGATCCGTTCCCGTTACCACACATAGACGCAATGGTAGATGCGACAGCAGGACACAAACTCTTGACGTTTATGGACGCGTATTTTGGCTATAATCAAATCCTCATGCACCCCGACGACCAAGAGAAAACAACATTCATCACTGTCAAATGTATTTATTATTATAAGGTCATGCCATTTGGACTGAAAAATGCAGGTGCGTGATAGGTTGTCGTACACCTGTCAAAAATAATTCCCGCAAAACCTTCTAACAATGTAGTAGGGTAAGTAGGGTCGAATCCACAGAGAGATGGATGTTTTAATCTAGCTTATAAGGTATAGAGAAACTAAACAAGATAAGGAATACTTGAATTAACTCTAAACTACTACCTCCGTCCCAGAAAGATCTGAACACTTGTTGGGACACGTAGTTTAAGGTGATAAGTTGTAGTGTGGTTATCAAATGTTATTTTATTTAAAAATTAGATGTGATAGGAGTTGGTGGGATATTTTTTATTACAGGAGAGAGAAAGTTGGGTAACTTTTTATTGATAAAAGGTAGAGTGTGGGCCAAAGATGTGTAAAAGAAATAATATATTAATAGTGGGACCATGCCAAAAATGGAAGTGTTCAAACTAATTTGGGACAAACATAAAAGGAAAGTGTTCAGACTATTCTGGGACGGAGGGAGTAATAAAAATATGAAAATCAAACTAAAAAGATCTAGGGCAATGGTTCACCATGTTTATACTTATAATCTATCAAAATATCATCAATTGTTCAATTAATCAGATATCTAGAGCACAGGTTAATCCTACGGTCGGGTCTTAACGCTCTCAAATCAACATATGCTAGTATGATCGCTCAACATAATCAGATTTGCTAATTGTAGGCAAGCCTCTAAAAAGTACTATCTCTCGATCTATGACTTTTCATTAGCAATATTTAATCAGACAATTGATCAGATTGCAAGATTAACAATGAAAACACTAATCAATTAGAAATAACAATGACTAATGAAACCATCATTAAACATCCATCAAGAATTATAACATATAAACATGGATTCCCAAACCCTAGAAATAAAAACTACTCTATCATGAAATAAATAATAAAATTTAAATCTACAAAGAAAAACATAATTAAAGAAAACAATGAAATAAAGAGAAGGAAATAATATAACTCATGAAAAATCAAGAACAAGAAAAACTAGGGTTTACTACTACAAAGCAAGAGAGAAGAGAAGAAAAAACTAAAAACTCAAACTAAGAAAAATAATAACGTGATAGAGGGAGGAGGAGGAGAGAGATATCTCTAATCTAAAAAATATTCAATAACCTAATAAGACTAGGAAAGTAAGTTACAAACATAAGGAAGGTCGAAATATCATTAAATGGGCGGAATTAGTGATCCGCGCGTACAAAAACAGATTCCAGCAAAAACAGTCCCAACTTCGGAAGGGCATAACTTCTTGACCAGAAGTCTCCTCTGGGCGTGCAACCTATCATTGGAAAGCTCTTCAAGTCTAGTTTCCAAATATGCTGGAATTACCGGATTATAAGAAGAACATCAAAAGTTATGCTCAGAAGAGTAGACATGACTCCTTTTTCACATTTCTTCTAATGATTTTCCACTTCGTTTTCGCTCAAACTCGTACTATGACATATCCACACGATCCTTATGCATTGTAGTTTCTTTCTAAGTGCTCCTAATCCTCAAATTTAGCTAATCATACTCCAAATACGTCCTCAATGCCTGAAATTCATCAAATATAAGAAAATATACCGAATAGGAGTACAATAACATAACTTAAGAATAAAATGCAATAATGAATCTAAATATGAACCTAAATGCTCTAAAATGCAACCTAAATGCACCTAAAACTATATGTAAATATGATTTATCAGTGCGACGTATCAACAGCTAATCAATCAAATGTTCAAAGAGCAACTTAGTGACACTATATAAGTCTACATCTATGACATGCTAGTGAAATCTAGAAAGGTGGACGATTACATCCAACATTTGTCAGAAGCATTCAACGTCCTCAGAAAATATGGTATGAAACTTAACCCTACTAAGTGTACATTTGGAATTGCTGCAAGGAAATTCTTGGGCTATGTCGTGACGGAAAGAGGAATCGAAGCGAGCCCTGACTAAATCAAGGCACTGATAAACATCCAGTGTCCATGAAACGTCAAGGAGCAGAAGTTGACAGGACGTGTCGCTGCACTTAACCGATTCATATCAAAGTCATCCGACATATGCCATTTGTTCTACGATGTTATGAGGAAGAATAAGGATTCGACTGGACGAAGGAACATGAAGACGCTCCGCAAGCACTAAAACAATACTTAGCCACTCCTCTTTTGCTATCTAAACCAAGCAACGGAGAGACGCTGCAACTCTACCTTGCTATCAGTAACGCGTCAGTAAGTGATGTCCTAATCAGAGAAGCAGAGAATCAACAACTCTCCATTTATTACGTTAGTAAGTCTCTGTTAGACGCAGAGACCAGGTACTCCTCCCTTGAAAAACTTGTGCTATCCCTAGTTATTGCGATTAAAAAGTTAAGAATTTTTTTTTTTGAAACCCATACTGTTGTTGTCATGACTAATTATCCGACAAAGAGTGTCCTGTGTAGGCCAGAATTGACAGCTCATATGGGAAAATGGGCAATTACATTGAGTGGTTACGACATCAAGTACTTGCCTCAGACATCAATCAAGTCGCAAGCCCTAGCCGATTTTGTAGGAGACTTCAGTCCAGAGCTAGAGAAGTTGGCAAATGAAGAATTTGCTCGCATCAATCACGTCAGCAGCGACGCTTGGACATTATTTGTTGATGGATCATCTAACTTTCGTGGTGCAGGTCTAAGTGTTGTACTGAAGTCACCACAAGGGAACAAGATAGTACAAGCAATATGTTGCGACTTCAAGGCAACTGATAATGAAGCGGAGTACGAAGCATTAATTGCAGGGATGACCTTGGCTAGTGACTTGGGGGCAAAGTCGCTGAAAGTATACAGTGACTCACTCCTTATAGTCAGTTAAATCAAAGGAGAATTTGCCGCTAAAGATTCAAATATGGCGTCATACTTGGAAGTCGCAAATGATAAAAGTAAGCTATTTAACCCCTTATGTATAGTGCAGGTACCAAGAGACCAAAACACTGAAGCTGACGCACTCACCAACTTAGAGTCATCCTTGAGAGACTCGTCGTTTACATCCGTCCCAATTGTCCATCTCATGACGCCAACAATAAGTAAACTACCAGAAATAGCAGATGTTGTTGGTGTCACAATGGACGACAACCATATGAGCGACACGAATAGTGACGACGTCGAGGTAAGTGTTAATTGGACCAAATCAATTCTAGATTATTAACTAACGACATATTTCCAGGCGACAGAGTAGAACCAAGAAAGTTGCGCTTCAAAGCTTCTAGATACGTAGTTATCTAAGGAGTATTGTTCAAAAAATCCGTAGTTGGACCATACTTGCGGTGTTTGGAGAAGCGTCAATGGAACCAAGTTTTACAAGACCTCCACGAAGGATCGTGCGGTAAGCACTCTGGAGGATGCAATTTATCCAATCGGGCATTAAGGATGGGTTACTATTGGCCAACAATGAAGCAAGATGCAATCAGGTACGTCACAAAGTGTGACAGTTACCAACGACACGCAGGTGTAACGCACAAACCTTCTGAAACTTTACATCAAACTTTAACTCCTTGGCCTTTCATGAAATGGGGAATGGACATAGTTGGTAAGCTACCTTCAGCCCCAGGACAAAAGGTCTTTATGTTGGCACTAACGGATTATTTTTCTAAGTTGTTAGAGGTAAAGATGTTCCAACAAGTACGTGCTAAAGAGATCATTTCAGTTATACATACTAACATTATATCCAGGTTTGGAGTACCGTCGGAAATTATATGCGACAATGGGTCGCAATTCATAAGTGAAAAGACCAAACGGTTCTGTGACGAATGGAATATCGCGTTGTTGACCTTGACGCCCAGATATCCTCAAGCCAACGGACAAGCTGAGTCTAGCAACAAAACCGTCATAGATTCGTTGAAGAAGCGTCTCAAAGCCAGGAAAGGGAAATGGGAAGAAGAACTGCCATCCATCCTATGGGCTAATCGAACGACACCATGTAGTAAGACCGGATAAACACATTTTTCACTAGTATACGACTACGAAGCAGTTCTACCGTCTGAGATTAGCATCTCAACTGCCAGGTATGGTCTAATAACGGAGCAACAAAATCGTGACGAAATAGTTAATGACCTTGATACCATAGAAGAGCTGAGAGACGCATCGTTAGTACGGATGGTAGTACAACAACAAATTGTCGTAAGAAGCTTCAACAAAAATGTGCAAGCCATAGTCTTCAGTGAAGGCGACTGGGTGTCAAGGAAAGTTTTCCAAACACACAAGAGCCAAATGTAGGTAAGTTAGGTCCTAAGTGGGAAGGTCCTTACCAAATCAGTAAAGTCATTGGCAACAGTGCGTACTAGTTACAGCGCCGCGATGGAACTATGATCCCACGAAGCTAGAATGCTATCCTTCGATCAAAAAAATTCCACTTTTAGCTAAGTATTATCATGTCATTAGTTAGTTTAAATCTGTTCTCAATAAGTGATGAATGCGTCATCATTGCGTCGTTGAAATCACAACGACAATGAATTACTGTTTGCTCTTTTCCAGGTATTTCATGTTTTGAAATTAATAACAAGTCACATCCAGACATAGCTGTCAACGACGATATTTTCCAATAAACTGAAGATTTTCAAAGTTAGACAATAAAGTTAGCGTATTGACGCGACAACGAATCTGGCGTTTGTTTAGTAGCATCTATGATGACGAATGGAATAAACTTGTGACAACAAAAGTGTTCACTTATGGCCATCATAAACAAAGGACACTGTAATAACCAAGTAAATTGTCTTGCGTGCATTTCTTATGCTACTAACGTAAATATCAACGAGGTTTAAAGCACCTGTAATGAGCACATTACGCCAGAAAAACGGCAGGATTAAAACACAAAGTAACACATGCATAAGATTGACTAAAATTTATGATCATTCCCGTGAATGGCCCAAAAATACAACGAAACATAAGTTTTAGTCACCCCCATGAGTGACTCAAAAGTATAACAAAGTAAAGAGTTTAAGACAAAAAATAATTGTTTTAATGATGAAGGCTTAAGAACAAGCGACTAAACACCAATTGCATAGATGGAGTTTTCTGACGCTGAAACTTCTGGTACGTTCTCTTTTTCCAAATTGTCAGCTTCATGAGCATCGGACACCATGAGAGCGGCACTGGAGGCCGCAGGGTCGCCCTCCTGCAGACCAACGACTAATTAAAGACGATTCAACAGTCATCTTAGTTCCGTCGTCGCGTCGATCAAATCCTTCATAGAGCCAACCCATTCCAGGTAAAGGTCAATTTCTTTTTAGGACCTAGAAAGACGTATGCTCCATCATGAACTGGTACATCAGCTTCGCTCGCACCCGAGCTATTGCCTCAGCCTCAAGCCCATCTGTTTTAGTCTTTATGCTGGTGACATGCGCTTGCAGCATCTTCACTTCTCCAAAGCTTTCGCCTTTGCGAGCTGTAATTCCTCCTCCTTTTTCTTCAAAACCTCCTGAACATTGGTTATCTTTAGACTAGCTTTTTGAACTTCCAATTCCTTCTCCTTTAGCGCCTCTTCACTTTTTTCCATCCTGACCTTCATCGTCTGATGGCTCCTAAAGAGCGACGCATTTCCTTTTTTGCCATTAGAAAGTTCTGAGACACCTGGGGCACAAAACGACAGCCAGATACACTTTATTTCGTGAATATTCTAAAAGAGAGGATAATTGACATACATGGAACATTAATTCAATGCCATCCGACATCAGCTCTTGCATATGACGTTCTCGCAGGCGTTCTGCAGCGCAAGGAAAGAGGAGTTTCTCGGCCTCAGGCCAGATTAACCTACTCAACGACATAAATTCGCTGGGTACATAGACATTATAAGATGGACCTTCCTTGTTGGGAGGAGCAGAGAATTCAGAATTTTGCATCTTAGCAAAAGGAGGGTCAACTTCATCATCGTCAACATGAACAACGAGGTGGCTCTTTTTCTTGGATGCTGTTACTGAGAACAACAATGCTTTCATAGATGCCGATCGTTCGGCGCATTTCTTTTTCCTATTCCTCTTCTTCAATGCTTCAGCAATAGTCTTCTCGTCCATTGAACCCCTTTGTCTTGATTGAGTATTGATGAGAGACATTTATGTCACTCATAGGGTAATAATTTGTGCTTAATTAGAGTCGTTTTAGTTTAATTTTCGTAATTATTCTTCTAATTTTATTTCCTTTTTAGTTATTATTGTTTTCATTATTTATTTTCATTTTATTATTTTATATGTATAAGTTTCTCCCCTTGTGTTTGGTTTTCTATGTAGGTAAGCTTTTTGGAGCTACGCGTTCGAGTTTCAAAGTTAGAGGAGTGGCTTGATTTAGTGCTATAATATAGAGCTTATCCTACACCACACTTTCCACCTATCCATACCACAGACCAAGCATAGAGTGGAGCAATTTTGCCAAAATAAGAGCTTTCGGAAGGATTTGTGCACAAGGGTCATACTAAAACAATCATAACTTTCACTACTTAGTGATTCAAGTTGGAGATGAAAGTTTAGCTCGATAGCTTTCCAACGAGTGGTCACAATCCTGATTCCGATGAAAAATGAAAGAGATATGGCTCTTTGAAATCAGGCGCGTCACGCTAGCCCGCCCGAGCTATGCCCGGCCCGCCGGGCTCCTCGGCCCGCCCGAGCAAGTGTCTTGCCCGCCCGGGCTGCTGAAGAGTGGAGCTTCTGCCTCGACGAAGAAGGATAGCATGCACCGCCCGGTGGATCAGCACGGGCCCGACCACCCTGCACCGCCCGGGCCTTGACCCAGCCCGCCCGGGCCATGTGGAGCCCGCCCGAGCTGCTGTTATTCGCGTGTTTTTCTTCGGCCCAATTTGTTTATGACGATGTAATTGAGGGGAGTATAAATACCCTCTTAGCCCATTTTGAGGAGCCAAGTTTTATTTTATCCATCACTCTTAGGTTTAGAATATTTTTGAGGGTTTTGGGGAGGATTAGCCTCCATAGCTTAGTTTAGGGGAAAAGTGAGAAAGCTCAAAGAGAGATTGAAGATTGGGAAATTCAAGGGTGACAACTTGTATATGAAGATTCAACAATTTATCAATGAGAATTTCTTACTCTATCTCCTCTTTTATTGCTTTATTTTCATGTTTAGTTTAATAGTTAATCTAGATTAAAGTTTCCATCTTTTACTAGTTTCTTCTTGTTTGCTCTCTAGATTTTGTTTTGCTTTTACTTTATAGTATTGATTTTTGGTTTTGCTATTTTTAGATTGGTGATTAAATGCTAGTTTTTCCATGTTTAGGATGTTTGGTAGTATAATGGGTAGTGATTAGTTCATTAACTAGGATTGGGAGTAGCCCAATCATTGTTTGCATCCTATTTCCATGTGTAGAGTTTATTGGGTTGATGGTATTGATTTGGATTTGATTTCAATCCCTAACTTGGCCTAGTTGGGTGATAACGCCTCGAAATATAGGTTTTGTTGCCATAATTAGGACTCTAAACTCCCTAACAACGATTTTAGAGGTGTTTAGGTTTGTTATTTCCCTTTGCATATCCCCAATACATGTCAACCCCCTTACCTCTACTTGGTTGTTGGATGTGAACTATGATTGTGGTGTTTTCCCGTTCCTAGTGCTTTTCCTAATTTGATTTCAATAGTTACCCTTAGTTTAACCAAAACTTGAAGATTTCTTCGGCCTAGCTTATTGTTAAATTAACACATTTCGATGTTCCTTAGTCCTTGTGGAAGAATGACCCTTGCTTGCCACTCTACTTAGTTTAGTGGTCTAGTTAGGTTTTGTTTGACTTTAGGAGACTAGTAACGACCTAGTTTTCCCGAATGTCAAGTATTTTCTGTCACGATGGAGTAACGGAATGTTAAGGAGAAAACGTTGGAGAACAATTGACGAAATTCCAGAGTGACAAGCGTACTGGATGCCATTGATGAGCAACTTCCTTGATCAGCGGCGATAACCTTCTTGAATGTGCGTTCCTCTGCAGTCGCTTGTAAAAATTCTTATGACCATTGGTCGGAACCTTCACGACAGTCTAGCACTTTTGGGTTAATATCTGCAAAAAGAAAGACGTAAGCACCGAGTTAACGACGGAGGAGCAAAAAATATTGAAATAAACATCACATACCTTCTACATACCAGCCTCCTTTTAGGAAGCGTCCTAAGTTGCCCAAAGAAGATTTCTTGACGAAGACATATCAGTTTTTACAGCCTCTGTCATTCGACTGTGTCCCTTCGACCAGAGCGTTCTTTTTGGCCCTAATGTGGAGTGCCAAACTTTTCCTACTCTTGACCCTAACCTTGTAGCAATACATCAAGTCCTGAAGTGTGAATGTATCCTCCCACGACGCTGTCACCCTATCTATGACGTTTAGAACTCTCCAGACCTGGGGCATGAGTTGCTTATGGCTTACGCCATAGATCTAAAGGAGATCCCTTACTAAAGTGGAGAAAGGTAATCTAAATTCAATTTTGGAAGGGTATTCGTAGAGAACTATACCCAGTCATCAGGACAGTCTTCCGGATGCTCGTCCAGGTCGGCGTTCCTTAAGATCGTGTCAGTCGGTAAATTCCCTAAGTCTAAGAACCTCATAAAATCTTTCTCGGATATAGTTGACTGTTCTACTACATTTTTCACTTTTTTCTTCTACTACTTTTTCTTTGCTTTTTGGTTTCTCATGTGCCTTGGTAATGTTTCTTATGCTACGCCTACTTGGAGCCATTGGTTGGGAGTAAAATTAATTGCGAAAACAAGTGAAAAGCTATGAGATTTACCTTGTTGATGGTTCGCTTCCGCTGAAAAAGTTCCTGCGAGTTCTAAAGAAGATGAAGATTATAAAGTTTAAGAGATAAGCTCAATTTTTGGCGTGTGACATTGGACAAGCTGACACAACCTTTTGTACTCCCATATTAATCGTTGGTGGGCAACAGATAAAAATTAAACTCTCAGTTAAATTATCTTCATTTAATTTGTATCTTTTTAGCCGACCTTTGAGTTATCCTTTGCAATAAGTATCCAATTTTTATAATTGTGCGTTATCTTTTTTTGACAAGTGTTGTAAAATACATAAACTTGCTACGTCAAATGTTTCAATTGTCTCATGACTCTTCTGACATCCCTATTTCAACAATTGGGAGCAAACTGTTATGGTCAAATTTTATAGATCGACGATGATGCTACGAACAACGACGTGATGTTGAGCTAAGTCAAGAGCATAACTGTCCAGCGAAGATTAAGGGAGACTTGGTCATTGTTTTGGTTGCTGATAATTCCGTTGGATATCGTTTAAATATTGAGTCAGAGAATGTGGCATTAAAATAGGAAGATCATGGGAGAATTGTTGGTAACAACCTCCGAGATCCTTGGGATCGCGTCGAGAGTGGATATATATAAGGCGCAGAGATCAGAAGAAGAAAGACAAGTTACAAACTCTCTACTATTATCACGACTTAGCATACAAAACTACAAAATACTTTAAGATTATGACTTCACTCGCATTTATTTTCCTAATCACCAATTGTACTTAGATATATTATCTAGGGTGTATTGACTGTCGCTCATCCTAAACGTCAGTTGCATATAGTGGATTGCTGGACTCATATCCACCCGCGGTTTTTTTACCCAAACATCTTCATTAGGGTTTTTTCACGTCACCATCTCATTGTGTCATTCCCTGTTGATCCCCCTTGATATTTTATTTCTTCAAGTCATCTTAATTTGGTTGTTGACGTCCCATTATCAGCCTGTGACGTTAAGGCAAAAATCAACATAAACAGCCACCCACTCAAAATCTCCCCTGCCCATCGTTGAGAAAAAAGGAGGCAACGATGGTGGTCGTGAATGTGGAGTAGGATTGGAGAGAAGAAAAGGCGGCAATGTGTTCAGTGGTGGTTGTGGAGGTAAATGAGGAATGAGAAGCAGGTGACGGTGACGATAACGATACGGTGTAGATGTGGTTGTGGTTGTGGGAAGAAGAGAGAGAAACGGGTTATGGTCAAATTTTATAGATCGATGATGATGCTACGGACAACGACGTGATGTTGAGCTAAGTCAAGAGCATAACTGTCCAGCGAAGATTAAGGAAGACTTGGTCATTGTTTTGGCTGCTGCTAATTCCGTTGGATATCGTTTAAATATTGAGTCAGAGAACGTGGCATTAAAATAGGAAGATCATGGGAGAATTGTTGGTAACAACCTCCGAGATCCTTGGGATCGCGTCGAGAGTGGATATATATAAGGCGCAAAGAACAAAAGAAAAAAGACAAGTTACAAACTCTCTACTATTATCACTACTTAGCATACAAAACTACAAAATACTTTAAGATTATGACTTCACTCGCATTTATTTTCCTAATCACCAATTGTACTTAGATATATTATCTAGGGTGTATTGACTGTCGCTCATCCTGAACGTCAGTTGCATATAGTGGATTGGTGGACTCATATACACCCGCGGTTTTTTTACCCATACATCTTTATTGGGGTTTTTCCACGTTACCATCTCATTGTCTCATTTTCTGTTGATCCCCCTTGATATTTTATTTTTTCAAGTCATCTTAATCTGGTTGTTGACGTCCCATTATCAGACTGTGACGTTAAGGTAAAAATCAACATAAACAGCCAACCACTCAAAATCTCCCCTGCCCATCGTTGAGAATAAAGGAGGTAACGATGGTGGTCGTGAATGTGGAGTAGGATGGGAGAGAAGAAAAGGAGGCAATGTGTTCAGTGGTGGTTGTGGAGGTAAATGAGGAAAGAGAAGCAGGTGACGGTGACGATAACGATACGGTGTAGATGGTTGTTGTGATTGTGGGAAGAAGAGAGAGAAACGGGTTGTGGGAAGGAGAAGAGAAGTAAAAGGTAATAAATTAAACTTAAATAAAAAAATAAAATAAAATAATTTAGTAGATTAACCTGTTCTTTACCTACTAATATATAGGTCACTATTGGACTTGACCTAATAAAAGCTAAAATAGGTACGAACTTAACTTATTCAAGAATAATCCATAGGTTGACTTGATTTGAGAAGATAGCTAAAAGGTTAGCTTATTGTATATATATATATATATATATATATATATATATATATATATATATATAAAGGTGACCCATTAAATCAAAGTGACTCTTTTAAGTAAAAAAGTGACCCCTATAATGTAAAAACTAAAAAGTCACTCGTATCACTTATTAGGCAAATAGTGAGTTAGTCATATGCATATATCATACAGTAAGGTGAACGCACACTAGACTTCGAAATACAATGGTGAATCATCTAAAAGCTCCCAATGGCCAAATTAAAAGAAACAGTATAAGCGGTTGGTCACTAAATGATATCTATTGAAATCAGAAAATAATATAATATCATAATACATATACATAAGAGTGTTAAGAAATACATCCTCTGATTTTTATTAGTTTACCCATTTTTTTGGGGCACATTTGTCGAAACACGAATTTGAACCTTAATATCTCTAATTGTCAATAAGCGAAAATTACAAAAAGTTGATAATTGGTTAATACACATGAAACGAATCTAACAAGATCTCACATGACTATATTTTTCCTTAAGTACAAATCACAAGAGATAGTCAAAGTCATCCATGTAAATAGTATCAAAAGTCAAAACAAGTTAACTAGTAAAATCCAAAGGGAGTAGTAGTTAATTTAGCATAGAATTTTATATGTTCTAGTAGTCTTTTGCTTATGATTTTTTCTATTTTACTTAGCATATGTTTTTCTTCAAGCACTCTAGGAATTCTAGTTAAAGTTGAGTTAGGGGCGTGTAAGGAGGCTTGCTTGCCTTCCAATTAATGGTTACTTAGGCGTGTTTGTTAGATGCTTGACGCCCACCTCCAGGCTCCACTAGTTCATTTGCTATCAAATAGATAAATAAAAGGGGCTAGGGAATAGGGAGGTACTAAGGGTAGTGACTATACTTAATTGGGATAATGTCACCTTTGCCTAAATTTAGAATCATGAGAATATGTTGTACAATTTTTTTTTTGTCTTATAGTTTCATCATGTAGTAAGTATACAGTTTACCATGAGAAATAATACTGCCTTCGTTCTTTAAAGATTTACTTGGTTACTACAGATACACATTTTAAGACAAATTATTGAGGGTGTAAAAAAAGAGTCCACTTGATTTCTTTACTTTTTTAGTGAGGAGAGAGTATGAGTTTATTATATTTTAAGGAAGATAAAGATCATAAAAGATAGAGTTTGAGCTAAGGATGATTAAATTATTGTATATCTTTTGTCAAATGAGGAATAAAGCACAATGAATAGATCTTTAAAAAACGAATGGAAATGAAAAGCGAGTAAATCTTTAAAAAACGGAAGGAGTACTACACAGTTTTTATAAAAAGTCTCCACTTAGCGAAGGGAAAATAGGTAGACAACTTCGTCCATCTTATAGAAACTAAACCTTCTTAGGATATTACATCTTCTCTAAACTAATTTCTATATCTCGCAAAATGCAACTTTAACGGTTATTAACTTTTAATATACTAACTCCGTTCTTTTTCTATTGCAACAATAGGTTTGGGCAAGGTTATTAAGAAAATGAAAAAGGTGGGTAATTAAGCATAAAAATACCCTTTAATTAACTATAGTAGGAGAGAGAATTGATCATTTAATAAAGTAAAAGTACCATTTAACAATAAAAGGTGGGTTGGTGAATAATTAATAAGAGTTTTAGTAGGATAAAATAAGGGTAATAATGTAAACTAAAGTTACTTTTTATACCAAAAGTGGAATTGTTGCAATAGATGTGAAACTACCCAAAATAGTAATAGTTGCAATAGAAAAAGAACGGAGGAAGTATGTATGTAAAAATTATAAAACTTTTAAAAACTATACTGAAGTAAGACCAATCATATCATAACATTTTTTTATACTTCCTCCGTTTCGTTTTAAATGCAACAAATGAATATTTTATATCTCACAAATAATACCCCTTTGTTGCATTTAAAACGAAACGGATGAAGTATATTTTAGTAAGAAAGCATGGTGCCCCCTATTACAACTAATTGGGACGACCCGTCATTAAAAGTGCTTTCAAGTGAGAAAAACCTTGAAAACCTTGCTGCTAACCATGAAACCTCAAACCAAGAAAGGGATCTTATTAAAAGATCCACTAAGAAAGCTAAACGTAAGATTACACATTTGATCTTCAATAACAATACTGAAAATGGCATTGGGAACCAAATTAAATGATGGATAATCCACCTGTTCTTCCCACTAATACTGATCTCTCATTCAGAGATTTAGTGATGGGCAAGGAAGCTCCTCAAAGCGACCTGAATGGGCTTCTATCAGATGACGAGTTATCTGATGATGATGAAGCACCGCCTGATATTATAGATGATCCAAAATACCCAGTTATACTTCTTTCTAAGGAGGAAAAGAGACGACTTAGAAGTCCTTGGAAGAGAGCCCTCATCATCAAAATGTTCAATTGTAAGATTGGATATATGTCATTGATGAAGAGGCTAAAGAAGAAATGGGAGCTTAAAAGGGGTCTCATACTTACTGACATAGGACACGAGTTCTTTATAGCTCGTTTCTCTTCTACTGATGATTACAATCATGTGTTATCCCAAGGGCCCTGGATGCTTGATGATAACTATCTTACGATCCGTAAATGGAAGCCAAATTTCATTCCAGATGATGCGCCAATGAGATATCTAAATGCGTGGGTTAGAATCCCTAACTTATCAGTGGAATATTTTGATAAGGAATTCCTTCACAAGGTGGGAAGCAAATTGGTACAGTCACCAGGATTGACCAACACACCACCAATGCAGAGAGGGGCCAATTTACGAGGCTTAGTGTGGAATTGGACCTCTCCAAACCTTTACTGTCGAAATTTTGGCTCAGGGGAAGGATATGGAAGATCCAATATGAAGGTCTCAAAATGATCTGCTTCATTGTGGAAGAATAGGCCATGGGCCAGATAATTGTAAGAGTAAACAAGAAATGGAGATGGATCCAGTGAATGTGGATGATAATCCACAAATGCGAAGTTACACATTTGAACCCCAGCTGCTATTAATGGAGAAGAGGATGAGTATGGTTCATGGATAATGGTTAAAAAACCACCTCCTCAAAAAAGAAATTTGAAGCGAGCCACAACAAGCAGCGCAACCACAAGAGGTGGCCAGAGAAGCACTGTAAACACTAAGCCTGATGAGGGAAGGAACGACAATCGCGGAGGATCGAGATTCGCAATATTCCAAGAGCAATCAGTGGAAATCGAGCCCAAAATGGTTAGCCCATCAATTCAGTATGAAACGGTTGATCTGGGAGTTAAATCGAAACCTATCAATGACACATCACAGCGGATTTTTAGCCTTGGGAAATCAACCCATAATCTTAGTAAGGAAGGCCAAAATCAAGGAAAAAACAAGATATGGAAGGAGAAAAAAAGGTAGGAATCAAGCAAACCTAAATTAGTCCTGCAAAATAAGACAAATGAAATTCCTTCCCAAAATATTTAAATTGTTACCAAAGAAAAAGCCAGTGGAAAAGAGAGCAGTATCATTCAATTCCATGCCACCAAAAACGCTAACCCCAACCAAAACCAAGCTATTGAAAGTCCATGCTCAAAAAACCAAAGTAACCCAGCAGCCAATATTCAAACTAAACATGATTTCGAACCAATTCCAATCACCAATTACCCTGAACATTCCCCCGGAGAAAATAATATGCGCCGAGTCAGTGATGACTCGTCCATACATGGGCATTTTAGACCCCCTAATACACAAGATGGAGGTGGAGATTCACTCATGGGAGGGGTCGATGCCAGAGACTCTGGAGCTGATATTCACGCTCAAAGTGCCTGATAATATTAATCGTGACTTGCGATTATTATCTGATGCTTTTCACTCCTATCTCCCTAATGTTATGAATTTTATGGATAATATACAAACTACACAACCCTCTCTCCCTCCCATAAAGTGTATGGTTCGGAATGTATAAGGTGCTGGCATCAAAGAATTTATGAATGCGCTCAAAGAAATTGTTTGTATCAATAAGCCTTCGGTTATTGATCTCGTTGAAACTCATATGGGAGGACCTCATGCTTTGAAAATTGCAGCTATGTTGGGATATTCGAGCCACACAAGAATGGATGCTCAAGGGTTTAGTGGGGGGTTTTGGGTCTATTGGCGGAAGGAAGAAGTAACTATAGACCCAATCTACCAATACAACCAATATATCACTATGGAAATCACAAGAATGGGTGAACAATCGTGGTTCTTTACGGCTGTTTATGCAAGTCCAGACCCCACTCGCCGCCAAGATCTATGGAGAGAGCTGAAGGAGTTCGCGACCAATAACAATCACCCTTGGCTACTTGCGGGGGATTTTAATGAAACAAGATATGGTTGGGAACGGAGTTCCAGTTGCGCAGAAACTTCACGGTGGAGCGCGCAATTTAATCATTGGGTGGAAGATGTTCAATTACTAGAGGTTGAATTCTCGGGGGCTTCTCATACTTAGGCTCGGGGTAATACACCGGAGACGAGAAGGAGCGCAAGGCTTAACAAAGCCTTATGTAACTCGGAATGGGGACTAAGATTTGACAAAGCTTGTGTCAAACACCTACCAACACTCCACTCAGATCACACCCCCATCATCATATCCCCAAATGGGTTCCTGCCTATTGCCTCGATGGATCGCCCATTCCGCTTTCAAGCGGCTTGGCTCAACCATGAAAGTTTCTCGGATTTTCTTCAAACAAAATGGGACAAGTCAGCAAACTTAATTCCACATTTGAAGACCATTGCTGATGATCTCCAGACATGGAATAAAGAAAATTTCTACAACATTTTCAGACAAAAGAGGACCCTTATGGCTCGAATAACGGGTGTTTCGGTGTTGAAACGGTTGGCGGTCTTGAAATAAGTCCGCTAAAGATTAGAGTTAGCGTCCACTGGTGAATAGCTGCACAAGAAGCAAACGTGAACTACCCTCGGGGGGGATGCGAGGAAACCCCCTCCGACGCTCAAGTCAGCACGTGTCCAAATAGGATTTAGAGAGAGAGAGTAGAGAGAGAAATATAAGAATTCTGAGTGTGTGAGAATGTACCTGCAAACTAGTACTATTTGGCTATTTATAGAAGTACTATTCACCTGACAGGGTGCGTAATCCTTTTACACGTGTACGACTGCGATGCTCATGACAGCTGGGAAGATTCCCTTATTTTGTCTCGTTAGGCGACCGCCAACGTTGTCGGACCATGTTGATGTACTGACTTGATAGAGCTGTGGGCGACATAAAGTATTTGCGTCCGGTAAAGTGTTCGCGGATCCATTATTGGGGCCGCCAACATACTTGGGTTATACCCATACAACTAGCCCCCCCAGCATCTTTTGGGGTCTTGACCGCTAAGGATGTTGTCAATAGATGCGAATCATTGTTGCCGTGCTCTACTTTTTTGGGGAAGTTCATTCTTTGGGTGCCACGTGTCGTCGTAGGGAGTTGAAAGAGATTGAAAAGTTAATGATTATTCCTCCGAAAATCCCGCCCATTACTTTACTAGGGTTTACCTTGCTTCGACACTTGGCAGGTATCTGGAGAGGGAGTTACTAAGTCTTTCCATCTCAGCCGTCTATTCACTGTACATATGGACACCAGTTGTCCTTTTTCCAGATTTTTTCTATCATTTCTCAAGCTTTTCATTTTCCTTTTCCCTTTCCTTTCTCTCGAACCTCCATACCCATAGCTTCATTTGCTCAAAAAAATTCGAAAAGTTGTCAAGTTTCTTAGTTTTTTCTTTCCGGTTTTACAGTACCAAGAATTTCGTCATTCTTGTGAAGAAGTTTTTCTGGGTTTTCTCTGAGATTTTGAGTTTGAGTTTCGCCGGTGACAGTTCTTCATTTCCGGTGGTCTTTTCGTTCAGGCTCGGGTTTTTCCACGATATTTCATTCCTTGGAATTCTTGCTCGTCTTTTTCCGGCGACCTTTTGCCCCTTGCTTTCATCTCTCCGGTGATTTTACTTCTCCAGGTATTTCTCCATTTCTTTTCCAAGCTTAAAGTTTCTTTTTATATTTTCATCATGTCGGACCAGTCTGATAGCCAGAATACCCCTAGTGATGTATTTATGACCGAAAGTGAACCTTCCTCTCCCCTGGCCGATAGCGAGCCTTCTTCCGGTTCTAACCCTGTGGGAAGAACTAGGTTGTTGTCGGACATTCCCTTAACAGCTGAGAGGGAAAAAGAGATGAGATCCAAGTTCCTTAACGACCCTGCTACCCCTGAGGAGCATAGTCTGACCAGGAGATATCTATCCGCTAGCCAGAGTGGTGACCGGCAGAAGCTTAGGGAGCTTAGGCATCAAATTCTTGCTAGACGATCCGTTAGGCATCCTCCGGCTGATGCTGCTCCCGGCCTTGATGTAGCACCACTTAGAGAGCATGCTTGGCTGGATAGCTTAGCGGATGCTGGGGTGGAGGTAACGACCGACTTTTTCGATCGTTTACAGCAATCTGCGGCTCCTAACCTCATATTATTGATTTAGGTGACGACAGTGACTCCATTGCTACCGTTATGGTCCGCCAAGAGACCGTTTATCACCGTCGCGCTGTTGTTAACCCTGCAGTCCGTGTTACTGGGGATGCAATTGACTCGACGGACGTAAACATTGACGTTTCTGTACCTTTGTCTGCTCACGCGGTCGGGGAATCTTCCCGTGCTGCCGAATTAAGGGTCGACAGTTCGAATCCGATGGAGGAGATTGAGACCGGACTGGTTCGATGCTTTATGGCCGCCGGATGATTTCAAGTGCTTGGTCCTATCGTTGTCGAGATTGATTTGCCTTGGCGTCGGGACGCCATTGATCTGGGTTACCCGAGAGTTACTCGGGATTTATATTGTCTTCCGTCGGGTTACCGGTTGATAGTTCCACCAGAGGGGCCATTGTGACGGAGTGTCCTCCCGGTCACGTGGCCGTGTATACTCACCATTTCGAGTTTGGTCTCCGCTTCCCTCTGGATTCTTTTTTGGTGAAGATCTTAAACGCTTTCAACGTGAGCTTGGCTCAGTTAACTCCTTTGGCGGTCCGGAATTTGATCGCGTACATATGGGTTGTGCGTTTCTTGGATTTTCCGCAAACTTTGAACTTATTCCGCCACATTCATTGGCTGAAGAAGAATGGATCTTCTAGGCAGGCGGGTTGGTGGTCGCTAATGACGGCCGACAAGAAGATGACAATTCAGCCAAAAATGACTGGTTTGAAGGGCTGGCAGGATGCTTTCTTTTGGTTACGAGTTCCTGAGGATTATCCAGTGCGTCGTCATTTCACTGAGCCTCGTCCGCGTATGGAGCATTTAACCCTTACTCCGCTAACTGAGGAAGAGTTAGCGGCTTTCGACTACTTCGATACAGAGGACTATTTAATTACCTATGAGGACGGGAAGGAGGTGAAGGTTAAAGAGCCTAAATAGTGGATTCCTCATTCCAAGTATATCCTGGGGAACAAGCCCTTATCGGCCCTGCTGCTCAGTCCTACTCATGAAAATGGTGAGTGTTGATGTCGGACTGGTCCAACTGATGATTTATTTTATTTATTTATTTTTTTTTTAAACTATGCTTCTTGTCAATTACAGGTTTTGACTTCCTTGACCTCGACGCCCTAGCTGTGGACGAGAACTTCAAGCCGTTAACCAACTTACCACCTGCTCCCCCACAAGAATACGAGACCATGCACGGGATTACCAATGGCCGCCGGGGAGGGAATCGCCACGGCCCTCAGACAATTCGCCGTGGTCGCGGCGGGGCGAATATTGTTCGCGTTCCTTCCCAGAATGTTACTGCTGCTGCTGCTGCTCCTGGCGGCCAGACGTCGCCAGTCATCCTGATTAGGTCTTCCACTTCCCGGCCTGTTGCCAGGGGTGGTGGGAACAGAAGGCGGCCACGCGAGCAAGTTGCAGCGGACACATCTGCCAACAAAAGGCAGGCTTTGGCGGGCCTCGCTTCTTCGCGCCCACGCCACGATGTTCAGGTGGAGGTTCTGGCCTCGGATGTTCCAGAGGTTCAGGAGCGGGCTGTCCCGGCCCCTGCTCCCGGACACGTTAGCGGCGCTTCCTGGCTATCAGGCTCTTACTCCTCCATCCGTGAAAAGATCCGGGAGCTGATTACCATGCCCAGCTTTCTCTCCAACTTATCTCCCGGCATCTTCTCTCGGTTCAATGAGTGGATCGAGAAAAAAGAGGTACCGCTGAGCGAAGCTATGGCGGCCTCCTTTGCCCGTCGGCCTGTCGTCCCTGGCAAGATTTATCAGCCTGACTGGGACGTCAGAGAGGATGAGTCGCTGTATGCCGACATCCCTGAGAACGGTGGCATCCTTGCCTACCGCATTCTGAAGGGCATGCAGCTGCCAGTTGATAGGCCGGCAGGGTCCCTGATCACTCCAGCTGCTAGGTTGGCTCACGACCAACTTGTGGTACGTTTATGTACTCTTTTATTATCTTTTATTCGTTTCGCTTTCTGCTGCTTTCTTATCTTGACACTCTTTTCATCTTCGCAGGCCAACAATGCTGCCATTGAGCTGATTGAGCAATATATTGAGTATCAGAAGTTGGCGGACACCTATAAGCAGTCTTTGGAAACTTGCCAAGATCTGCTGAAGGAGACAGAGGGTAAACTGTCGGCAAAGACAGCAAAGTTGCAGCCCCTGGAGGATGAGCTGACAACGCTGAGATCTAGGGCCGCCTTATTGGAAGAGACCGAGGAGAATGTTAACTCATTGACCAAGGCTCTTGAGGCCGCTAACTCCGAGAAGGAGATTGCAGTGTTGGACGCCAAGGCACAATCAAGGGCTCAGGCTATCACTGAGTTTCAGCAATCTGAAGAGTATGCAGCGGTTCTCCACAAGAGGTACGATGGCGGTTGGGCGGCCGCCATGAGGTGCGTGTGCAAGACCATTCCAGGGTTTGACTGGAATGTGATTGAAGAGGCTCATGCTGCCGGCCAACACCTGTCGCCATTCGAGGGGGATCCCAAGTTTGCCGACGAGGATGCTATAGCAGATGAGGATCCTCGTGACGTGGCGGAGCAAGATGATCAAGATGCCCCCCTTCTTGAAGTTTTTGGCGGCCTTCTCTCAGCTCTTCTTACTCCTCCAATAGTTTATAGCTTGTATTATTTTGTGTATTTTGATCAACACTTTATTCGGCCCATTTTGGCGTATGTAAACTGATTTTGTGTTTTTAATTTGAAAGTACTTGACTCCGACTGAAAGCCTTTTATTGGCCGCCATCATTTTTTGCTGTAGTTGGCCGCCAAGCCAGTAGCTTTTATTCTATGGAAAGTACTTTTGTGTTTTTGTTATCTCTTTGTTAGCGCTCTAATCTTTACACACTTGGTTTGTCATATGACCATTTATATTCTTTAAGCCTGTCATGTGACCATTTGCGTATTCTAGCCTGTCATATGGCTTTGGTTTTTTGTGCTTGGTCTGTTATGTGACCGTTAACGCACTTTGGCCTGTCATATGGCTTTGGTTTTTTGTGCTTGGTCTGTTATGTGACCGTTAACGCACTTTGGCCTGTCATATGGCTTTGGTTTTTTGTGCTTGGTCTGTTATGTGACCGTTAACGCACTTTAGCCTGTCATATGGCTTTAGTTTTTTGTGCTTGGTCTGTTATATGACCGTTAACGCACTTTAGCCTGTCATATGGCTTTAGTTTTTTGTGCTTGGTCTGTTATATGACCGTTAATGCACTTTAGCCTGTCATATGGCTTTAGTTTTTTGTGCTTGGTCTGTTATATGACCGTTAATGCACTTAGCCTGTCATATGGCTTTGAATTCGTACTAGGTTTGTCATATGACCATTTATATACTCCCTCTGTCCCATAATACTCTTTACACTTTCCTTTTTCATTTGTCCCAGAATACTCTTTACACTTCTGTTTTTGGATATGACCCACTATTATTTTAATCCTTCTACCTTTTGACCATTGGCCCACACTCTATCTCCTCCAAATAAAATAATATCACTCCTACTACCTACCAACTCTAACCATTGGCCCACACTCTCTCTCCACCAAAATAAAATAATACTACTTTTACTACCTACTAACTCCTATCACATCTACTTTTTCAATAAAATAACAATTGATAACCAAACAACAACTTATCATCTAAAACTACGTGCCTTGATAAGTGTCAAGAGTATTCTGGGACGGAGGGAGTATTTCGAGCCTGTCATATGGCTTTTGATCTGTGCTAGGTCTGTCATATGACCGTTTAATAATTAATATTGACCGACTACGCAATCCATTAATATATATAAACAATAGGACAATTCACGGAATGCTAGCAGTGGTTTGTATTGTCTATGTAATAAAAAGGTGGCTCTTGGCCGATTACATTCAAAAATTAAACATAATATTTCTTTAAGACACTAGCGTTCCAACAATTTTTAAGCTCCTTGTCGTCCATGCCCTTGAGAATGAACGAACCAGGGGCAATTTTCTTAGCGATGACGTATGGCCCTTCCCAATTGGCGGTTAGCTTTCCATCAACATGGGACTTACATGTGGCTGCCGTTCTGCGAAGGACTAGGTCTCCCACTTCCAATGGCCTCTCCAAGACTTTCTTGTTGTAAGCCTTGCTAATTCTGTCTTTGTAGGCAGCCGCCTTTAATTCCGCCATCAACCTTACTTCTGCCAAGAAGTCTAGATTTTCCTTGAGCGCCTGATCATTCATTCCAAGATTTTGGTGCTTAATCCGGTAAGAGGGCAAACCCACCTCTACTGGTAACACTGCTTCTGTACCAAAAGCTAGCTTAAAAGGGTTCTCCCCCGTCGCTTCTTTTTCGGTTGTTCTGTTTGACCATAGTACTGCCGGCACCATATCAGCCCATCCGCTTTTGAATTCATCTAGCTTTTTCTTTAATGCATTCAAGATTTGCTTGTTCGCGGCCTCCGCTTGTCCGTTGCTCTGGGGATGGCAAACAGCTGAGTATGCAAACTTCACTCGAAATTCCGTTAAAAAAGCTTGTATAGGACGACAATCGAATTGGACGCCATGGTAAAAAACAATAGCCATGGGAATCCCAAACCTTGTCATAATATTTTGCCAGATGAATTTTTTCACTTGATTTGCCTTGATCTTTGCTGTCGGCTCAGCCTCTATCCACTTTGTAAAATAATCAATGCCCACTATTAGGAATCTCCTCCCACCCGATTCTTTGTGGTGAACGGTCCCAGAATGTCCATTCCCACTGCGCGAATGGAATCGGACATAGGATAGGTCAGTAAATCGTTGGCTGGTCGGTTAATGACAGGAGCATATCTCTCGCACTTGTCACATTTCCCGACGTAGGCTTGTGCATGCCGGCATGCTTGGCCAGTAGAAACCTGCTCTCAGTGCCTTGAGTGCCAAGGCTTTTCCGCCAATATGGTTGCCGCATATACCTTCATGTATTTCTTCAAGTATCTTCGTGGATTCCCATGCGGTCGCACATTTAAGCAGAGGCATGCTGAATGATTTTTTGTACAGCTCATTCTGATATATAACGTACCAGCTCGGTTGTCGCTTTAATTTCTTGGCGGACGAAGGATTACTTGGGAAGCATCCCCACAACTTATATGCCACCGGTTCGCCAAACCACTCCCCTTGCCGGTCTATGATGTTAATCTGTCACAATTTCTTCCGCTATGCTCTTCTTTTTCAAGATGTCCACTGTGACAGATCTTTCAATGCTGAATGAGTCGGAACTTGCCAATTTGGATAATGCGTCCGCTTTTGTGTTCTCGGCCCTAGGTATAGCTTGAATCTGAAAATCATCCAATTGAGTTATCAACTCCTTGGCCTTTTCCACATATTTTTGCATATTGGCCTCTCTAACTTCGAATTCTCCTCTCAGTTGACCACTGACCAACTGTGAATCTGTTTTTAAGAGCACCCTCTTAGCACCCGCCGCCAAGCACATCCTCAAGCCCGCAATCGCTGCTTCATATTCTGCTTCATTGTTTGACGCCGGAAAGCGAACATGATGGCGCATCGGTATGAATTTCCTTCCGGGCTAGTCATTACTATGCTCGCTCCGGATCCGCTAACCTGCAGAAGATCCGTCGACTTCCAGCAGCTAAGCTCCCTTTTGCTCCACTTCTTCTTCCTCGTATGAGGCTTCCACAATGAAATCTGCCAGGGCCTGGGCTTTAATAGCGGTCCTGGGCTTATATTGTATATCGTACTCCGATAGTTCAACGGCCCATTTCAACAAGCGGCCCGAGCTATCCATCTTCTCGCAACGCTTTCTCTAGCGGCCGATTGGTTAAAACTTGGATGGGATGACAAATCAAAATATGGTCCGAGCTTCTGGCGGCTATTATCACGGCTAAGCCATTTTTTCTACCAGCTTGTAACGACTTTCCGGACCGTTAAGGATATGGCTGATGAAATAAATTGGCTGCTGCCTCTTCTCCTTTTCTACCAATAACACGGCCGCGACTGTCTTTGATGAGGCCGAGATATATAGTTGCAATGTTTCTCCAGTCTCGGGCCTTGTAATGGTGGGCAGTTTCTTCAAATGCTCTTTTACCGCTAGGAATGCTTTGCTTTGTTCCTCTCCCCACTCGAACCTCTGATTTCCCCTTAGCAGTGCAAAGAAAGGCAAGGCTTTGTCTGCTGACTTTGAAATGAAACGAGTGAGGGCCGCCATTTTCCCTGTTAGCCTTTGAATGTCCTTGACGCTTTTCGGCTCAGGCAGGTCGACAATGGCTTGGACTTTGTCTGGGTTTGCATCAATTCCCCTTTTGCTTACTAAAAAGCCTAAGAACTTCCCTGCTCTCACCCCAAAAACACATTTCTTCGGATTGAGCTTCATCTTATATTTCCTCAACGTTCTGAAGGATTCTTCCAAATCGCTTAGGTGTTCGCGGTCAGTTTTACTCTTGACGATAGAATCGTCAACATATGCCTCAATATTTCTCCCCCTTTGATCCGCGAACACTTTATCGACCAGCTTTTGGTAAGTTGCTCCAGCATTACGGAGTCCGAATGGCATTGCCTTATAGTTGTATACACCACAATCCGTGATGAAGGCTGCCTTCTTTCTATCGGCCTCTAGTAAACTGATCTGATGATAGCCCGAGAACGCATCCATAAAGCTGAGCAGTGCGTGACCGCTAGTTGAGTCCACTAGCTGGTCAATTATGGGTAACGGATAGCAGTCCTTTGGGCAGGCTCTATTGAGGTCCGTAAAATCTACACACATTCTCCATTGGCCGTTAGCTTTTTTCACCATGACCACATTGGCCAACCACTCTGGGTAATCGCACGGCTCAATGAAGTCGGCTGCTAGCAGCTTATCAACTTCCTCTTTGATGGCCTTGTTCTTTTCGGCCGAGAAATTTCGTTTCTTTTGTTTAATAGGTCGGACAAAGATCGTCCACATTTAGACGATGTACCATCACGGTCGGGTCTATTCCCGGCATCTCATCCGCCGAGAACGCGAAAATGTCCGCGTTTTCTCTTAGGAGAGTCACCAAGTTGATCCTGACCTTTGGGTCCATGTCCGTTCCAACAGCTACCGTCCTTGCCGGATCCTCCGCCAGCATTTCCTGTTTTGTTTCTCCATCCGGTTCGGGCCTTGGCGTGCCGCCAGGTCTAGATTCTAATTCTTCCATTGGAACATCCATCTCCTCATCCCCTTTCTCGAGTTCTTCTTCATTCGCCCGAGCTCTCCTCTGAGCTCGCCTTTGTTTCCGCGTTGGCGGATTCAGATCTTCTACTTGGAATTCTCCTTGCCGGCTTGTTTCAATGCTTTGTTAGATAGCATGGCTTTGCCATCTCTTGATTTCCTCTCAACTTTGCTTTGTCGTCCCTAGATTGGAAACGTACAACATAGTCAAATGATAAGTTGACACCACTCCTTGGACGTCATGGATGAAAGGGCGCCCAATAATTGCGTTGTAAGCTCCAGGTACATCAACTACCAGAAATTCTGCCATTACATCCCTGGCATCTTTATCTTCTCCTACCCTGACCGGTAGGGTTATCAAGCCTTCGGGAATCACTGATGCACCCGTGAAACCGATTACCGGGTAACAGACGGGCTTCAGATGTTCTCGGCCAATTATCAACTTCTCAAAAGTTGAGTAATACAAAATGTTAGAGGAGCTTCCTCCGTCTACCAGAATTCTGTGAATCAAACAGTTTGACACTTTCAGCGTGACCACCAGAGGGTCATCGTGAGGGTAGACGACATGCTTTGCATCTTCAACCGTGAAAGACATGGCGGGCATTACTGGTGGCCTTCTCCACTGCATGCTCTCATTGAAATTGACCTGGTGCCTGAATTCCTTCAGACTTGCCTTGACTCCATTGACGCTGCCGCCATGAATTGGACCGCCGCTAATAACATGGATTTCACTGATCCGTGAATGAACGTTCCGGTTGGCTGTTTTCACCAGGTCCCCATCCTTAGTCTGAGCTTTGTACTGGTTGAAGTAGCCTCTTCTTATCAAATCTTCCAGGTTATCCTTCAAATGACGACAATCTTCAGTCAAGTGCCCGTGATCTCCGTGAAAATCACACCACTTGGTCTTGTCGCGGTTTTTGTGGAACATTTGCTTTGGACGCTGCCATTTATCGCTGTCCCTGTTCATCAAGTATATCTGACTCCTGGAGGTGGTGAGTTGGGTATACGCGTCAAACTTTTCTTTGCGTTCACCCTTTTCGCGGTCATTCCTCTCGCGGTCCCCCCTTTCACGATCGTTTCCTCTTTCTCGATCGTTTCCTCTTTCTCGATCGCTTCCTCTCTTGACAACATTAGATTCTTGCCTTCTTTCATCTCGGCCGCGATCACCTTCTCGACCTTTGTCTTTCTTTTGCTTCTCTTCCCTTTTCTTTTCGGCTCGCGCATGCGATTACCCGCGGCCTTGTCGAATTCTTCTCCTCTTATGAAATCATTTGCTTTGCCAAGCACTGGCCCCAACGACGTGAAAGATTTTCGGCCGAGATAACTTCTAAACGCAGTTCCTTCTCTTAATCCCGACATCAATGCTAAAACCGCTACATCCTGTTGCAGCCTGGGAATAAATACAACCTCTACATTGAAACGCCTGATGTAATCTCGGTGGGATTCGGTCTCTCCCTGCCTGACCGACAATAATTCTCCAGTAGTGCGCTCACGGCGCCTGTTGCTTACGAAGTGAGTACTGAACATTTATGAGAGTTGAGAGAAGCTGGATACATTACCAGGCTTGAGGCTTTTAAACCACGTCTGAGCTATGCCGGTTAGTGTGGACGGGAATACCTTACACCAGATGGCGTCAATCTGCGTGTACAAGTACATGTATCCTTCATAGGCCGCTACATGGTCGTCGTGGTCCGTGGCCGCCAGTCAAACTTGCACGATGGCATCTTGATTCTCGGCATCGGATAATTAAGAACTTCCGGAACAAATGGGGAGAGTTTCGGCTTGATTAACAGATGTCCGCCACCCGAGTAGTTACTAACACCTGCGGTGCTGTACTCTCGGTCTGTGCGGCTGTGATGCTCTTCTGAGTTGTTAAGATCCTCATTTTCCGGATCGATTTCCTCGTATTCTGCGTTGTCAACTGTTCCTCCCTTTGGCGATCTTCCGTGTTAACGTACGCATCCTTCTAACCGGCGTACCGTCAACGTTTCTACCGGCCATGGCCGATGATCGTTTACGGTGCTGAACGCCTCTTGTGTTAGGAGCAGGAGTGTTATTAGGGCCGAGGAGTGCCTTGTAGTAGTTGGATGAAGGATGCGACAGTTTGTAGCTGATCTGGGGTAAATTGGCTCAACTGAGCTAAATTGAAAGGGACGGTACCAGGGTTCACCTGAGTTACATTATCCTCAGGAGTAAACTGATCGTTGTTGCCCTCTGGCATGTTGGGTTGGAACTGAGGTGCACCGGCTGATCTAGTGATTGCAAGACGCGAGGATCCTTGGCCGATCTCCAGTCCAGGTGGTCCGCGACTTGTATCGTTTGCTTTTTCCATGACTACTTCACAAGAATAGGAGGCCCCTCCTTCTAGCGCCAAATTATTTCGGTGTTGAAACGGTTGGCGGTCTTGAAATAAGTCCGCCAAAGATTAGAGTTAGCGTCCACTGGTGAATAGCTGCACAAGAAGCAAACGTGAACTACCCTCGGGGGATGCGAGGAAACCCCTCCGACGCTCAAGTCGGCACGTGTCCAAATAGGGTTTAGAGAGAGAGTAGAGAGAGAAAGATAAGAATTCGAGTGTGTGAGAATGTACACCGCAAACTAGTACTATTTGGCTATTTATAGAAGTACTATTCACCTGACAGGGTGCGTAATCCTTTTACACGTGTACGGCTGCGATGCTCATGACAGCTGGGAAGATTCCCTTATTTTGTCTTGTTAGGCGACCGCCAACGTTGTCGGACCATGTTGATGTACTGACTTGATAGAGCTGTGGGCGACATAAAGTATTTGCGTCCGGTAAAGTGTTCGCGGATCCATTATTGGGGCCGCCAACATACTTGGGTTATACCCATACAACGGGTATTCAAAAATCCCTCGCTCTAAATCATAACTCTAGCCTTTTAAAACTTGAAGCTAGATTACGTAGGGAATTGGATGAAGTGCTTAATCAGGAAGAAATTTGGTGGTATCAAAAAGCTAGGGTAGAGTGGATAAACGATGGAGACCAAAACACCTCTTATTTTCATATGAACACGGTTGTTCGAAGATGGAGGAATAAAATTGTGGCTCTAAAAAATTCCAATGATGAATGGATACATAACCATGAGCATATTAAGGACTTGGTAGTTAATTACTTTTCTGCCTTGTTTACGGATGATGGAGACCCACCTCCGTCAACTCTTCCCGGCAGATTGGAGTGCTTTAACAAGGCCATATACTAAGTCTGACATAGATGTGGTCATAAAGAACATGGGCGCTCTTAAGGCGCCTGGACCCGATGGGTTCCATGCCCTTTTCTTCCATAAACAATGGCATCTTGTGAATTCTAATGTGTATAAGATGGTGTTTGATGCTCTTGAGGGTAAAGGTCTTCTAGATTCAAGCATTGAGACCTTCCTAGTTCTTATTCCCAAAGTTGACAAACCTGAGTATACTTCTCAATTCAGGCCCATTAGCCTGTGTAATGTGGCCTATATAATAATTACTAAAGCCATTGTCAACAGAATCAAGCCAATCCTCCCTCGAATCACTTCGGTCTCTCAAGCAAATTTCATTCTGGGGCGTCAGATAACGGATAACATAGTGATAGTCCAGGAAGTGCTTCACACTATGAAAAGAAAACAAGGTGCAAAAGGGTTTATGGCCATTAAAATTAACTTCGGGAAGGCGTATGATAGATTGAAATGGTCATTTATCTGTGACACGTTAAGTGAAATGAATTTCCCCATGCTTATGGCTGAAGTCATTATGGAGTGTGTATCTTCTTCTTCCATGAAAATTTTGTGGAATGGTCAACAAACTGAATTTTTAAACCTTCAAGGGGTATTCGCCAGGGAGATCCGTTATCACCATACCTCTTTGTGTTATGCATGGAACGTCTAAACCATGTAATTGAAGAAGCAATTGTAGGTAATGCTTGGAAGCCTATCCAAGCAAGTTGTGGAAGTCCCCTCATTTCTAACCTATTTTTTGCAAATGATATAATGCTATTTGTAGAAGCTTCGAGTGATCAAGCGGAAATAATTAGGGAATGCCTTGAGAAATTTTGTGCAGTTTCGGGCCAAAAGGTGAGCTACGCAAAGTCGAGAGTTTTTTTCTCTCAAAATGTTCCTATGCAACGCAGAGAAGAAATTTGTGATAAGATGCAAATGGAGATGACAGAAGTCTTGGGCACATACTTAGGCATGCCTACGTTAACGAGTTGAGTTACTCGTGACAGCTTTCGGTACTTATGTGAGAAAATAGATAGGAAGCTTGCAGGTTGGAGATCAAAACATTTATCTCTTGCGGGGAGGATAACTCTTGCTAAATCCACAATATCCTCACTTGCTTACTATTCTATGCAATCGGTAAAAATTCCTCGAACGGTTTGTGATATATGACATTTGATAGACGCACAAGACTTTTTATATGGGGAGGGGATGAGACAAAACGCAAGATGCACCTCCTCTCATGGGAAACGCTTCAGCAGCCCCGTGAAAAAGGTGGGCTGGGCATGAGGTCTTCCCGACAAGCTAACTCCGCCTTCTTGACAAAACTGGGATGGAGAGTGTTAATGGAACCATATACACTTTGTTCTCAAGTCCTAAGTCACAAATATTGCAAGGGCAGATGTGATATTGACATGTTCACTCCTATTCCAAATAAGTCAAATGTTTGGAGAGGTATTACAGAAAACGTTCAATGGCTGCATAAGGGTTCAATGATAGAGGTTGGCAATGGAAAACAAACACTATTCTGGGACCATTGTTGGGCTTCCACTACTCCTTTGCGCAATGCTGCAATCGACCCTATTCCAGCAGAGTTGGAGGGAGCTTTAGTAGAAGATATGTGGGAGGTGGGCAATGATTGGAAATGGGATCAATTTGGGCACTTACTTCCCCTTGAGTACCTAAAGATGATAGCCTCTCATAAAATTATAGAAGACCCCAATCTAGGGGATTTGAGGTACTGCAGAGGAGCTAATAAAAGCGGTTTGTCGATCAAGCATGCCTTGAAGCTTATGTGGGTTGAACAGGAGGAAAACACCAAAGTAGCATGGGATCTAATTTGGAGGCTGCCAGTCCAAGAAAGAGTTAGAGTGTGTCTTTAGTTAGTCCTACACAACCGACTGCTTTGCAATGCCAACAGATTAAAAAGACACCTCACAACTGACCCAAGATGCTAGAGATGCAATAGAGGAGATGATGAAACGCTGCTGCATATATTTCGTGACTGCCCTATTGCACGAAATATTTGAAAGGACATGGGAGGCTCAGCTGCCTACCCATCCTTCTATCAGGGTGATATTAATTTGTGGGTCACAAAAAAAATCAAGGCTGAGGGTTTAACTCATTCAGAGAAGTGGATAACTTGTTTTGCGGTTACTATGCGGTTCATATGGAAATGGCGCAATTGTGCAATATTTGGAAGAAATGAAGACATCCCTGTCCACACAGGTAGTTTCTTGTACTCTAAAATAGAAGAAACATGGCTGGCAATGAACAAGGAGCAAGACATTCTACCAGGAGCCCTTAAGCGAGTGCGAAGAGAGGTCTATGTTAGATGGAACTTCCCTCCCCCAAACTGGTGTATGTTGAACACAGATGGAGCATCCAAACTGCCTTTGGGCTTGGCTGGAGGAGGGGGAATTATAAGAGATGAGAGAGGTGGCTTCATCAAGGCCTTCACTGCCAATTTTGGTACATGCTCATCATACAAAGCGGAGATAAAGGCGCCTCTCACAGGTCTTCAAATGGCTCTTGATATAGGCATCAACAGGATTATTTTGCAAATGGACAATGAAGTTTGTGTACAAGTCTTACTGAATAAATCTATGCACCTAAACGAAGCATTTCACATCGCTAACGCTTACAGAAGACTCATTGAGTAGGCTGATTGGGAGGTCCAAGTCCAGCATTGTTATAGAGAAGGCAACAAGGTGGCAGATAAACTAGCTAATTTGGGTGTTTTGCAATCTACTGATGTAGTCTTTTATAATATCCCTCCCCTAGACATAGCTAATTCTCTTAAGGAAGATGTAATGGGTGTTACTACACCAAGACTTATTATGTAATTGAGCTCTGCTCTCTTCTGCAACAAACAAAAAAGTAAGAAAGCATGGTGAAACTGAGCTTATGAATGCAAAAAAAAGAGCAACTAAATAAAGGAGTATTGAGTTTTTCCATTAGTAGGTATAGTAGAAATACGTAAAGAACTCATGTTCACTAACTTCAATATCAATCCATTACTCTAAATTAAAGAAAATTCATCTGAAAAAGAAAAAGAAAAAGAAAAAGAAAAAAGAGCAGAGTAGAAATTAATAGCATAAAAACGAAAAACATAGTAATATTATTTATACTGAAGTGTTTCTTAAGGCTAAAGCATCATCTTCAATTAGACTGAAATTGGACACCTTGCCAGCCAAGAGTCAAGACACGGAAGCTGTCGAACTTGGTAATCAGCGTATCATCTCCTCTATTCTATAGGTCCGTCACGTGCCTCATAGAACTGGAGATCTAAGTGATCAATGATGTCTTCACGTAGATAAGAAGCACCAACAGTAAAATTTTCAGGCCCACAAACTTCTAGACGGCGACCAGCAGCCAATGAACATAGCTGTCCATTTTCTCCAAATGCAACAAGCGTAAGACTGTTATAACTTCCTAATCGCTTCTCCACAGAAGCTGAGTGAGCAGGATCAAAGGGGTATACCAGCCAATCAGGCATTTTGAGACATAGATCAGAATCATGAATCTCTATATCAGTTGAACTAGATGGATAGACAAACACTAATTCAATATGAGGATTGCTTATTTTTAACTGCTTATACCATATTAATACTCGAGACAAATAGCGGTCATCATCAGGATGTCCAAGACAAAGAAATATGTTTTTGCCCTGGAGTTCTGATAGAAATCTCTTATCCGTACCCTGATAAAAGAAGTCTTTGGGCCCAGAAGCAAACAATGACTCAAAGGTCAGATCCTTCAACCTGTTCAATTCTCTTTGGATAAGGTGGTCTCTGAAGAATGGATATGCATCAATTCCGTGCCTTTCCATCACCTTTTCTCCAAAAGGTTCAACGAACTCACCACCGGCTCCTACGATGATGAGCCTATCGCAAGATCGCGGGTAGGTGAGTCGCTGCAGCCTGCAGGTTACAGAGTTTTTGTAGGGTAAACGCCACCAAGATGAGCTTATCTTATGCTTCTGCAGCAAAGTGTTAACATTCTTCATCCAAGCCTGTGGGGTAAAACATCCATCAAAGGGTAAGTAGACCAACACAATTTCAAATGCCAGCTTTCGAGTTCTGCATTTTTCATATATATCACAAAGCATGGGAAGGAAATCTCCTATCGCACACAAGTACAAGCCAACATTTTTCTTGCTGAGTTCTGTGATTGTCGTCACCTCCTCACCGTTATGTGCTGGATCTGGACTAATCTTTTCAAGAACGTCACAAGCATTGCATCCCAAAAGTCCCATAAGCTTGGATGTAGAGACAGATTTCCATCTTGGTGTGTCGTTTGCAATAACTTTCCGCAGTTTCTCATAACTAAAAAGGAAGGCATCGGCTCCATGAAAATAAGCGAAGCGAATCTTTCCGAAGTGTAAAATATCCCTCTTGATATCTATGTCGTTACCCATATCCATGTTGTTATCCACATTGAAAAGAACACATTGAATATGACTATGACGAAGGAGGTCAAGATACCTGCAAATTAAGTCACGACGCTCCAAGTCCTTGAATGGTACTACAAGACACGAAGGGAGGAAACCCGATAAAAAATGATCGAAAACCACCTCGTAATTGGCATACTTATTCATCTTTGCAACCACTACCATCTCAAAATCCTTTCTCGTGGAATACAAATCGCGGCATGTAGCTATTAGAGCCTGGAGAGAGCGTAATTGAAAATATTCACGGAGGATAGGCACGTGAAAACAACAAACCATAATGTATTTGCCCCTAAATGTAGTCTTGTCAACTACTACTCGACCACCATCAATTCGATCCAGGTAACTCTTCACATCACCCTTACCACCAGACAACAAGGATGTAACATTGAAAGTCTTGTCAGTCTCAGCCACAAAGGGAAATAATTTTTTTGATTCAGAAACCATGTTACATATATCATCAGGATATTCCGGTATCACAGGATGAAAAAAGGACATGATCTTTATGTCCAGGGAACCTGCTGGTCTTCAAGCGTCATAGGCCATATAGACTGTTGAAGCCTTCGAAAAGAGCGTTCCAAGTCCATTTCATCACTTTTTTGTAGAAGTTCCTGCAGTTGCTGAAAAACACTAGACTCTCCCTGCACCATAATGCTCTCTTCACATTCACAAGGAGACAATGAAAAGAAGCAGGAGTACTATCTATATGGCACTTGGATATAAAGCAATGGAGCTTGCACTCCTTGAATGGTAATCGAATACACCACAATGGGGTACAACACAAGAAAGGTTCGTAAACCCTCTTGGAATTGGTTTCTTCATCCATCATTCTAACAAGCAGTATCATTTCAAAATCATCTCTTGCTATATACAACTCAGAGCATGCCTTTATGAGATGTTCGGGAACCACTGAATCAAAGGGGTCATCTTCACAGTCGTCTTGCAAGTGAAGACAAAGAAACAGAATGTAATTGTTACGAAGAGTGACCTCATCAAGTTCAACTTGTCTACCATATTGAACAAGGGGGTTTATCTTAACAATATCGGACAACAAGGTCGTCATTTTATCAAAATCAAAAGAGTTGTCAATAATCTCAGTGTCACTGACTTTCTCTCTCTCAATCAAAGATGGTTTCTCGATAAATTTTCTTTTTCTTTGCAGCATTGATAGTGATGAATCTTCAGGAAACGAAACAACAGAATCCAATACGCTAACCCCTGTAGCCTCATCCATCTATCTCTGGAAAAATTTCCTAGTAAAACTGAACCTGGATTTAGGCAAAACATTTAAACAAAAACACAAATCAAGAAAATATTGAATGTTCTTCATTCGGATAAATCGACCTAAATCCTAAGAAAAGAACATAACATAACAGAACAAACATCCATTTACCAATCTTGAAACCTTATCTCATCAATTCATCATCCATATTTAAACAATTTCGTCATCAAACGTGTTCTAATCAATCACAATTCACAAATAGTATATATTTACAGAAACTCAACAAGAGATTACATAAATACTAATGAAGATATAAATCAGTAAAATTCGATCAAAATAGGGTCCCTAACCTTTAATCCAAGGCCTTTACGAGAGTGATTGAAATAAAAGGCGCTTCTGCCACCGCTTTCCACCAAAACGATATACGGTCTTCTTCCGTCGAGGTGCGAGAGGAAGTGCTGAACCCTAACGTCACAATGTCCAGCTAATTATATGCCTTATACTGAATTACTGATACTGATACTTGCGCGCAACGTTTTCTATTTTTCTTTTTCAACAAATGTTGTACTCCCAAGTTGTACTATATATGAATAAGGGTGATATGTAAATAGTAGCTTATTAGGGATGGCAAATTGGCAATGGGTCCAAGACCCTATCCAGACCCACCCAAACCCTACCCTAAAATTAGGGTATGGGTCTTAATTTTTTGGACCTTATGGGTAAGTGTAGGGTATGGATCTTGGTCCTATCGGGTAAGGATAGGGTAAGGGTCCACTCCTCAAATACACAGACCCTACCCATAGACCTATCTAAACTAATATATATATATATATATATATATATATATATATATATATATATATATATATATATATATATATATATATATATATATATATATATTTTGAAGGAAGGTTTCAGGGTTTTTTTTTTTAAAGTAAAACCAGATCCTCCTTAAACATTCTTCTCTGTAAATTTAATGGAACATTGTGAATTTTTTGTAGGGGTTACTGTATAGGGTATGACTTCCTATCTCCCACAGGAAAGACCAAGGTTCAAATCTTGGTGGAAGCGCAAATTTCAATATTGTTGTGGGTGGGGGAAGGGTTTGGGCTTGTTTGGGCCATGGGTGAGTGACCCTGTGCGAGGGTAGCCCAGAAGAAATCCAACCTTTTAACTGTATCTGCTCATATTGAACCATGAAATCGGTAACATGTTGAAGTTGTAAAATTAATTTTTTTCCATCTCTTTTTTTTCCTCTAACCTCTCCCTCCCTATCTCTCTTCCTCCCCCTTACCAACCTTCGGTACTCACCAAAGACCCTCCCCTCCCCCCCCCCCCACGGTGAGCACTAGGGGTGTTCATAAATATCCGATCCGTGATCCGGTCGATCCGATTTTTCGGATATCCGATCGGCTTTTTAGTTTTCGGATATTTCGGATCATATATCTGTTTTTTTATTTTCGGGTATCCGAAAATATCCGAAACATGGAAATTTTTCGGTTTTTTCGGGATATTTTCGGAATTCCGATCCAAAATACTCCCTCTGTCCCAAAATACTCTTTACACTTTCCTTTTTCATTTGTCCCAAAATACTCTTTACATTTCTATTTTTAGATATGACCCACTATTATTTTTATTCTTGTACCTTTTAAACATTGGTCCACACTCTCTCTCTTCCAAATAAAATAATACCACTCCTATTACATACCAACTCTAACCATGGCCCACATTCTCTCTCATTAAAATAAAATAATACTACTTTTACTAAGTACTAACTCCTATTGTAACACCCCAGAATTTCAAAGGCGGAAAAGAAAGAAATAATAATAATATTAATAGGACGATGGCGGAAACATCGTCTTCTGGGAATGTCACTACTACAAGAATAGTGTTTAAATAACTAAGTGATAAAAACAAACATAATTAAATACTATAAGTAAATTAATTACTTAGATTAAAATTGAAAAGAGAAAACTATCTCAAACTAAAGAGAAGTCTAGAACTAAAACCCTAATAGATTATTTCTCGCATCTCAACCCGAGCCCAAAAATCAAAGAAAATCCCCATCAACAAAACCTGCAAAATATACAACAAATATCCACAATCAGTGGGGAGTAACTAGCAGTTCTCCCAGAACAAAAGCAATCAAAGTACGATTCAGACATAGATTAATAAGAAAGGAAATAATTAAGTCAAGTTAACTACAATATGCATTCACTTCCATATAACTCACAAATAACGCAAATGAATAATAAATAGCAAATGTGTTGGATAAAAATAAATAAATCATCTCAAGAGTACTTTTAGAAAAATAAAAGTATAGGTAAAACAAGTGTCTGAGACAGAAACCGAACGCTAGTGATTCGCAAATCAGTTCCTAAGGTTTGTCAGATCGCAATCTCCAGGTCAGTCTATGGGCTTACGTTCCCCACTGCCTGTGTCTAAGAATGGCCAAACTCCCGATGCAGGGTAGAACACGCAGAACTCCCTGACTCTCGGACGACAACAATTAACCCAGGTGTACCCCTAGTTCGCAAACCAGGTGGTTGGCATGTTCTTCACCGGGGACTACATCTATCCCACCGGATGTTCTTATCTCAAATAAAATCATAAATATCATCAAAGTATCATCCATCTCAAAAAAAATATTCGTCAAAAGGGATGCCACCCGGCCTTATACCCATAATTCATCAAAAGTAATTCTTCAAAAATCCTCAAAATAAATCACTTACAAATTTTCAACAAATATCTCCCACAATAAAACTTAATCATCTCTAAACATCATCAATGATATTATACTGGTTTTTTTTTACAGCAACCACACTCAATCACAAATACATCACCAATTAACTCTAAATCATATTCATTAAAAGAGTAATAACAATTAAATCATTTTATTTCATAAATCAAACCTAAACATGTGGCTACCCAAATGATGCATACTATATACTACTGAAAATCAGCAACCCAGAATATATTAAATTATGATTTATTTCTGATTTACAAGCCCTCAAACAATTTAAAAGTGTATCCTCAATTTCATCACAAAAACACCATAATAATTATGAAACTAACAAATTCGAGCAGTAAAATCACACAAAAATTATCATATGACCCTAATGGCTCTACTGACATGGTAAAAATTTTATTTATAATTTTATGACTCCAAAAGTATTTTTAACAGTTAATATACAGATTCCTCAAATAAGCCATTATAATAATTAAAAATATAAAAAGACGCCCAAAAATTACCAAAAATTTACATAACATGTACTACTAAATTATGAAGAAGACCAATCCATAATGCAGCAACTACCACCATTACGAAAGCAACCTATTCTTTCATCAAATTTTATATTAACAAAGAACTATTCTCATTTCAAAAAAAACCAGCCTCAATCAATTCCTCAAATCCAACAAAATTCCAATCTTATCTCAACAAGATAAAAGCAAGATGTGATGTACGAGTTGTTTGGAAGTATGGCCTTTTCGGCTTCTAGACAGGCTGAAGCAAACATCAAAATCTGCTAAATAAAAAGTATCCCACCATTTCTCATATTGGTATCACTCTATAAAAAAACTCAACAACAACAAGTAAAGCTTGATCTTCTGATATATCTCTCTAAATTACAGGAGAAAGGCCCGAAGATTGCATCTTTTTCTTATTTTTCAAATATATACTGTGATTTTTTTCACACATTTTCCAATAACTTAGCAATAAAAAACAAGAAAGAATGAAATGTGAGTTATGACATCGATGAAGCAACGAAGTTGTGGATAGTGCAATGAGAAAATGTAGCAACCTCTAGAAAGCTATCTGAATGGATTTGCCAGCTTGGAAATGTAGAAGAAAGCTTAAGCTTCCCCTTTAGATGGCATGATTCAAAGAAACCTGTTAATCTCTAGACATTTACATTTCACTGGCAGTAAAGCAAAACAGCTATTTCATGAAGAATGAAGAACGAAGAATGAAGAATGAAGAATGAAGAATGAAGATGGGTTCAGAGAAAAAACGGGAGGAAAGAGAAAAGAACAAGGGCAAAATAGTAATGACAGAGGAAGGATCAACTGTAGATTGGAGCCAACTTGAGACACACGCCTAAGAAAGGCAAAACTAATTCCGCCAAAATGACCACGTGGCAAAAGGGTGGTTATGTGAAGAGTGAAGGGCATGAACGTCAAAGCACTGTTCCTAAGGAATAGTAGCAAGACTTGTGGCTTTTTAAGAAGTATGACCTTTTCGACTTCTAGACAGGCTGAATCAAACATCAAAATCTGCTAAATAAAAAGTATCCCACCATTCCTCATATTGGTATCACTTTATAAAAAAACTCAACAACAACAAGTAAAGCTTGATCTTCTGATATATCTCTCTATATTACAGGAGAAAGGCCCGAAGAATACATCTTTTTCTTATTTTTCAAATATCTAATGTGAAATTTTTATCACATTTTCCAATAACTTAGCAATAAAAAACAAGAAAGAATGAAATGTAAGTTATGACACCGATGAAGCAACGAAGTTATTGATAGTGCAATGAGAAATTGTAGCAACCTCTAGAAAGCTATCTGAATGGATTTGACAGCTTGGAAATGTAGAAGAAAGCTTGAGCTTCCCCTTTAGATGGCATGATTCAAAGAAACCTGTTAATCTCTAGACATTTAAATTTCACTGGCAGTAAAGCAAAACAACTATTTCATGAAGAATGAGAACGAAGAATGAAGAATGAAGAATGAAGATGGGTTCAGAGAAAAAACGGGGGGAAAGAGAAAAGAACAAGGGCAAAATAGTAATGACAGAGGAAGGATCAACTGTAGATTGGAGCCAACTTGAGACACACGCCTAAGAAAGGAAAAACTAATTGCGCCAAAATGACCACGTGGCAAAGGGGTGGTTATGTGAAGAGTGGGAGCAGGAACGTCAAAGCACTGTTCCTGAGGAATAGTAGCAAGACTTGTGGCTTTTTAAGAAGTATGGCCTTTTCGGCTTCTAGACAGGCTGAATCAAACATGAAAATCTGCTAGATAAAAAGTATCCCACCATTTCTCATATTGGTATCACTCTATAAAAAAACTCAACAACAACAAGTAAAGCTTGATCTTCTGATATATATCTCTAAATAACAGGACAAAGGCCCGAAGATTGCATCTTATTCTTATTTTTCAAATATATACTGTGATTTTCTTCTCACATTTTCCAATAACTTAGCTATAAAAAACAAGAAAGAATGAAATGTGAGTGATGACATCGATGAAGCAACGAAGTTGTTGATAGTGCAATGAGAAAATGCAGGAACCTCTAGAAAGCTATCTGAATGGATTTGACAGCTTGGAAATGTAGAAGAAAGCTTAAGCTTCCCCTTTAGATGGCATGACTCAAAGAAACCTGTTAATCTCTAGACATTTACATTTCACTGGCAGTAAAGCCAAACAGCTATTTCATGAAGAATGAAGAATGAAGAACGAAGAATGAAGAATGAAGAATGAAGATGGGTTCTGAGAAAAAACAGGAGGGAAGAGAAAAGAACAAGGGCAAAATAGTAATGACAGAGGAAGGATCAACTGTGGATTGGAGCCAACTTGAGACACACGCCTGAGAAAGGCAAAACTAATTCCACGAAATGACCACGTGGCAAAGGGGTGGTTATGTGAAGAGTGAGGGGCAGGAACGTCAAAGCACTGTTCCTAAGGAATAGTAGCAAGACTTGTGGCTTTTTAAGAAGTATGGCCTTTTCGACTTCTAGACAGGCTGAATCAAACATCAAAATCTGCTAAATAAAAAGTATCCCACCATTTCTCACATTGGTATCACTCAATAAAAAAATTCAACAACAACAAGTAAAGCTTGATCTTCTGATATATCTCTCTATATTACAGGAGAAAGGCCCGAAGAATACATCTTTTTCTTATTTTTCAAATATCTAATGTGATTTTTTTATCACATTTTCCAATAACATAGCAATAAAAAACAAGAAAGAAGGAAATGTGAGTTATGACACCAATGAAGCAACGAAGTTATTGATAGTGCAATGAGAAATTGCAGCAACCTCTAAAAAGCTAACTGAATGGATTTGACAGTTGGAAATGTAGAAAAAAGCTTGAGCTTCCCCTTTAGATGGCATGATTCAAAGAAACCTGTTAATCTCTAGACATTTAAATTTCACTGGCAGTAAAGCACAACAACTATTTCATGAAGAATGAAGAATGAAGAACGAAGAATGAAGAATGAAGAATGAAGATGGGTTCAGAGAAAAAACGGGATGAAAGAGAAAAGAACAAGGGCAAAATAGTAATGACAGAGGAAGGATCAACTTTAGATTGGAGCCAACTTGAGACACACGCCTAAGAAAGGAAAAACTGATTGCGCCAAAATGACCACGTGGCAAAGGGGTGGTATGTGAAGACTGGGAGCAGGAACGTCAAAGCACTGTTCCTGAGGAATAGTAGCAAGACTTGTGGCTTTTTAAGAAGTATGGCCTTTTCGGCATCTAGACAGGCTGAATCAAACATGAAAATCTGCTAAATAAAAAGTATCCCACCATATCTCATATTGGTATCACTCTATAAAAAAACTCAACAACAACAAGTAAAGCTTGATCTTCTGATATATCTCTCTAAATTACATGAGATAGGCCTGAAGATTGCATCTTTTTCTTATTTTTCAAATATCTACTGTGATTTTTTTCTCATATTTTCCAATAACTAACTTAGCAATAAAAAACAAGAAAGAATGAAATGCGAGTTATGACATCGATGAAGCAACGAAGTTGTTGATAGTGCAATGAGAAATTGCAGCAACCTCTAGAAAGCAATCTGAATGGATTTGACAGCTTGGAAATGTTGAAGAAAGCTTAAGCTTCCCCTTTAGATGGCATGATTCAAAGAAACTTGTTAATCTCTAGACATTTAAATTTCACTGGCAGTAAAGCAAAACAGCTATTTCATGAAGAATGAAGAACGAAGAATGAAGAATGAAGAATGAAGAATGAAGAATGAAGAATGAAGATGGGTTCAGAGAAAAAACGGGAGGAAAGAGAAAAGAACAAGGGCAAAATAGTAATGACAGAGGAAGGATCAACTGTGGATTGGAGCCAACTTGAGACACACGCCTAAGAAAGGCAAAACTAATTTCGCGAAATAACCACGTGGCAAAGGGGTGGTTATGTGATGAGTGAAGAGAAGGAACGTCAAAGCACTGTTCCTAAGGAATAGTAGCAAGACTTGTGGCATTTTAAGAAGTATGGCCTTTTCGGCTTCTAGGCAGGCTGAATCAAACATCAAAATCTGCTAAATAAAAAGTATCCCACCATTTCTCATATTGGTATCACTCTATAAAAAAACTCAACAACAACAAGTAAAGCTTGATCTTCTGATATCTCTCTTCATTACAAGAGAAAGGCCCAAAGATTGCACCTTTTTCTCATTTTTCAAATATTGACTGTGATTTTTTTCTCACGTTTTCCTATAATTTAGCAATAAAAAACAAGAAAGAATGAAATATGAGTTATGACATCGATGTAGCAACGAAGTTATTGATAGTGCAATGAGAAATTGCAGCAACCTCTAGAAAGCTATCTGATTGGATTTGACAGCTTGGAAATGTTGAAGAAAGCTTAAGCTTCCCCTTTAGATGGCATGATTCAAAGAAACCTCTTAATCTCTAGACATCTGACAGCTTGGAGATGTAGAAGAAAGATTAAGCTTCCCCTTTAGATGGCATGATTCAAAGAAACCTGTTAATCTCTAGACATTTAAATTTCACGGGCAGTAAAGCAAAACAACTATTTTATGAAGAATGAAGAATGAAGAACGAAGAATGAAGAATGAAGATGGATTTAGAGAAAAAACAGGAGGAAAGAGAAAAGAACAAGGGCAAAATAGTAATGACAGAGGAAGGATCAACTGTAGATTGGAGCCAACTTGAGACACACGCCTAAGAAAGGCAAAACTAATTCCGCCAAAATGACCACGTGGCAACGGGGTGGTTATGTGAAGAGTGGAGGGCAGGAACGTCAAAGCACTATTCCTAAGGAATAGTAGCAAGACTTGTGGCTTTTTAAGAACTATGGCCTTTTCGGCTTCTAGACATGCTGAATCAAACATCAAAATCTACTAAATAAAAAGTATCCCACCGTTTCTCATATTGGTATCACTCTATAAAAAAAACTCAACAACAACAAGTAAAGCTTGATTTTCTGATATATCTCTCTAAATTACAGGAGAAAGGCCCGAAGATTGCATCTTTTTCTTGTTTTTCAAATATTTAATGTGATTTTTTTCTCACATTTTCCAATAACTTAACAATAAAAAACAAGAAAGAATGAAATGTGAGTTATGACATCGATGAAGCAACGAAGTTGTTGATAGTGCAATGAGAAATTGCAGCAACCTCTAGAAAGCTATCTGAATGGATTTGACAGATTGGAAATGTAGAAGAAAGCTTAAGCTTCCCCTTTAGATGGCATGATTAAAAGAAACCTGTTAATCTCTAGACATTTGACAGCTTGGAGATGTAAAAGAAAGCTTAAGCGTCCCCTTTAGATGCCATGATTCAAAGAAACCTGTTAATCTCTAGACATTTAAATTTCACTGGCAGTAAAGCAAAACAACTATTTTATGAAGAATGAAGAATGAAGAACGAAGAATGAAGATGGAATTAGAGAAAAAAACAGGAGGAAAGAGAAAAGAACAAGGGCAAAATAGTAATGACAGAGGAAGGATCAACTGTAGATTGGAGCCAACTTGAGACACACGCCTAAGAAAGGCAAAACTAATTCCGCCAAAATGACCACGTGGCAACGGGGTGGTTATGTGAAGAGTGGAGGGCAGGAACGTCAAAGCACTATTCCTAAGGAATAGTAGCAAGACTTGTGGCTTTTTAAGAACTATGGCCTTTTCGGCTTCTAGACAGGCTGAATCAAACATCAAAATCTACTAAATAAAAATTATCCCACCATTTCTCATATTGGTATCACTCTATAAAAAAACACAACAACAACAATTAAAGCTTGATCTTTTGATATATCTCTCTAAATTACAGGAGATAGGCCCAAAGATTGCATCTTTTTCTTATTTTTCAAATATCTACTGTGATTTTTTTCTCATATTTTCCAATAACTAACTTAGCAATAAAAAACAAGAAAGAATGAAATGTGAGTTATGACATCGATGAAGCAACGAAGTTGTTGATAGTGCAATGAGAAATTGCAGCAACCTCTAAAAGGCTATCTGAATGGATTTAACTGCTTAGAAATGTAGAAGAAAGCTTAAGCTTCCCCTTTAGATGGCATGATTCAAAGAAACCTTTTAATCTCTAGACATTTAAATTTCACTGGCAGTAAAGCAAAACAGCTATTTAATGAAGAATGAAGAACGAAGAATGAAGAATGAAGAATGAAGAATGAAGATGGGTTCAGAGAAAAAACGGGAGGAAAGAGAAAAGAACAAGGGCAAAATAGTAATGACAGAGGAAGGATCAACTGTGGATTGGAGCCAACTTGAGACACACGCCTAAGAAAGGCAAAACTAATTTCGCGAAATGACCACGTGGCAAAGGGGTGGTTATGTGAAGAGTGAAGGGCAGGAACGTCAAAGCACTGTTCCTAAGGAATAGTAGCATGACTTGTGGCATTTTAAGAAGTATGGCCTTTTCGGCTTCTAGACAGGCTGACTCAAACATCAAAATCTGCTAAATAAAAAGTATCCCACCATTTCTCATATTGGTATCACTCTATAAAAAAACTCAACAACAACTAGTAAAGCTTGATTTTCTGATATATCTCTCTAAATTACAGGAGAAAGGCCCGAAGATTGCATCTTTTTCTTGTTTTTCAAATATTTAATGTGATTTTTTTCTCACATTTTCCAATAACTTAACAATAAAAAACAAGAAAGAATGAAATGTGAGTTATGACATCGATGAAGCAACGAAGTTGTTGATAGTGCAATGAGAAATTGCAGCAACCTCTAGAAAGCTATCTGAATGGATTTGACAGATTGGAAATGTAGAAGAAAGCTTAAGCTTCCCCTTTAGATGGCATGATTAAAAGAAACCTGTTAATCTCTAGACATTTGACAGCTTGGAGATGTAAAAGAAAGCTTAAGCTTCCCCTTTAGATGCCATGATTCAAAGAAACCTGTTAATCTCTAGACATTTAAATTTCACTGGCAGTAAAGCAAAACAACTATTTTATGAAGAATGAAGAATGAAGAACGAAGAATGAAGAATGAAGATGGATTTAGAGAAAAAAACAGGAGGAAAGAGAAAAGAACAAGGGCAAAATAGTAATGACAGAGGAAGGATCAACTGTAGATTGGAGCCAACTTGAGACACACGCCTAAGAAAGGCAAAACTAATTCCGCCAAAATGACCACGTGGCAACGGGGTGGTTATGTGAAGAGTGGAGGGCAGGAACGTCAAAGCACTATTCCTAAGGAATAGTAGCAAGACTTGTGGCTTTTTAAGAACTATGGCCTTTTCGGCTTCTAGGCAGTTGAATCAAACATCAAAATCTACTAAATAAAAAGTATCCCACCATTTCTCATATTGGTATCACTCTATAAAAAAACACAACAACAACAAGTAAAGCTTGATCTTTTGATATATCTCTCTAAATTACAGGAGATAGGCCCAAAGATTGCATATTTTTCTTATTTTTCAAATATCTACTGTGATTTTTTTCTCATATTTTCCAATAACTAACTTAGCAATAAAAAACAAGAAAGAATGAAATGTGAGTTATGACATCGATGAAGCAACGAAGTTGTTGATAGTGCAATGAGAAATTGCAGCAACCTCTAGAAAGCTATCTGAATGGAATTAACAGCTTAGAAATGTAGAAGAAAGCTTAAGCTTCCCCTTTAGATGGCATGATTCAAAGAAACCTGTTAATCTCTAGACATTTACATTTCACTGGCAGTAAAGCAAAACAGCTATTTAATGAAGAATGAAGAACGAAGAATGAAGAATGAAGAATGAAGAATGAAGATGGGTTCAGAGAAAAAACGGGAGGAAAGAGAAAAGAACAAGGGCAAAATAGTAATGACAGAGGAAGGATCAACTGTGGATTGGAGCCAACTTGAGACACACGCCTAAGAAAGGCAAAACTAATTTCGCGAAATGACCACGTGGCAAAGGGGTGGTTATGTGAAGAGTGAAGGGCAGGAACGTCAAAGCACTGTTCCTAAGGAATAGTAGCATGACTTGTGGCATTTTAAGAAGTATGGCCTTTTCGGCTTCTAGACAGGCTGAATCAAACATCAAAATCTGCTAAATAAAAAGTATCCCACCATTTCTCATATTGGTATCACTCTATAAAAAAACTCAACAACAATTAGTAAAGCTTGATCTTCTGATATCTCTCTACATTACAAGAGAAAGGCCCAAAGATTGCACCTTTTTCTCATTTTTCAAATATCTACTGTGATTTCTTTCTCACGTTTTCCTATAATTTAGCAATAAAAAACAAGAAAGAATGAAATATGAGTTATGACATCGATGTAGCAACGAAGTTATTGATAGTGCAATGAGAAATTGCAGCAACCTCTAGAAAGCTATCTGATTGGATTTGACAGCTTGGAAATGTAGAAGAAAGCTTAAGCTTCCCCTTTAGATGGCATGATTCAAAGAAACCTGTTAATCTCTAGACATTTAAATTTCACTGTCAGTAAAGCAAAACAGCTATTTCATGAAGAATGAAGAATGAAGAATGAAGAATGAAGAATGAAGAATGAAGAATGAAGATGTGTTCAGAGAAAAAATGGGAGGAAAGAGAAAAGAACAAGGGCAAAATAGTAATGACAGAGGAAGGATCAACTGTAGATTGGAGCCAACTTGAGACGCACGCCTAAGAGAGGCAAAACTAATTCCGCCAAAATGACCACGTGGCAAAGGGGTGGTTATATGAAGAGTAGAGGGCAGGAACGTCAAAGCACTGTTCCTAAGGAATAGTAGCAAGACTTGTGGCTTTTTAAGAAGTATGGCCTTTTCGGCTTCTAGACAGGCTGAATCAAACATCAAAATCTACTAAATAAAAAGTATCCCACCATTTCTCATATTGGTATCACTCTATAAAAAAACTCAACAACAACAAGTAAAGCTTGATCTTCTGATATATCTCTCTAAATTACAGGAGATAGGCCCGAAGATTGCATCTTTTTCTTATTTTTCAAATATCTACTATGATTTTTTTCTCACATTTTACAATAACTTAACAATAAAAAACAAGAAAGAATGAAATGTGAGTTATGACATCGACGAAGCAACGAAGTTGTTGATAGTGCAATGAGAAATTGCAAAGAACCTCTAGAAAGCTATCTCGAATGGATTTGATGACTTGGAAATGTAGAAGAAAGCTTAAGCTTCCCCTTTAGATGGCATGATTCAAAGAAACCTGTTAATCTCTAGACATTTGACAGCTTAGAGATGTAGAAGAAAGCTTAAGCTTCCCCTTTAGATGCCATGATTCAAAGAAACCTGTTAATCTCTAGACATTTAAATTTCACTGGCAGTAAAGCAAAACAACTATTTTATGAAGAATGAAGAATGAAGAACAAAGAATGAAGAATGAAGATGGATTTAGAGAAAAAAACAGGAGGAAAGAGAAAAGAACAAGAGCAAAATAGTAATGACAGAGGAAGGATCAACTGTAGATTGGAGCCAACTTGAGACACACGCCTAAGAAAGGCAAAACTAATTCCGCCAAAATGACCACGTGGCAACGGGGTGGTTATGTGAAGAGTGGAGGGCAGGAACGTCAAAGCACTATTCCTAAGGAATAGTAGCAAGACTTGTGGCTTTTTAAGAACTATGGCCTTTTCGGCTTCTAGACAGGCTGAATCAAACATCAAAATCTACTAAATAAAAAGTATCCCACCATTTCTCATATTGGTATCACTCTATAAAAAAAACACAACAACAACAAGTAAAGCTTGATCTTTTGATATATCTCTCTAAATTACAGGAGATAGGCCCAAAGATTGCATCTTTTTCTTATTTTTCAAATATCTACTGTGATTTTTTTCTCATATTTTCCAATAACTAACTTAGCAATAAAAAACAAGAAAGAATGAAATGTGAGTTATGACATCGATGAAGCAACGAAGTTGTTGATAGTGCAATGAGAAATTGCAGCAACCTCTAGAAAGCTATCTGAATGGATTTAACAGCTTAGAAATGTAGAAGAAAGCTTAAGCTTCCCCTTTAGATGGCATGATTCAAAGAAACCTGTTAATCTCTAGACATTTAAATTTCACTGGCAGTAAAGCAAAACAACTATTTAATGAAGAATGAAGAACGAAGAATGAAGAATGAAGAATGAAGAATGAAGATGGGTTCAGAGAAAAAACGGCAGGAAAGAGAAAAGAACAAGGGCAAAATAGTAATGACTGAGGAAGGATCAACTGTGGATTGGAGCCAACTTGAGACACACGCCTAAGAAAGGCAAAACTAATTTCGCGAAATGACCACGTGGCAAAGGGGTGGTTATGTGAAGAGTGAAGGGCAGGAACGTCAAAGCACTGTTCCTAAGGAATAGTAGCATGACTTGTGGCATTTTAAGAAGTATGGCCTTTTCGGCTTCTAGACAGGCTGAATCAAACATCAAAATCTGCTAAATAAAAAGTATCCCACCATTTCTCATATTGGTATCACTCTATAAAAAAACTCAACAACAACTAGTAAAGCTTGATCTTCTGATATCTCTCTACATTACAAGAGAAAGGCCCAAAGATTGCACCTTTTTCTCATTTTTCAAATATCTACTGTGATTTCTTTCTCACGTTTTCCTATAATTTAGCAATAAAAAACAAGAAAGAATGAAATATGAGTTATGACATCGATGTAGCAACGAAGTTATTGATAGTGCAATGAGAAATTGCAGCAACCTCTAGAAAGCTATCTGATTGGATTTGACAGCTTGGAAATGTAGAAGAAAGCTTAAGCTTCCCCTTTAGATGGCATGATTCAAAGAAACCTGTTAATCTCTAGACATTTAAATTTCACTGTCAGTAAAGCAAAACAGCTATTTCATGAAGAATGAAGAATGAAGAATGAAGAATGAAGAATGAAGAATGAAGATGTGTTCAGAGAAAAAATGGGAGGAAAGAGAAAAGAACAAGGGCAAAATAGTAATGACAGAGGAAGGATCAACTGTAGATTGGAGCCAACTTGAGACGCACGCCTAAGAGAGGCAAAACTAATTCCGCCAAAATGACCACGTGGCAAAGGGGTGGTTATATGAAGAGTAGAGGGCAGGAACGTCAAAGCACTGTTCGTAAGGAATAGTAGCAAGACTTGTGGCTTTTTAAGAAGTATGGCCTTTTCGGCTTCTAGACAGGCTGAATCAAACATCAAAATCTACTAAATAAAAAGTATCCCACCATTTCTCATATTGGTATCACTCTATAAAAAAACTCAACAACAACAAGTAAAGCTTGATCTTCTGATATATCTCTCTAAATTACAGGAGATAGGCCCGAAGATTGCATCTTTTCCTTATTTTTCAAATATCTACTATGATTTTTTTCTTACATTTTACAATAACTTAACAATAAAAAACAAGAAAGAATGAAATGTGAGTTATGACATCGACGAAGCAACGAAGTTGTTGATAGTGCAATTAGGGGTGTGCACCGGTCCAGAACCGGACCGGACCGGACCGGGACCGGAATGGACCGGGACCGGAATCCCAGAATTTTTCGGACCGGGGACCGGACCGGAATAATTCCGGTCCAGACCGGTCCGGACCTGAAAATTCCGGTCCGGTCCGGTTTTGGACCGGAATGGACCTGTTCTTATTATTTTTTTTTTTTTCGATTTTGATTTTTGACAGAATTTTCATATCCTTTGAGCTGTTTGTGAAAAATAAATTAACAGACCTCTCAGTAAAGTAAGAAAATATCACCATCTTGTAAAACCCACCCACAAAACTTTGGAATCAATAACAATAAGAAGAATAAAAATTAAAAAAGCAGAAAGATGAGTCAGACCTCTGCATACAGCTTTCAAGTTCTTCCATTTCAAGAATACCTCAAGAATGCCCCAAAAAAAAAATTGAAAAAGCAGAAAGAACAAACCCATCCAATTCGTCGAGGTCATACCCAAACACTCTCAAGAACACCTCTTCCAAAGAGGTCAGATGCCATAACTATCAATACCAAGACACTCATTCTCACAAGCAAACGCTTCATAGTTCGATGTTGACCTCTTCATAAAGCTTTCAAGTTCATCCATTTCTCAATCTTTTTGTTTTTCTCTCTTGTATTTTTTTTCTTTCAAAGTTTCACTCTTTTTCTTTTTCATCGATTTCCTCAAGACGAGAATTAATAATGGATTCCTGGTTTCCATTTTCCATTTTTTTTAGGAGAGAGAAGAGGAAAGGAGGCGGAGAGATTGAAGGAGGTATACTTGGTTTAGGGTTTGTTCTTTTGTTGGGCACTTGGGCTGGACCGGTTACATTTCAAGAGTCAATTGAGTCGGCCGAATTTTTTAAAAAAAATAATGGATTCGGGTTTCGGTCCGGACCGGAAAATTCCGGGTTTTACCCGACCGACCGAAACCCGGAATCCTTGATTTCGGAGACCGGGGACCGGACCGGAATCCACCGGACCGGTCCGGTCCGGTCCATTCCGGTCCGGTTCCGGTCCAGATTCCGGTCCCGGTCCCTTTCTGCACACCCCTAAGTGCAATGAGAAATTGCAGCAACCTCTAGAAAGCTATCTGAATGGATTTGACAGCTTGGAAATGTAGAAGAAAGCTTAAGCTTCCCCTTTAGATGGCATGATTCAAAGAAACCTGTTAATCTCTAGACATTTGACAGCTTAGAGATGTAGAAGAAAGCTTAAGCTTCCCCTTTAGATGCCATGATTCAAAGAAACCCGTTAATCTCTAGACATTTAAATTTCACTCGGTAAAGCAAAACAACTATTTTATGAAGAATGAAGAATGAAGAACGAAGAATGAAGAATGAAGATGGATTTAGAGAAAAAACAGGAGGAAAGAGAAAAGAACAAGGGCAAAATAGTAATGACAGAGGAAGGATCAACTGTAGATTGGAGCCAACTTGAGACACATGCCTAAGAAAGGCAAAAATAATTCCGCCAAAATGACCACCTGGCAAAGGGGTGGTTATATGAAGAGTGGAGGGCAGGAACGTCAAAGCACTGTTCCTAAGGAATAGTAGCAAGACTTGTGGCTTTTTAAAAAGTATGGCCTTTTCGGCTTCTAGACAGGCTGGACCAAACATCAAAATCTACTAAATAAAAAGTATCCCACCATTTTTCATATTGGTATCACTCTATAAAAAAAACTCAACAACAACAAGTAAAGCTTGATTTTCTGATATATCTCTCTAAATTACAGGAGAAAGTCCCGAAGATTGCATCTTTTTCTTGTTTTCCAAATATCTAATGTGATTTTTTCTCACATTTTCCAATAACTTAACAATAAAAAACAAGAAAGAATGAAATGTGAGTTATGACATCGATGAAGCAACGAAGTTGTTGATAGTGCAATGAGAAATTTCAGCAACCTCTAGAAAGCTATCTGAATGGATTTGACAGCTTGGAAATGTAGAAGAAAGCTTAAGCTTCCCCTTTAGATGGCATGATTCAAAGAAACCTGTTAATCTCTAGACATTTGACAGCTTAGAGATGTAGAAGAAAGCTTAAGCTTCCCCTTTAGATGCCATGATTCAAAGAAACCTGTTAATCTCTAGACATTTAAATTTCACTGGCAGTAAAGCAAAACAACTATTTTATGAAGAATGAAGAATGAAGAATGAAGAACGAAGAATGAAGATGGATTTAGAGAAAAAACAAGAGGAAAGAGAAAAGAACAAGGGCAAAATAGTAATGACAGAGGAAGGATCAACTGTAGATTGGAGCCAACTTGAGACACACGCCTAAGAAAGGCAAAAATAATTCCGCCAAAATGACCACCTGGCAACGGGGTGGTTATATGAAGAGTGGAGGGCAGGAACGTCAAAGCACTGTTCCTAAGGAATAGTAGCAAGACTTGTGGCCTTTTGAGAAGTACGGCCTTTTCGGCTTCTAGACAGGCTGGATCAAACATCAAAATCTACTAAATAAAAAGTATCCCACCGTTTCTCATATTGGTATCACTCTATAAAAAAAACTCAACAACAACAAGTAAAGCTTGATTTTCTGATATATCTCTCTAAATTACGGGAGAAAGGCCCGAAGATTGCATCTCTTTCTTGTTTTTCAAATATTTAATGTGATTTTTTTCTCACATTTTCCAATAACTTAACAATAAAAAACAAGAAAGAATGAAATGTGAGTTATGACATCGATGAAGCAACGAAGTTGTTGATAGTGCAATGAGAAATTGCAGCAACCTCTAGAAAGCTATCTGAATGGATTTGACAGCTTGGAAATGTAGAAGAAAGCTTAAGCTTCCCCTTTAGATGGCATGATTCAAAGAAACCTGTTAATCTCTAGACATTTGACAGCTTGGAGATGTAGAAGAAAGCTTAAGCTTCCCCTTTAGATGCCATGATTCAAAGAAACCTGTTAATCTCTAGACATTTAAATTTCACCGGCGCAAAAAGCAAAACAACTATTTTATGAAGAATGAAGAATGAAGAACGAAGAATGAAGAATGAAGATGGATTTAGATAAAAAACAGGAGGAAAGAGAAAAGAACAAGGGCAAAATAGTAATGACAGAGGAAGGATCAACTGTAGATTGGAGCCAACTTGAGACACACGCCTAAGAAAGGCAAAACTAATTCCGCCAAAATGACCACGTGGCAACGGGGTGGTTATGTGAAGAGTGGAGGGCAGGAACGTCAAAGCACTGTTCCTAAGGAATAGTAGCAAGACTTGTGGCTTTTTAAAAAGTATGGCCTTTTCGGCTTCTAGGCAGGCTGGATCAAACATCAAAATCTACTAAATAAAAAGTATCCCACCATTTTTCATATTGGTATCACTCTATAAAAAAAACTCAACAACAACAAGTAAAGCTTGATTTTCTGATATATCTCTCTAAATTACAGGAGAAAGGCCCGAAGATTGCATCTTTTTCTTGTTTTCCAAATATCTAATGTGATTTTTTCTCACATTTTCCAATAACTTAACAATAAAAAACAAGAAAGAATGAAATGTGAGTTATGACATCGATGAAGCAACGAAGTTGTTGATATTGCAACGAGAAATTGCAGCAACCTCTAGAAAGCTATCTGAATGGGTTTGACAGCTTGGAAATGTAGAAGAAAGCTTAAGCTTCCCCTTTAGATGGCATGATTCAAAGAAACCAGTTAATCTCAAGACATTTGACAGCTTAGAGATGTAGAAGAAAGCTTAAGCTTCCCCTTTAGATGCCATGATTCAAAGAAACCTGTTAATCTCTAGACATTTAAATTTCACTGGCAGTAAAGCAAAACAACTATTTTATGAAGAATGAAGAATGAAGAACGAAGAATGAAGATGGATTTAGAGAAAAAACAGGAGGAAAGAGAAAAGAACAAGGGCAAAATAGTAATGACAGAGGAAGTATCAACTGTAGATTGGAGCCAACTTGAGACACACGCCTAAGAAAGGCAAAAATAATTCCGCCAAAATGACCACCTGGCAACGGGGTGGTTATATGAAGAGTGGAGGGCAGGAACGTCAAAGCACTGTTCCTAAGGAATAGTAGCAAGACTTGTGGCCTTTTAAAAAGTATGGCCTTTTCGGCTTCTAGACAGGGTGGATCAAACATCAAAATCTACTAAATAAAAAGTATCCCACCGTTTCTCATATTGGTATCACTCTATAAAAAAAACTCAACAACAACAAGTAAAGCTTGATTTTCTGATATATCTCTCTAAATTACGGGAGAAAGGCCCGAAGATTGCATCATTTTCTTGTTTTTCAAATATTTAATGTGATTTTTTTCTCACATTTTCCAATAACTTAACAATAAAAAACAAGAAAGAATGAAATGTGAGTTATGACAGCGATGAAGCTACGAAGTTGTTGATAGTGCAATGAGAAATTGCAGCAACCTCTAGAAAGCTATCTGAATGGATTTGACAGCTTGGAAATGTAGAAGAAAGCTTAAGCTTCCCCTTTAGATGGCATGATTCAAAGAAACCTGTTAATCTCTAGACATTTGACAGCTTAGAGATGTAGAAGAAAGCTTAAGCTTCCCCTTTAGATGCCATGATTCAAAGAAACCTGTTAATCTCTAAACATTTAAATTTCACTGGCAGTAAAGCAAAATAACTATTTTATGAAGAATGAAGAATGAAGAACGAAGAATGAAGAATGAAGATGGATTTAGAGAAAAAACAGGAGGAAAGATAAAAGAACAAGGGCAAAATAGTAATGACAGAGGAAGGATCAACTGTAGATTGGAGCCAACTTAAGACACACGCCTAAGAAAGGCAAAACTAATTCCGCCAAAATGACCACGTGGCAACGGGGTGGTTATGTGAAGAATGGAGGGCAGGAACGTCAAAGCACTGTTCCTAAGGAATAGTAGCAAGACTTGTGGCTTTTTAAAAAGTATGGCCTTTTCGGCTTCTAGACAGGCTGGATCAAACATCAAAATCTACTAAATAAAAAGTATCCCACCATTTTTCATATTGGTATCACTCTATAAAAAAAACTCAACAACAACAAGTAAAGCTTGATTTTTTGATATATCTCTCTAAATTACAGGAGAAAGGCTCGAAGATTGCATCTTTTTCTTGTTTTCCAAATATCTAATGTGATTTTTTCTCACATTTTCCAATAACTTAACAATAAAAAACAAGAAAGAATGAAATGTGAGTTATGACATCGATGAAGCAACGAAGTTGTTGATAGTGCAATGAGAAATTGCAGCAACCTCTAGAAAGCTATCTGAATGGATTTGACAGCTTGGAAATGTAGAAGAAAGCTTAAGCTTCCCCTTTAGATGGCATGATTCAAAGAAATCTGTTAATCTCTAGACATTTGACAGCTTAGAGATGTAGAAGAAAGCTTAAGCTTCCCCTTTAGATGCCATGATTCAAAGAAACCCGTTAATCTCTAGACATTTAAATTTCACGCGGTAAAAAGCAAAACAACTATTTTATGAAGAATGAAGAATGAAGAATGAAGAACGAAGAATGAAGATGGATTTAGAGAAAAAACAGGAGGAAAGAGAAAAGAACAAGGGCAAAATAGTAATGACAGAGGAAGGATCAACTGTAGATTGGAGCCAACTTGAGACACACGCCTAAGAAAGGCAAAAATAATTCCGCCAAAATGACCACCTGGCAACGGGGTGGTTATATGAAGAGTGGAGGGCAGGAACGTCAAAGCATTGTTCCTAAGGAATAGTAGCAAGACTTGTGGCCTTTTAAGAAGTATGGCCTTTTCGGCTTCTAGACAGGCTGGATCAAACATCAAAATCTACTAAATAAAAAGTATCCCACCGTTTCTCATATTGGTATCACTCTATAAAAAAAACTCAACAACAACAAGTAAAGCTTGATTTTCTGATATATCTCTCTAAATTACGGGAGAAAGGCCCGAAGATTGCATCTTTTTCTTGTTTTTCAAATATTTAATGTGATTTTTTTCTCACATTTTCCAATAACTTAACAATAAAAAACAAGAAAGAATGAAATGTGAGTTATGACATCGATGAAGCAACGAAGTTGTTGATAGTGCAATGAGAAATTGCAGCAACCTCTAGAAAGCTATCTGAATGGATTTGACAGCTTGGAAATGTAGAAGAAAGCTTAAGCTTCCCCTTTAGATGGCATGATTAAAAGAAACCTGTTAATCTCTAGACATTTGACAGCTTGGAGATGTAGAAGAAAGCTTAAGCTTCCCCTTTAGATGCCATGATTCAAAGAAACCTGTTAATCTCTAGACATTTAAATTTCACTGGCAGTAAAGCAAAACAACTATTTTATGAAGAATGAAGAATGAAGAACGAAGAATGAAGAATGAAGATGGATTTAGAGAAAAAAAAGGAGGAAAGAGAAAAGAACAAGGGCAAAATAGTAATGACAGAGGAAGGATCAACTGTAGATTGGAGCCAACTTGAGACACACGCCTAAGAAAGGCAAAACTAATTCCGCCAAAATGACCACGTGGCAACGGGGTGGTTATGTGAAGAGTGGAGGGCAGGAACGTCAAAGCACTATTCCTAAGGAATAGTAGCAAGACTTGTGGCTTTTTAAAAAGTATGGCCTTTTCGGCTTCTAGACAGGCTGGATCAAACATCAAAATCTACTAAATAAAAAGTATCCCACCATTTTTCATATTGGTATCACTCTATAAAAAAAACTCAACAACAACAAGTAAAGCTTGATTTTCTGATATATCTCTCTAAATTACAGGAGAAATTCCCGAAGATTGCATCTTTTTCTTGTTTTCCAAATATCTAATGTGATTTTTTCTCACATTTTCCAATAACTTAACAATAAAAAACAAGAAAGAATGAAATGTGAGTTATGACATCGATGAAGCAACGAAGTTGTTGATAGTGCAATGAGAAATTGCAGCAACCTCTAGAAAGCTATCTGAATGGATTTGACAGCTTGGAAATGTAGAAGAAAGCTTAAGCTTCCCCTTTAGATGGCATGATTCAAAGAAACCTGTTAATCTCTAGACATTTGACAACTTAGAGATGTAGAAGAAAGCTTAAGCTTCCCCTTTAGATGCCATGATTCAAAGAAACCTGTTAATCTCTAGACATTTAAATTTCACTGGCAGTAAAGCAAAACAACTATTTTATGAAGAATGAAGAATGAAGAACGAAGAATGAAGATGGATTTAGAGAAAAAACAGGAGGAAAGAGAAAAGAACAAGGGCAAAATAGTAATGACAGAGGAAGGATCAACTGTAGATTGGAGCCAACTTGAGACACACGCCTAAGAAAGGCAAAAATAATTCCGCCAAAATGACCACCTGGCAACGGGGTGGTTATATGAAGAGTGGAGGGCAGGAACGTCAAAGCACTGTTCCTAAGGAATAGTAGCAAGACTTGTTGCCTTTTAAAAAGTATGGCCTTTTCGGCTTCTAGACAGGCTGGATCAAACATCAAAATCTACTAAATAAAAAGTATCCCACCGTTTCTCATATTGGTATCACTCTATAAAAAAAACTCAACAACAACAAGTAAAGCTTGATTTTCTGATATATCTCTCTAAATTACGGGAGAAAGGCCCGAAGATTGCATCTTTTTCTTGTTTTTCAAATATTTAATGTGATTTTTTTCTCACATTTTCCAATAACTTAACAATAAAAAACAAGAAAGAATGAAATGTGAGTTATGACATCGATGAAGCAACGAAGTTGTTGATAGTGCAATGAGAAATTGCAGCAACCTCTAGAAAGCTATCTTAATGGATTTGACAGCTTGGAAATGTAGAAGAAAGCTTAAGCTTCCCCTTTAGATGGCATGATTCAAAGAAACCTGTTAATCTCTAGACATTTGACAGCTTGGAGATGTAGAAGAAAGCTTAAGCTTCCCCTTTAGATGCCATGATTCAAAGAAACCTGTTAATCTCTAGACATTTAAATTTCACTGGCAATAAAGCAAAACAACTATTTTATGAAGAATGAAGAATGAAGAACGAAGAATGAAGAATGAAGATGGATTTAGAGAAAAAACAGGAGGAAAGAGAAAAGAACAAGGGCAAAATAGTAATGACAGAGGAAGGATCAACTGTAGATTGGAGCCAACTTGAGACACACGCCTAAGAAAGGCAAAACTAATTCCGCCAAAATGACCACGTGGCAACGGGGTGGTTATGTGAAGAGTGGAGGGCAGGAACGTCAAAGCACTGTTCCTAAGGAATAGTTGCAAGACTTGTGGCTTTTTAAGAACTATGGCCTTTTCGGCTTCTAGACAGGCTGGATCAAACATCAAAATCTACTAAATAAAAAGTATCCCACCATTTTTCATATTGGTATCACTCTATAAAAAAAACTCAACAACAACAAGTAAAGCTTGATTTTCTGATATATCTCTCTAAATTACAGGAGAAAGGCCCGAAGATTGCATCTTTTTCTTGTTTTCCAAATATCTAATGTGATTTTTTCTCACATTTTCCAATAACTTAACAATAAAAAACAAGAAAGAATGAAATGTGAGTTATGACATCGATGAAGCAACGAAGTTGTTGATAGTGCAATGAGAAATTGCAGCAACCTCTAGAAAGCTATCTGAATGGATTTGACAGCTTGGAAATGTAGAAGAAAGCTTAAGCTTCCCCTTTTGATGGCATGATTCAAAGAAACCTGTTAATCTCTAGACATTTAAATTTCACTAGCAGTAAAGCAAAACAACTATTTCATGAAGATTGAAGAACGAAGAATGAAGAATGAAGATGGGTTCAGAGAAAAAACGAGAGGAAAGAGAAAAGAACAAGGGCAAAATAGTAATGATAGAGGAAGGATCAACTGTAGATTGGAGCCAACTTGAGACACACGCCTAAGAAAGGCAAAACTAATTCCGCCAAAATAACCACGTGGCAAAGGGGTGGTTATGTGAAGAGTGGAGGGCATGAACGTCAAAGCTTTGTTCCTAAGGAATAGTAGCAAGACTTGTGGCTTTTTAATGGGTATATATTTAGAATCATGTCAATATATTGTACAATTCTTTTTCTTATAGTTTCATCATGTAGTAAGTATACATTTTACCATGAGAAGTAATTCTCCCTTTGTTCTTTAAAGATCTACTCGGTTACTATATGTATATAGATTTCAAGACAAATTTGAGAGTGTAAAGAGAGTCCACTTGATTTCTTTACTTTTTTTAATGAGGAGAGAGTGTGTGAGTTTATTTTAAGAGAGATAGAGAGCACGAAAGAGAGAGAGAGTATGGGCTAAAGATGATTAAATTATTATATATCTTTTGTCAAGTGAGGAATAAAGCACAACGAATAGATCTTTAAAAAATGGATGGAAATGAAAAGCGAGTAAGTCTTTAAATCGGAGGAAGTAATACACAATTTTCATAAAAAGTCTTCTTAGTGAAGGGATAATAGGTAGACAACTTCGTCCATCTTATCGAAAGTAAACCTTCTTAGAATATTGCATCTTCGCTAAACTTAGGTTGATTTCTATTTCTCCCAATATGCAACTTTAACAGTTAATAACTTTGGTTACATGTATGTAAAAATTATAAAACTTTTAAAAACTATACTGAAGTAAGACCAATCATATCATAAATTATTTTTATAGTATATTATTAAGAAAGCATGGTGAAACTGAGCTTTGAATGCAGAAGAAGAGAGCAACTAAATAAAAGAGTATTGAGTTTTTCCATTAGTAGGTATAGTAGAAATACGTAAACAACTCATGTTCACCAACTCCAATATCAGTCCATTACTCTAAATTAAAGAAAATTCATCAGAAAAAGAAAAAGGAAAAATAAAAAAGAGCAGAGTAGAAATTATTAGCACAAAAACGAAAAACATAGTAATATTATTTATTATTTATACTGAAGTGTTTCTCAAGGCAAAAGCATCATCTTCAATGAGACTGAAATTGGACACCTTGCCAGCCAAGACATGGAAGCTGTCGAACTTGCTAATCAGCAGATCTCACCTGGTGCGTCATATACCTTGAACTTGAGACCTAAACGATCAATGACGTCTTCGCGTAGATGAGAAGCACCAATAGTAAAATTTTCAGGCCCAAAAACATCTAGACGGCGAACAGCAGCCAATGAACACAGCTGTCCATTTTCTCCAAATGCAACAAGCGTAAGACTGTTATAACTTCCTAATCGCTTCTCCACAGAAGCTGAGTGAGCAGGATCAAAGGGGTATACCAGCCAATCAGGCATTTTGAGACATAGATCAGAATCATTAATCTCTATATCAGTTGAACTAGATGGATACACAAACACTAATTCTAAATGAGGATTGCTTATTTTTAACTGCTTATACCATATTAATACTTGAGACAAATAACGGTCATCACCAGGACGGCCAAGACAAAGAAATATGTTCTTGCCCTGGAGTTCTGATACAAATCTCTTATCCGTGCCCTGATAAAAGAAGTCCTTGGGCCCAGAAGCAAACAATGACTCAAAGGTCAGATCCTTCAACCTCTTCAATTCTCTTTCGATAAGGTGCTCTCTGAAGAATGGATATGCATCAATTCCATGCCTTTCCATCACCTGTTCTCCAAAAGGTTCAACGAACTCATCATGGGCTCCTACGATGATGAGCCTATCGCAAAATCGCGGGTAGGTAAGTCGCTGCAGCCTGCAGGTTACAGAGTTGTTGTAGGGCAAACGCCACCAAGATGAGCTTATCTTATGCTTCTGCAACAAAGTCTTAACATTCTCCATCCAAGCCTGTGGGGTAAAACATCCATCAAAGGGTAAGTAGACCAGCACAATTTCAAATGCCAGCTTTCGACTTCTGCATTTTTCATAGATATCACAAAGCATGGCAAGGATATTTCCTTCCGCACACAAGTACAAGCCAACATTTTGCTTGCTGAGTTCTGAGATTGTCGTCACCTCCTCACTGTTTCCTGCTGGATCTGGACTAATCTTTTCAAGAACGTCACAAGCATTGCATCCCAAAAGTCCCACAAGCGTGGAAGTTGAGACAGATTTCCATCTTGGTGTGTCGTTTGCAATAACTTCCTCCAGTTTCTCATAACTAAAAGGGAAGGCATCGGCTCCATGATAATTAGTGAAGCGAATCTTTCCGAAGCGTAAAATATCCCTCTTGATATCCATGTCGTTACCCACATCCATGTTATCCACATTGAAAAGAACACATTGAATATGACTGTGACCAAGGAGGTCAAGGTACCTGCAAATAAAGTCACGACGCTCCAAGTCCTTGAATGGTACTACAAGACACGAAGGGGGAAACCCGATAAAAAATGATCGAAAACCACCTCGTAATTGGCATACTTATTCATCTTTGCAACCACTACCATCTCAAAATCCTTTCTCGTGGAATACAAATCGCGGCATGTAGCTATTAGAGCCTGGAGAGAGCATAATTCAAAATATTCACGGAGGATAGGCACGTGAAAACAACAAACCATAATGTATTTGCCCCTAAATGTAGTCTTGTCAACTGCAACTCGAGCACCATCAATTCGATCCAGGTAACTCTTCACATCACCCTTACCACCAGACAACAAGGATGTAACATTGAAAGTCTTGTCAGTCTCAGCCACAATGGGAAATAATTTTTTTGATTCAGAAACCATGTTACATATATCATCAGGATATTCCGGTATCACAGGACCCAATTTTATGAAAAAAGGACATGATCTTCTTATCCAGGTAACCTGCTGGTCTTCAAGCTTCATAGGCCATATAGACGGTTGAAGCCTTTGAAAAGAGCGTTCCAAGTTCATTTCACTTTTTTGTACAAGTTCCTGCAGTTGCTGAAAAACTCTAGACTCTCCCTGCACCATAATGCCTCTCTTCACATTCACAAGGAGACAATGAAAAGAAGCAGGAGTACCATCTATATCTATATGGCACTTGGATATAAAGCAATGGAGCTTGCACTCCTTGAATGGTAATCTAATACACCACAATGGGATACTACGCAAGAAAGGTTCATAAACCCCCTCGAAATTGGTTTCTTCATCCGTCATTTTAATAAGCAGTATCATTTCAAAATCATCTCTTTCTATATACAACTCAGAGCATGCCTTTATGAGATGTTCGGGAAACAGTGAATCAAACGCATCTTCACAGTCTTCTTGCAAGTGAAGACAAAGAAACACAATGTAATTGTTACGAAGAGTGACCTCATCAAGTTCAACTTGTCTACGATATTGAACAAGGGGATTTATCTTAACAACACTGGACAACAAGGTCGTCATTTTATCAAAATCGAAAGAGTTGTCAATAATCTCAGTGTCACTGAGTTTCTCTCTCTCAATCAAAGATGATAATGATAAATCTTCGCGAAACGAAACAAAAGAATCCAATACGTTAAACCCTGTAGCCTCATCCATCTATCTCTGGAAAACTTTCCTAGTAAAAATGAACCTGGATTTAGGCAAAATATTTAAACAAAAACACAAATCAAGAAGATATTGAACGTTCTTCATTCCGATAAATCACAGATAGTATTATATTTACAGAAATATTCAAACCTACTCTCATCATCCACATCTAAACAATTTATTCATCAAACGTATTCTAATCAATCACAAATAGTATTATATTTATAGAAATTCGATAAGAGATTACATAAATACTAATGAAGAAATAAAATCAGTAAAATTCTATCAAAATAGGGTCCCTAACCTTTAATCCAAGGCCTTTACGAGAATGATCGAAATAAAAGCCGCTTCTGCCACCGCTTTCCACCAAAACGATATATTGTGAAAACGAATAGCTAATTACTCCCCAGATTTACCAAGTAAGTGTTGGCCCAGTGGTGATGGAGACTGGCTTTGGTAGGACGGACCCGTGCTCGAATCCCCGCAACACCCTTGGGAGAGGAATGGAACCTAACCACCCCGAACTTGGCCTCGATCCGAATGTAGCCCGAAGGGTGAACCGGGTGCAAACACCAAAAAAAAAAATTACTCCCCAGATTTCTTTTTAATTTATCCACTGACGAGTGAGGACAACTAATGAGAGAGACTGAAAAGTGAAGGAGATAAACTAAAGAGTAGGTTAAAATATTAAAAAGTTGATGTAGCATGTTGCAAAAAAAAAAAAGCAACAACGTGCAGACTGTAGAGTAAAAAATAAATAGACTAAAAAGGAATGTAGGTAGATTAAAAATAATGGGGAGTATATGGCTGATACTTGCGCGCATCATTTTCTATTTTTCAACAAATATTGTACTAAATAATAAGGGTGAATAGTAGCTTTTACTCCTTCACTTTGTTATTAGTTTATTCACTTCTTTAAGCATAGAGTTTTATGGGATATATGTATATGGGTAATAAAAAAATATTATAGTTTGTTCCTAATCGTATTAAATAATAACAGTGATATATGAATAGTAGCTTTTACTCCCTCTATTTGTTATTTGTTTATTCACTTCTTTAATTTGGGCACAAAGTGTTATGAGAAATAGGTATGTGGAAAAAGGAAAAAGCATTCCATCTGTTTTTTAGTTGTTACACTTATACTTTTTATGCATGCCAATGTAAAATTTTACGGACATATATATTTAATTTTGTATTTGTAAAAATTATAAAAAATACATATTAATAAAATACATGTTAAGACGAATCTAACAAGATCTCACATGACTCTGTTTTTATTGACGTATAAATCATAAACGATGGTCAAAGTAAAATTTTTGAATAGAGCAAAATGTAAAATTGTAACAATTTAAAAAAACAGAGATAGTATTTTTTTTTTTGTGCATATCTTTTAAAGGTTTCTCTACCTTACTTATCTTGCAAAGCTACTTATATTACGTTCCTTTTGTTTTTGGTCAATAATTTGCTTCGATATTCCCGTTCTAGTAGCTCCAGTGGTTTCTGGAGGATCCATTTGTTTAGTGTATTTTCTTTCTGGTGTAGTTTGATGTCTTCTTTGTGTTGTATTCCATGTTTTGATAATGTCAAATACTTAGGTTGTTATATAGTTTTTATTTTGAAAAAAATATAAAAAATCCAAAATAATATAAGGTTAATTTTTATATGTATATCTTGTGGAGAAAGATTATTTATTTAATCTAAGTCAATATATTATTTTTATGCACTTTTGAATTTTATTATAAGGTATGTTTAATTAGTCTATTAACTTAGAATCTTTGTGTAAAATATTCTTAAAGTTATTAGATATTTTGTGCTGTTGGAAATGGTGTTGATAATAGGTTGAAGTTTGTGGCTACATTGTGGAACAACCTGCATAAAGATCGCCAACCATGTCAATCCACTCGCTGGAAATTCTCCCACTAACGGATAGTGGAAGTTGGTTTATTAACGTTGTAAAAATCATGGAGAACATGCAGCGTGTTTAAGCCATGATCTCCATAACACTACAAGCGCACATCTAGGAGAACTTGGAGCATTACATTTCCAGAAGACAAAGTGCAACAGCTATAAAAGAGGAAAATTAACCGAAGAAAACTTATGAATTTCTTGAGCGAAAATCTTATATTTACTTAGAAAGTTTTCTTGTAATTTCCTCTCATATTCAACTAACATATTCTTGTAATATTCATAGTGTTTGGGTGAGAGAAAAATCAGAGAATATCCTTGTAATCAAGAGAGAGAAATAAAGAGATAAAAGAGAAGACTTCGAGAGAAGTCAAGTGAGTGTCATCAGTTTAGGGGGAACTGAGTGACTGGGAACAAGTTCCTAGAGGAACAGAGAAGGGTCCATTAATAGACTGTAAAAGGGAGTCTTTTGGCCTATTATAGTAAAGAGAGTATTGAGTCAAAATCCCTCGTGGTCAATGTTTTTCTTCCTATTAGGCCTAGGAAGTTTTCCTTGTAAAAAATCTCGTGTGCTTTTTCTCTTTCGTTTTAAGTTATTTTACTTCCGCAATCTATATTCGAAAATTTTCCCTCAACTACAATTCACCCCCCTCTTGTAGTTGGTCTAGTGTTCATACTAGAATAACACTTTGAGTTTTTTGTGGGGATATACTAGGGTATTAGAGGCATTTTGTGGGGATATACCAACCTAAGTTTAAGTTTTGTTAAAAGGTACCAAAAACACTATTTACGGCGAGAAAGCCAAATTTCCTCGGTCTTTGACTTGCTTAATTACTCTTTGTATAGTGCGTGATATTCAATCGCTTCTGTTACATTCATTTCCCTCCAACTTCCTCATTGTCACTTTGTGACTCACTCGTGAGTTCCTACCAAGTCAAAAGCCGAAAATTTGACTTTCTCACCGGAAATAGTGTTTTTGGTACCTTTTAACAAAACTTAAATTTAGGTTGGTATATCCCTACAAAAGAAAATTAGTGAGGTATATCCCCACAAAATGCCCTATTACCCCTGTTATATCCCCAAAAAAAACTCTTACACTTTGGAACTTTATGAGAAATTTAGGGAGGATCCTATAAGGGAGATGAAGACGGAGGGGAATGTGCTTTAAAAAAATTATTTGAGGATCCTTTAGAGAAATATGGTTATACTGCGGTAATTCTATATAGTTTTGTATTTGAGAATAAGGAAGAGGATAAGGTCAAATTTTATGGTATGGTTATCTACTTTTTTTGCTCAACTTTTGTTGCTTGTTTTAGTAAGATCGAAAGAAGGATTTTGAACAAGCAGAATAAATTTGCTTAGTTGTCTTGGAGTCGGACCCTTCGATGTTAAAGTATTGTTTAGATGAGTTATACTGCAATAGAATTGGGAAGTAATGATATGACTTATTAGGACTTATTATCGGCCAACAAATTAGACCCACAAATAAAAAGGTAGCCAAAAAATGGGAGAAAGTTAATTATATGTTCATCAAAGATCGACAAAAAAATCATTACATTGGTGACATGAGATTACATTCCCCGAAGAGTAAATTTACAAAAAAATCATTTCAGAAGAGCGTCAATGCGCAAGATCAAAGCCAATAAATGTGTCACTGGCTTGGAAATGCAGGTCATTGAAACATGCACATAGGATTTAAGGTAACAAGGAATCTCGAGTGAGGAGAGTTCCCCAAACGCTATTATAGGAAAAAAAAAAAGAGGATGAAAGCTATGGAGGTTGATTCAAGTTTTACCATTTTTGAAAAATCTGAACTGGCGGAACCCAATTATTGGTTTGTTAACATGTAGTCTATAGACACAAAATCGCGCCTCCCCATTTTGGTACTCAATGATGAAACATTACCGTCATCCTAATTGGTCATGTCCAAAAGAAGTGTAATTTGAAAAGCTAAGGCCAAAATCGTTTTAAGAACATATAGTCTATTTAAAATTCCAAGCCCAGTTTTATAAGCAAAATTAATTATATATTCATGAAAATTAAATGTATTATTAAACCCCCTTTTTCAAAGAATGTTTCTAATATATAATAATTAATGATAATTATTCATGATAATTAATTTTATTTTTAATAAATAATAATTATTATTGATAATTATTACTTTAATAAAAAAATTTCAAATTAAAAGGTATTAATATATACATCATGCGATCAGCGCACACTTTCGCGCTTGACGCAGGCCGAGATTGAGGCGGGGGGCTTGCTGCAGGTCGAGGTGGTCAGCCGAGGGGGTCTGAAAGTTGCGCTTGTCGCGAGATGGTGCGTTCGGCGCACCGATATGCGCTCGGCAACGCGGCTTTCGTGCGTCTCGCAGCTAATCGGCCAGCCCTCAAGTGCAAGGGCCGAGGTGGTATAAGCCAATTGATGAGGTGGTACAAGAAAATGGCTGAGGCGGTATAAGCAAATAAGCTTCGGGGCGCAGTCGACGCGCTCCGCGTAACTTGTTTGCACGTGACGTACCCTCTCGCCGCATGCACAAGAAATTTGGGAACTCCCCTTTTTTGCCATGGCGGTCCTGTGAGATAACACTTAGTTTATCATTTTAAGCATAAGACGCTGCTCGTTGTACGGTGGATGTCCTAAGTCATGACACTCAGTTTATTTTCTAAATATAGGACTCGGGATGGAAGTGGATCGGGTTCGGGGCGGGTGGAGCTTCACCCGCATCCATCCGCTCCATTCGCATCCATCCATCACCTGCATGCATCCATCCGTCATCCACCGGGTGAACGGGTGGTTAGCAGGTGAGGAGATATATAATAATATTTACAAAAAATTATGCCACAAGAAACATATTTATTAAAATTTTCAACTAAAAAACTAAATAAAGTAAGTAAATAAACATGTGTACTTGATTATATGGATGATGGTGGGTGTTAAGCGGGTGATGGGTCGGGCAACGGATGAAAAAATATCACCCGCATCCATCACCCGCTTCACCCGTCACCCGTTTTTCATCCGTTTATTTCGGGTTTTCACCCGCTTAATAAAATCGGGTTAATCGAATGATGGATGATTCATCATCCATTTCCATCCCTATATACGACGCTCCTCGTTGTCCGAGATAGCCCCTGGTCACGCTTCGGAGGGGCTAATGAGCTCTTTTTGGATGAAGTTGTAATACTTAGCTCTTTTCTAAGTATATGACGCTCCTCATTGTCCAAGGGAGGTCCCCAGTCATCATTCGGAGGGGCTAATGAGCCCCTGTATTCGAGCAGACATGAGATAGTAATACTTAATTTATTCGGTTTTTTCACCAAATAACCCTGACAAATTTTTTTATTCACCAGATACCCCGACTTTTTTATGAATTCACCATATACCCCTGACTTTTAAAAAAATGACACAAAATGCCCTTAATGACTAACGGCGGTTAACTCCGTTAGTCATTAACCCTAATAAACCCTAACTAAACCCTAAGTAACTCTAATTAATCATAATAAACCCTAACTAAACCCAATTAACTCTAAAACCCTAAAAACCCTAAGTAACCCTAACTCCCTAACTCAACCCCAACCCCACCACCTCGACCCCATCCCTAGCCCCACCACCTGACCCCACCCCCTACCTGACCCCCACACCCCCTCACTCTCCCCACCATCGCGCCTCCCCCTCCCCCTCCCGCAGCCCCTCCTCCTGGCCGCACCTCCCCTCCCCATCCCCACCACCCCCCAAGAACAAAAAGAAACAGGACGATAACGCAAAGCAACAAAGAATAACAACGGTGATACGACGGCGACTAGCAAAACTCGTTGTTGTCCTGGCAAAACGCACGCACCTCGACAGAGATCCCCTCCCTCGCAGCGGCAAAGATCCCCCCCTCCCTCTTAGTGGCAACCGTGGAAACCCTCGATCTCAAAACCACGGAATCGGAGGTTGAACTCCACGGATTCGTCCTATGTTGTGATCGAATTCTCCTCTGCAAAACGCTCGAAAAAGGGGATTCGAAGGGGGTGAGTGGTGGGGTGGGTTGCAGATAGGGGGTGGTGCGGTGGGTTGCGTGTAGGGGGAAGAGGCTGCGAGGAGGAGAGGCTGCGGGGGAGAGGGTGGTGGGGGCTTGTGGGGAGAGGGGAGTGCGGCGGGGGGAGGGGGAGGAGGGATGGGGCTAGTTGGGGTGGGTGGGTTGGGGGCGATGGGGTGGGGGTGGATAAGTGTTAGTTAGTGTTTTTTGGGTTAGTAAGGGTTTTAGGGTTTTTATAGTTTTTTAGGATTAATTAGGTATTTTTTAGGGTTAATTAGTTAACGGAAATCAAACGTCCGTTAGTAATAAGGGTATTTTGATGTATTTTTTATAAAGTCAGGGGTATATGGTGAATTCCCCAAAAAGTCGGGTATCTGGTGAATAAAAAAAACTACCAGGGGTATTTGGTGAAAAAAACCGTAGTTTATTTCTCTAAGTACGGGACGCTCCTCGTTGTCCGAGGGAGGTCCTGAGTCATGATACTTAGTTTGTTTCTCTAAGTGTGGGACGCTCCTCGTTGTACAAGGGAGGTCCTGAGTCATGATACTTAGTTTGTTTTTCTAACATGAGACGCTCCTCATTTTGCGAAAGATCCCCTGGGTCACCCTTCGGAGGGACTAATGAGCCCCTGTATCCGAGAAGGCATAAAGTAGTGATACTTAGTTTATTTTTCTAAGTATAGGAACTCCTCGTTGTCCAAGGGAGGTCCCGGGTGACCATTTGGAAGGACTAATGAGCCCCTGTATCGGAGAAGGCATGAAGTAGTGATACTTAATTTATTTTTCTAAGTATAGGACGCTCCTCGTTGTCCGAATGAGGTCCTAAGTCATCATCTCGGGGCTATTAAACTTAATCACCGAGACGATATTACTTTCTTCATGCTGAGGAGGCCCAATGATTTTATGTTCATCAAATTTCTTCCCAATAGTGTGGCCCAGTTAGAAGTTTGTTCATGAAAGCCCATTTGAAGAGTGAGGTCCAGGACTTTTCCATCCTTTTTCTCTGTATAAGGGGAGAAGGAGGTTTCATTTTCTCATTCTCATTTCTTCCACTCAAAGCTTTCCCAGTCTCTATCTCTCTAGTTTATCTCACTAGAATTTGATTTAGCTTCTTCCTTTACCTGATTTCTTCTCTTAAGGCACATCCGACTTCCCTTTCTTTGTCTTTTCTTTTTAATAAACGCCGATAGCCAACTCGTTTTGTTAATAAATAATGGGGTCCGGGTCTGCATCGGTAACCTTCCCGAATCTCCCCCTATGTACAGATTGCCGGAGGAGATTCGGGGGGTAGGAATAACATTGGTGACGGTGATAACTTGTTGTCTCGCCCCTTCGACCGTTCCCGAGGCGGTTCTCTTTCCGAACCCTTCCCGGTCCCTTGGGGAGAGGCCAAGGGAGACTTGCTCTATCCCTGGAGGTATTCGTGGCCTATCCGTACGCACAATATAGTTACTTAGATCACTTCCTTCATGATGGTGTAGTTATGGCCGACCATGGTGATGCCGTTGAGAATTCAGGCCACGTAAAGTACCCCCCAATTATGCTCGGCGGGGGGTCGGCCAACTATTACCCGCACCCTTCTTAGATGAAAGCGATGATGAGGATGTGTCCTTGTCAATCTACAATAAGCTCAATATGGGAGAACCTGAAACCCACACACATATCCCAACAACTACCGGATAGAATAGTCGAGTTTCCACTTGGTATTCTTGAAGATGTTCCCCTTAATGTTGGAATATTCTTCATTTCATGTGACTTTGTTGTTATGGAGATGGAAGAAGATGCACACGTTCCCATCATCATTGGGAGACCATTTCAGCCCTTCTTTGGAGCCATAATTGACATGAAGAAGGGGAATATCACCTTTGAAGTAAGTGACGCGAAGATGGAGTATACACTCATAAACTCAATGAGGCTCTCCTTCTATAGGCGAATCTATTTGTCGATTAGATGCTCTTGATGAAGCAATAAAAGCCAAGACCTTCGAGTGTTCGCCTACAACTTGATGATTTTATTACGAGGCATATCTCGATGGGTAGTGTTGATGAAGAAGAATGGGTGACCAAGGAACGCAAGAGAATCCTAGAGGAGACAAGGGTGGTGTCATTTGAGAAGCCTATCAAGGAAGTATTGAACCCGAGATAATCTAAAGAGTGTTCTAAGTCTCCTTCAAGCCTCCCCGATGAGCTATCTTGAGATGCTTATGAGAGTTCTCGTCTCTACAAAGAAAAAATTAAGAAATGGCATGACAAGCGACTCATGCGAAGGGAGTGTGGCACTTTCAAGGTTAATGTCAAAGAGTGAAACATTACAAAGTCGGTGATCCTATTGACGAGAGTATGAACATTACACTTTCCTACCCTTCATTGGATCGAATTGCAAGGGAGGTCGAGCTTACGACCTTATAAACAAGCGCTTTTGGGAGGCTACCCAATGATACTTACTTTTCTTCTTTTTTCTTTTCCTTTCTCTTATTATTTTCTTTTACTCTTATATATATATATATATATATATATATATATATATATATATATATATATATATATATATATATATATATTTTTGCATTATAGTTTGATTTTTTTTTTGTTCGTTTCTCCTTTTGTAGGTAAATCCAACTAAACAAAAACAAAAACACAAAAAAGAAAACAAAGAAACAAAAAAAGAGAGGGAGGAAGTCCTTACGGACCAGCACACTTCGCGGCCTAGTCGGGGCTGCATTCACAAATCATAGTAAGGTTGTGATCATGTACCGACGTGTATTACCAAAAAAAAAAAAAAAAAAAAACAAAAGGGAAGGAAGAAATCGAAAGTTCCAGTACACCCCACACTTTCACTGAAAATTCCATTGTGCTCCCAGGAGCACGGTGCGCATCATGCACCCAGTGAATTTGTTCCATTTCCGATGAGTAAATGTTCTATTTCAACAAATATTTGTTTTAGCATATTTTTCAAAAAAAATATGTTCTATTTTCCGTAAAAATGTTCTATTTTCAATAAGGAAATGTTCCATTTTAACAAATGTTCGTTTTAAGCTTATTTTTCAAAAAAAAATATGTTCTATTTTCTCGTAAAAAAATGTTCTATATTCAATAAGCAAATGCTCTATTTCAACAATGTTCGTTTTAAGCTTATTTTTCAGTAGAAAATTATGTTCTATTTTTCGTGAAAATTGTTCTATTTTCAATTAACAAATGTTCTATTTTTAAAAGCAACTTTACTCAAATTAATTAATCAATTTACCTCACATGCACAAAGTAACAACCTCGAATCACAAAATAATTACATGAATTAAACACACAATACAAATCAATAATCAATCTCCACAAATGAACAAGAAAACAAGGTCAAATTGCATAATAAATGAAATTAAATCTTCAACGTACGAATCAAATGCAATAAAAAAGAAAAAGAAAAAACCTTGTGAGAGAGGAGAAGAAGGACGAGTCGAAGAAGGAAGAAACAATATGGAGAGTTTGATATGAGAGCGAGACAATGTGTTGGAGAAGACGCCATTAGAGAAGGTTGAAGAAATCGAGCAAGAAGAGCGCCATGAGTGTATATTTGTTGCAGTAAAATGTTCGTTTTATATTCGTAAAAATTCGTTTTTGTATTTGTAAATGTTATTTTATATTGTGGGGCCAACGATGCACATTGTCTTTCCGGGAGTACGGTCGACGGATTACACTTTCACCGTGGCTTGATGACATATATCACAGCCCACCTGTGATTCTGGACCTGATGGTTTAAAAAAAAAAAAAGGTGCATATTTCCAGCAGACCCCACAAGAGAGGTGTGGCTTGATGCCGTCAATCACAACCCATCTGTGATCCTTGCTGCCACATATAAAGAAAAATAACATACGAAAAAAGGGGGTTTGAGAAAGAAGAAACAAAAGGCACGGAGCAGGCACCTGTAGCAGAAATTCCTTCCTCCTTGCGACTTCCCATCAGCACTCGCAAGTTCGCCATAGCACTACGAATTACTACTCGCACTTAACCTGAATCACAAATTTTGTCCTCTCCTTCGAATTCCAAGGGTTCAAATTCCTGACGTGATTTGCAGATATTCGTGAATACTCTCACTTGGATTTAATTTAATTGGATGCACTTTCAACTTCAGCTTCATATGTAGCCTGAATTCGAGATTTAATCTGGGTCATATGTCCTCTTAATCAAAGATTGCTGCTTTTCTAATTTATTCGGCATGAATGTCACTCCTGCCCCCTTGAATTCGTGCTTGTTGTGCGTGACTTGTTTTTGACGATTTTGTGTTTGTGGAGGTTATTTGAATGTTAACCCTTGCTTGGGGTACGGACGCACTGTGACAAATTGCATATTATGGCAATGTGACTCGCGTTTCTCCACTGTGTTTGTGACGACTACTAGTGTGAAATTCTTGCTGTGATACTGTGACAAATTGTTGGTTTTTACATCAATTGTTCATACTGCACGCACAAGGTCAAAGAAAACCCTTCCGTCTTCTCGATCTTCGAGAAAGCTCGCTCCTAAAAGAAAGGTCTCAGTTTTTAAGACCAAATCCTATGTTACTTAGACTAAAACATCTACTCTATCCTCTTCTCGGGCAACAAAAAAAAGACCAAGTGGTTATTGACTACTATGACATTATTTTTCGGTTTTTCAAGTGCACGAGGCTTCACGAAATGCACCGCAGTACCCTCGTTGTTTGAAATGCACCGAGATGCCCTTGTCATTTCCATAAAATGCACCAAATACCCTTAATGAATAACGGTGTTAAGTTTCCGTTAGCTTTATTTACTATTTTGCCATTATTCACCCTAACCATAACCCTTAAACCCCTAAACCCCCTAAACCCTAACCCTAAACCTAAACCCTAACCTAAACCTAAACCCTAACCCTAAAACCTAAACCTAATACTAACCCCCTAACCACTCCCCCCCCACCCCCCCCCTCCCCAGCCCCCCCCCCCGTCGCCCCCCATACCCCGGCGCCCCCCTTCCCTGTCGAACCCCCTCCTCGTTGACCCTCCTCGTAGCTCCCCCCCCCACCCTCCCAGCCTCCCCACCCCGTCGACCCTCCCCTCCTGCAGCCTTCCCCGCCTCCCCACCCTCCCCAATCCACTAAAACGAATGGAAGTTCCGCAAATAATTTAAGCAAAATAATTTAAGCAAAATTAAAAAAAAAAAAAAAAAAGCTCAAAATGAGAATTGGGGGCGGATCGACGAGGGGGTGGGGGGGGGGGGATTCGGCAGGGGTGGGGGAGGAGGGGAGATTCGGCGACAGGGTGGGGGAGGGAGCGCCGCGCGGGAGGGCGACGGTGGGCTGCGAGGGCGAGGGGAGGGAGGGGCTGCGGAGGGTCGACGCTGGGTTGCGAGGGGATGAGGGGGAGGAGGGGGTTGCGGGAGGGTCGACGGTGGGCTGCGAGGGGGTGAGGGAGGGGAGGGGGCGTGGGGGGTTGGAGGAGGGGGGTCTTTGGGGATGGTGAGGGTGGGGAAATCGACGGTGGAGGGGTTGCAGGGGGTGGGGGGGGGGGGTGGGGGGAGGGGGAGGTGGTGGTGGTAGTGGTTGGGTGGTGGTTGAGTGGTGGTGGTGGGGTTAGGGTTTGAAGTTAGGGGGTTAAGTTTAGGTTAGGGTTTGAAGTTAATTAGGGCTAATTAGGGTTTAATTAGGCTAATGGCCAATTAGGGTTTAATTATGGTTAGAGGGTTAATTAACCCTATAAGCTAACTGAAACTTAACACCGTTATTCATTAAGGGTATTTGGTGCATTTTATGCAAATGACAAGGGCATCCGGTGCATTTACGAAACAACGAGGGTACTGGTGCATTTCGTGAAACCTCGGGGTACCCGGTGAAAAAACCGTTATTTTTTAGGATGATGCACAAAAAGAGAGATATATATGAAAGGTTGTTTTTTAGAGGAATAACTACTACTTGTTATTATGATCGTGATGTTATAAAGTCCTTACATATTGAAGATGACATCCATTGGCTTTTGTATAACGTTGGTTGGGATGACTTTCTCATGACCAAATTCTCAACATCTAAAAGAGCTACATTGGAATTCTTGAGCTCTTTGAAGGCTCTTATTAACCGGTCTCGGTTCTCGTGAGGTCCCGATCACCTTTCGATTGTATAATGAGGCACATACATGGACTTTAGCCAAGTTTAATAAGATGCTTGGATTACCCACTCGGTGGACCGTGATTGACATCTAAGCATTAGTCAACTTGCACCTTTTGGCGAACTTTGGTCGGTGAACGAGACTCGTGATTCTAAGACGAGTTCGACAATTTCAATTCGTCATCCCGCATTAACCCAAGTGAGCTTTTGTGCCTATAAACCTGGTTGATCTCTCACTGGCTTGATTTAAACTTACTCTTTTGACATTAACCCAACCTGAGCTTTTGTGGCTATAAACCGACGTATATGTGTCGGCTGTCCTTTCATATGTGATTAGTTCCTCATTTGTTACATAAGTTACCAAAATAAGAAAATTGGAGTGAAATCAAGCTATGAACATCGGGTATAATCATCAATCATTAGGAATAGTCAATCTATATAGTTATTCAATCAATTTAACTACTTGGTAAAAGATCAAAACGAGAAATGACACACTTTCACCATATCTCATTGGAGAACGGAACAAACCGAGATGATGTCCAATAGGATTGCGAGACAAGCAAAAAGGCATAAGTTCGGCCAAGGCTTTAAGCGCCACTCTTAATAGCTACAAGGGCAAACAACGCTATCGCCAAGTTGATAAGCAAAGACCCCATTATACGGTGGTCCTAATTAAAGATCCAACCAATGTGCATCCAATCCGCAAAATTTAAACTAGTCTCACAATCAAAGCAACCGCAATGAAGATCAAAAATAAGCAATATAAAAAGAGAAATTACGAGGCATAGAAATCACGTAACGCATCGCCCATCGGGGAACAATAAAAGCTTACTTAGACATATAGGAGAATGATGGCAACAGATCGAAGTTTATCGTAATCACGATACCGGGGACTGTAATCGGGTCCTCATAGAAGAACAAAGCATTATATACCATAACAAACGACAACCATCTCCCTCGCCACAAAATCAACCCCTAAACACCGAATCCTATTATGGTGGTGATAGTTACAGAGATAATCTTATGTCCAACAATGATAATCACATAGTTCAACCATGTGTGGTCCTTACAAATGAGTCTATTATAGCTTATAACACATTAAAACACTATATTTTTATACACATTTAAAAGGAAAAAGTGTTTACAATAAGCTAACATTTACACCATCTTCTTAAAGTAACTTATTCAATTAATTATTCCGAAATAAGTCGAACTTATATACCTATTACCAAGTGGCGGATTCAGAATATGACCCACGTAGGTTCGTAGTACTTTGAAAAAACATGAGATAAATAAAATTAAAATTGTTTATGCATTAGCCATTATATAACACTTATTTATGCATTCAAAAATGTAGATGTACAAAACGACAATTAAATCCTCAATCTTTTTTGAAGAAATATATTCAAGTAGCGATTAGGTATTAACTATTTGCAAACTAAAAATTGGAAGGCAAAAAACTCATAAGTAATATATAGAATCGAGTGCCATGAATTGGTTTGTATGTAAAACAATTAAGAAAAGGAAAATTTGTTGTGAATAATCCAATTTTATGTTAAACTTTTAGGATGGTTCTCATAATAGTACATACTCTTATCTTTTTTGTCGTCATAGCGTCACTAACACATTTTTGGTATATTGTAAAAAAGTATATAGGAAATTGAAGAGTTCATGTTATTTCGATAAGATAGTCCTCGAGTTTGGGTGTTTTCAAAAAGTTAGGATTATTATAAGAAGAGGGGCAAAAAAGAAAATGCCCTATAAAACTTTTTACAATATACCAAAAAATTTTGGTATATTGTAAAAAGTTAGGATTAATTTTTTTCCAAGAAGAAAGGAAGGAAATGCCCTATAAAACTTAGGAAAAATGGATCGAGAATACTCCCAACTTTGGCCGTCCGCTTTTAATACCCCCAACTATGGGTTATTTTTACATACCCCCAACTATTGGGGGAGGTCCACAAAAAATAATCCATTTACCTATTATGACCGGATGAACTGGTAAACCAAAACTACCACCACCACCCCACCCCCACCACCCACTGCCACTTTCCTTCACCCCCACTACCACCCTTCCCACACCCCAGCCCCCTCCCCCCAACAGCCCCCCCAACCACCCCAGCTCGTAGGAATGACTATACTCTACCAAGTTAGGTTAGCATAAGAACCACCAACTTTCGACAATTCACAAGCTCCCTAGGAATCATATCCGTTAAACTATTCCTAGAAACATCCAAGACCCTTAGTTCGAAAAGTCGATCAATCTCGGGAGGTATACTCCCTTCCAAGATATTCCCATCAGGCAACAATGTCCTCAAATTAAAACATTTCCCAATCTCAGCGGGAATATCACCAACCAAGAAATTATTCAACAGCTTCAAATGTGTAAGCAACAAACAAAGCAACAAACAATCACGGCCCACATTAATCTTACCGAGAGCCGATTATCGACAAATCAACAACCCAAATTTTCCCGGAACCAATCAAACCACCAGGATTCTTCCCACTAAGAAAATTAAACGACAAATTAAGCAAACGAAGTGAAGAAGTAAGATTTCTTATCTCATTAGGTCCAATCGTGGCGACAGACGCAATGATTTAGGGGAGGGGGGTTTGAAGGGGGGTTGGGGGAGGGGGAATCGACGGGGTGGTGGGGGAGGGGGAATTCGACGGGGTGGTGGGGGGGGGCTGCGAAGGTGGGGGGGGGGGTCCCGGGGTGGTGGGAGTGGGGGGCGGGGTGGAGGGGGCCGAGGGCCGGGGTGGAGGGGGAAAGGGTGGCTAAAATGGTGGTGGGTGGGAGTAGAAATTGGAAATAAAAAAATTACCTTGCTAATAGGTTACAAGTCATATGGGTACATTTTTCGCGGACCTCCCTAATAGCTGGGGGTATTTAAAAATAACTCATAGTTGGGGATATTAAAAGCGAACGTGCTAAAGTTGGGTATTCTCATCCATTTTTCCTAAAACTTAAAGCTAAAAACAAAATAAAAAAGTAGAGCTCTATCTAAATCAAAAAGAGAAAAATAAAAAAGGTTGTATAGAAAGAAAACAAAAATAGTAAATGATAATTGGTTTTCCAATGTCGATTTTTCGTCGATTTTCTTCGTCTTTTTCTCCATATTTTAATGGGTTCGATTGAACCCATCGAACCCAAGCTGGATCAACCCCTGCTATTTACTTTGAACAAGTTAAATGAACGGTGACCAATTCTACGGTAAGGTTATGACTGCTTTCTTGTATTTCCGAATTATATTTTTTTTACCTCCCACACCAAATCAATACCGGGTTGCTAAATGACGCCCTAGAATTTCCTACTAACGCCCTAAATACGTATAAAATACCGTATTTTTACACTTTCCATCTCTTTTCTCATTTTCTCCCTTTCCTTCTTCACTTTCCCTCCCTATCACCACCGGGCACCGGCACACCACCGCCACATCACCACCGCCATCACCGGCGCACCACAGCCACCACCGGCACACCACCGCCACACCACCACGGCACCACCGGCACAACACCGCCACACCACCGCCGCCACCACAGGCACACCACCACCGCCACCACCGGCACAACACCGCCACACCACCGCCGCCACCACCGGCACAACACCGCCACACCACCACCGCCACCACCGGCACAACACCGCCACCACTGTCCCACCACTATCTTCTTCGATTTAAAGAAAAAAAAATCAAAAGGAGGCGTCCATGGTGGACGCCTCTCCAAAAAAAATTCAAAAAAAAGAGGACCACCATGGACGCCCACCACGGGGCGCCTGCCAGCCCCCACGGTGGGGGGCCCAGGGACGCCTCCACCGGTGGTGGGGCATCCATGGTGGACGCCTAAATCATCATTTTTTTAAAAAAAAATTCATATGAATTTAGATCTTGAATTTGTAGGAATCCATGGTAAACGCCGCTTCTTCCATCCATGGAGATGATAAAAAGTAAAAAAAAAACAACAACACACATGGAAGATACTACTTATTTCAACTCCATTATGACGCTTGTTTCTATTAAAGAAAAAGAAAGGAATTGTTTCTATCAAAGAAAAGGAAAGGAAAATTTAATAAAAAAATTGCGGATTTAGGGTGTGGACAGGTGGCGTGGCGGCCTTGGTGGCGGCGGCGGTGGCGGAGGCCTTGGTGGCGACAGTCCGATGGTGGCAGACCGAGAGCCAGACATAGGGCACGCGGGGTCACGTGACCCCGCGAATTTAAAAATTATTTTTAAGTATTTTTGTTAAAAAAAAAAAAAAAAAAAAGTTCTTGCGAGACGCAAGCAACATTCAACGCCAAACAAGAAAACTAACTCCACAAAGTAATAGTCCGACAAAGAGAAAAAGTGAAAAAGCTATGTTGAAAGCGACATGTTGAAAACCTATCAAAGATTGTAGCATGTATTGTAGGGTCGTATCTCGCACCGCAACACCGCGATTCGGCCCACTCTTCACCGCCACATGGCACAAGTTCTGTTGTATCCACTCCCGAGACGACACGTGTAGGCCTATGTCTACGGACTCAACTTCCTCCCATCCGTTAAACGCTAATCTTGGCAATATTTATAAGTAAAAATAAAATTCTTCCGAATTCTTTCCAAATAAAAAGAAAAAACATAGCCAAGTCATGTGGACTCTTCAAAATATTGGGTCTTGTTTTATTCGTTGCATTGTAAAAATTAAACTTTTATATTGTTTTAGTAATACATAATTAAAAATATGAATGTACATATTAATAGTTGACTTAATAGTTTAATTAAAATAATTGTTGCATTGTAATTTAAATAAAATATTTAATCCGAGTTATTTTATGTGTTTTCAAAAATTTTGAATTCTCGTATACTACTCGGTCGATTATTTCGGGCCTCCGAAATTAAAATCCTAGATCCGCCCATTACTATGTATGTTAGGCTCTCTTTCTCCTCCTAATTTTTGCGTTGTAAACTTTCTAATATTGAATATCTTTTGTCTTATTTTGTGACCCCGATTTTGAAATCCCGGCTCAGCTTCTTGAGTGGTGGTGAAAGAAGGGAAGGGAAGTGAGGGGAAGAAAGGGACTATATAAAATATTGTATAATTATATGTATTTAGGGTGTTTGTAGAAAAATTTAGGGTGGCATTTAGCAAAACCCAATCAATATCCCTCACCACTTCCACCCACTCTCCTCCTTCACTCCACCAAACCACCCACCACCTCGACTACCAGCGGTGATGAAACGATGTCGGACAAGGGAAGTGTCCGGCAATATTAGAGTAGGCGTCCGAGACCGGAAGTCTGCAAGAAAGACAAACGTAAACTACCTCGGGGGATGCGAGGAAACCCCTCCGACGCTCAAGTCGTAAGTGCCCGATAAGGATTTTAGAGAGAGAGAGAGAGAGAGAGAGAGAGAAGAAAGCTTAGAATGTGAGAGAATGTACCTGTGGAATAGTCCCATTTGGCTATTTATAGCAGTACTATTCATCCGACAGGGGTGCGTAATCCCGTGACACGTGTATGACTGCGATGAGCTTGATTGGAGGAAAAATTATCCTCAAATGTGGCCGTGAACTCCATCTCGGACAACTTTTCATAAATGGTCTCGGACTCTCTTGAAGGAGGTCGCGTTTGAAGTTTGCTGGTGTCGGCCACGAGAGATGTGTCCGACAAGTGAACTTGGGTACACCCATACAACTAGCCCCCAGCATCATTGGGGGTCGTGACCCAGGCATTGATGATATGCCGAGGACGCGGGTGAATTTTTTATGTTCCATATTTCCCTCTGTCTGCCACGTGTTGCCACGGGAAGATTTCGTATTTCGAAAAATGCAATCATGACCTTTTTGTGAAAATCCCGCTTAGCGAGTGACATTTGGCATTCATCCACGAAAGTAGTTGATGGGTCGGGTGCATCCCAGCCGTTCAATCCCGCTTTTGTTAAGAAACGTTAATTCCCCTTTCTTATTTTCTCCACTGCGTCTTCAACCTCCCATTTTTCTCTGGTTTTTGCGATTTTCGAGAACTTCCATTCGTTTTTTCTTCACCAAGATCCTGCCTTTAAACTATCAAGTCTCCTCAAAAGTGTTTTGAGTTACTTTTCGCACTTTTCTTTTGAGAAATTGCGGTGCTTTTTTACCTTTTTTCGCCCGAGTGCAATCGAGGGTTTACTTTCAAAGCTTTCAACTTTTCCGGGTGAAATTACGCTCTCAGGTGCTCCGTTTACTTGGGTTTCTTTTACGGTTCGTGCATTCGGGTCCTTTTCTTTGTGCATTGTTGGGAATCCGCTTGATTTTCCTGTCGTTTTCCGTCGACTTCTCGGGTACCTTTTTCCAACTTCTCTTCAACTACTCTTTCGTTTCTTTCTTTGAAATTATGTCGGATCTCTCGACAGGTCAAAATTCTTTGAGTGATAAATTTATGTACGAAAGTGAACCTTCGTCTCCCGCTTCCCTTCATGGCGGACATAGTTCGTCTTCTTCTAGCCTTGGGGAGGGAGAGAACTCGCTTGTTGGGTGACTTGCCCCTTACTGCCGATAGAGATAGGGAACTTAGATCTAAATTCCTTAATGACCGCTCTACCCCGAACAAGAAAATTTGACTTCCCAATATTTGTCCGCGAGGATGAGTGGTGATAGACAAACACTCCGAGAACTAAGGCATCAAATTTTAGCTCGCCGAACTGCTAGAAATCCTCCCCACGATGCTTTGTTCTCGGACTAGATGTTCTGCCTTTGAGGAGCATGCCTGGTTAGATAACTTAGCGAATGCTTGGGGTTGTAGTGGCGGATGACTTTTATGACCGTCTTGCTCATGAAACCGGCCCTTCTCATCCACCTGTTATTGATTTAGGTTCGACAACGATTCTATTGCTACAATGGACGAGACCGAGGGTCCTTCTATTTCTGGTCGGGATGAAAGTATTCGTCCAAACGAGATAGTTTTGGGGGAAAGTTCTAGCATGCTTCCGAACTCTCGGCCCGAGCCGATCCCCGACCGCGAAGAGGACGAAGCATTCCGGGATATGGCCGCCGATAGATTATAGTAGTGGTCCGAGATCTACGGTTATCAGTAAATCTTGGCGACAATGTGCCATAGATCTCAACTCTTGCGATGTTCTTTGAGAAGTTGTATGCCTTCCCTCCAGTACAAGTTGATAATCCCGGACAAGGGATCAAAGTGACCGATTGTCCGGCAGGGGCATGTAGGTTGTTTATGCGCACCATTTTGAATTTGGGTTGCGCTTTCCTCTAGATTTAACTTTGGTACGGATTTTGAAGGCGTTCAATGTCCGCTGGCTCGGTTGACACCCACCGGCGTTAGGAACTTGATAGCTTATATTTGGACTTGTCGCTATTTAGGGTTTCTGAGACACTCGACCTCTTCCGTCGCCTTCAGCAAGCTCGACGGAACGGCTCCACCGAGAAGGGGTGGTGGAGTTTGATGACAGCCAAAAAATAAACCGACAGTCTACCCTAAGTTGAGCGGGGTTGAAAGGGTGGCGGCCCGCTTTTATTGGGTTAAAGTGCCGAATAATTTCCCTATCCGCCGCCACTTTACTAAACCGGTTACTCGGATGGAAGACGTTCCCTCTTATGGTCTTTCGTCGGATGAGCAAAAGGCTTTTGATTATTTTGAGTCCGAGGTCGGGACTATTGCTGCAGTCGGTGAAGACACCGAGGGAAGGATCCCTTGCAAATGGCTTCCCCATGCCAAGTACATCTTGGGAAATGAACCATTGTCGGCTTTATTTCTCGCCAGGACCCACCCGAAAGGTTTGCCTCTTGACTTATGGTCCGACGTGGGACTTGTACCCACTTTTTTTGTTAATTAATATGATATTAATCCTTCGTTTTGCTGTTGCGAGTCCCGTCGGTTTAGATCTCGAGGATTGGGTCTCAACGAAGATTTGACGCCAATGTCTCGAACCCCGAGGAACCCGTCTTTGATTATGACACTGTTCATAGCCTCGCTGGGGGTCTCGGAGGTGCGGACCGTAGTCGTGGTGGTCGCCAATCCGGTCGGGCGGGTGTTCGTCGTGCCTGGCCGTACACCGGGGCGTACTCCGGGCCGTTTGCCGGACGTGGGGATCGAGTCTCCTCGTCCCGTTGTTCACGTTCCTGCGTTCGTCGAGGCGGGGATGGCGTGGATCGTAGGTCAAAGACGGCCTCGCGAGCCTTCCGACAATAGTCCCGGCAAGAGGCAAGCCCTCGACGCTGCCGCTTTAAACACACGACGAGGAGACCGCCATTACTTGCTCCAGGACCCTAATCCTATCCCGGAATCATCTCGCGCTACCGGGGTTTCTCCCCGAACGCTGCGATCGAGAGCATTGGGACGGCACTTCGGGATCCGGCTCTTCCATGCGCCAAAAAGATTTACGACATCCTTAGCTCCCCGGCTTTTGACCAACCTTGGGCCGGGAATATTTTCTCGGATCCATGAGTGGATTGAGCATAAAGAGGTTATTCTTAGTGCCGCTGTGAAGGCTGCATTTTTCGTCCCCCTTCGTCCCCGGGAAAATCTATCAACCCAACTGGGACGTGAGGAAGACGAATCACTATATGCTGATATTCCCTGCTAATGGCGGTACTCTTGGATATCGCCTTCGAAGGGCATCCAGTTGCCAATTGACTGCCCGGCCGACAAGCTAGTTGCGCCGCCGCCCAACTTGCTCACGACCTTCTTGTGGTAGGATTCATGATTCGGTTTTTTTTTTTTTTAATATCGTCTTTACGATGCGGACTAACAATTCCGCCATTGAGCTTATTGAACAATTTGTCCATTATCAATGCAGTTTGATAGACAAAAACAATCCTTGGACGAGCTTCAAACCCAGCTCTATGCTGCCCGAGTTCATTCGGACGATATACAGCGGCTTGATGCCGAGAAGGAATCGCGGGCGGGTTGTTGATGTTGAACGGCGGATTTGCGAATTAAGGCTGCCAAGGTTGAGCGAGCCGAGAAGAAATCAGCGGAACTTGAATCTACAACTGGTTTCCATCAAGGATGAGATGGCCACGGCTATTTCTAAGGCGAAGGATAATGCTGGCGCTCGGTGGCGTGGCGATTTTAAAAAATACGAAGAGTTTGTTGGTATGTTGGGAGAGAGATATGACGGCGGATGGGTAGGCTGCTTAAAAAGATGTGTTTGCCACTCTCATCCGAATTTCAACGGGAAGAGATGGAAACCGCTTTTGCGAGAAGGTGTTCCATACGCGCCCTTTGGAGGGTGAGCCCTTTATCTGCGATGAGCATGTTATTGCTAATGTTCTTCCCGTCGCTCGGGATGAAGAGGTGCTTCTTCCTTGATGTTTTTGGCGGTCATCTCCGGGCTCTTGAGTTGATTCTAATAGTTGTTAGAATTTTGTTTTTCTAATATTTTGTAAACCTTGAATTCGGCCCAATATGGCATGTACCTTGGATAAGCTTTACTATTACAATTACTGTTATGAATTTTTGGTGCCTTTTTAGTGGCTGCCCACATTTTTCCTTGTAGTTGGCCGCCATGCCGGTAATTAGTAATGAAGCTTAATTTTTTGTGAGCTTACGTGTTGTTTTTCGTTCTTGACACTTATTTGGCCGTTTTTGTACTTGGACTTGTTATATGGTCTTTTTGTACTTAGACATCGTTATATGGTCTTTTTGTACTTAGACCCGTTATATGGTCATTTTGCACGTGGCTGTTATGTGGCCGTTTTTTGTACTTGGACTGTTATATGGTCATTTTTGTACTTAGACCCTGTTATATGGTCATTTTTGTACGTGGCCTGTTATGTGGCCGTTTTTGTACTTAGACCTGTTATATGGTCATTTTTGTACGTGGCCTGTTATGTGGCCGTTTTTTACTAATGGAACGTGGCGTACATAAAATAAGCGTAAAACAATTAACGGAATGCTCATGGGAAGTTATATTATTGATACGAAAAAGTAACGGCCCTTGGCCTTTTACATGAGATATCTATGCATAGTATTTCTTTAAAACACTTGTGTTCCAGCAATTCTTTAGTTCAATGCCTGTCCATTGTTTTCGGCACAAAGGAGCCGGGACCAATTTCTTTAGATATCCGATATGGTCCTTCCCGGTTCTTTGTTAACTTCCCTCGGCGTGAGCTTTCCGGTGGTCTGCCGTTCTTCGTAGTACTAGATCTCCCTTTTGTTACGGCCTTTCAAGAACTCTCTTGTTATATGCTCTAGTGATACGATCTTTGTATGCGGCGAGCTTTGAGTTCCACTATCGGCCTTGTTTACGCTAGAAAATCTAGATTTTCTCTTAAGGCTTGATCATTGTTCTCTAGATCTTTGTATTTAATCCGATATGATGGTAGACCAACTTCTACTGGCAAAACCGCTTCCGGTTCCGAAAGCTAGCTTGAATGGACTTTCTCCCGTTGCCTCCTTTTCATTGTTCTATTGGCCCATAATACTGCTGGAATCATATCGGCCCAAGCTCCCTTGAGTTCATCCAACTTCTTCTTCAAGTTCGCGAGAATCTGTTTGTTAGCGGCTTCGGCTTGCCCATTGCTCATGGGTGACATACGGCTGAAAATGCGAACTTGACTACGAATTCGGACAGAAAATTTTTGATTGGCCGACAGTCAAATTGCGCGCCATGATCAAAGACTATCGCAGCTGGTATACCAAACCTTGTCATTATATTTTGCCAAATGAACTTTTTGACTTGATTCGACTTTATTTTTGATGTCGGCTCTACTTCGATCCATTTTGTGAAGTAGTCGATACCAACAATCAAGAATCTACGGCACCCCGGCGGGTACGTTGTAAAAGGTCGAAGGATATCCAAACCCCACTTTGTGCAAACGGTATCGGACATATTATAGGTTGGAGGGTCGTTCGCGGGTCTATTGATGATGGGGAGCAAATTTTTGACACTTGTCACATTTCTTGACGTAACTTTGCGCGTCCGCCAACATACTCGGCCAATAATATCCAGCTCTCAATGCTTTTAATGCTAACACTTTGCCCCCAATGTGATTTCCACAGATCCCCTCATGTATCTCCTCCAAAATTTTTTTCGACTCCCATGCCGTTGCACATTTTAATAGCGGTAAGCTAAATGATTTTTTATATAGCTCATCCCGGTAAATGACATACCAATTTGCTTGCCTCCTCGGCTTCCTAGCTTCCATCGCGTTCGAAGGGAGTGAGCCCGTGAGTTTATAAGCCACTATTTGATTGAACCATTACGCCTTCTTGATTGGCAGTATTTACAATCACGGTTTTTTCGGTGATGCTTTTCTCATTCAAAACCTCCACCATAACGAGATCTTTCAATGTTCAAAGAATCGAGAACTTGCCGGTTTCGAGAGTGCGTCCGCTTTAGTGTTCTCGGCCACTGGGATGGCTTGAACATCAAAGTGAGTCAGTTGGGCTATCAATTCTTTGGCCTTTTCCACGTATTTTTGCATATTTGCTTCTCGGACCTCAAACTCCCCTTTCAGCCGGCCATTAACTAGGCTGCGAGTCCGTTTTTCAAAGATACGCTTTTGGCCCAGGTGTTATGCACATCCTCGATCCCGCGATTCTTTGCCTCGTATTCTGCCTCGTTGTTTGACGCCGGGAAGGTGAACTTGATGGCGTATTCAAAAATATTTCCTTACAGGCTGGTCATTACAATGCCGGCCCACGAGCCACTTGCTGCGCCGACGAGGCATCTACTTCTAACGACCAAGTGCCATCATCCATCTGCTCTTCGTCGTAAGATGCCTCCACGATAAAATCCGCCGGTGCTCGAGCTTTTATCGCGGTTCTCGGCTTATCTTGGATATCATATTCGGACAACTCCACTGCCCACTTCAAAAGAGCGCCACGAGCTATCCATCTTTTGCAAAGCCTTCTCCGGCGGTTGATTTGTCAAGACCTCGAATGGGATGACAATCGAAATATGGCTTTGAGCTTTAAGGTGCGCTATGATCACGGCCAACGCCATCTTCTCCAATCAGTCGATAGCGGCTCCGAGGGCCGTTTAGGATGTGGCCCGATAAAGTATATCGGTTCTTTGCCTCTTTTCTTTTTCAACCAATAGAACAGCCGCGACGGTTTTTGAAGAAGCCGAGATATATAAGCTGCAATGTATCCCCATTTCGGCCCTGGTGATGGTGGGTAGAGTCTTTAAATGATCCTTGACCGCGACGAAAGCTTGGCTTTGCTCCTCGCCCCATTCAAATTTCTTGTTTCCTCTCAATAATGCGAAGAAAGGCGGGGGCCTTGTCGGCCGACTTGGAGATGAAACGAGTTAATGCGGCCATCCTCCCGGTTAATCTTTGCACGTCTTTTATTCCTTTCGGCTCAGGCGGATCCATGATAGCACGCACTTTATCCGGGTTAGCATCGATTCCCCTCTTGCTGACCATGAACCCTAGAAACTTTCCGCCCTAACTCCGAATACACATTTTTTTCGGGTTGAGCTTCATCTTGTATCTTCTCGAGTACTAAAGGTCTCTCTTAAATCATCGATATGCTCGCGGTCTGTTTTGCTCTTGACGATTGAGTCGTCCACATAAACCTCGATATTCCTTCCCCTTCGCTCGAGCAAATACTTTGTCGACCAATTTCGGTATGTGGCCCCAGCGTTTCTCGGGCCGAAAGGCATTGCTTTATAATTAAAGACTCCACGATCGTGATGAAGGCTGCTTTCTTCCTATCCTCTTCCGGAAGGCGATCGATGGTAACACTGCAAACGCGTCCATAAAAAGCTCAAAAGAGCATGCCCGCTAGTTGAATCTACCAATTGATCAATTCTTGGCAAGGGATAACAGTCTTTTGGACACGCTCTATTAAGATCCGTGAAATCAACACGCATCCGCCATTGACCATTCGCTTTTTTCACCATAACGACGTTTGCCGGCCACTACGGGTAATCACGAGACTTCAATAAAGTCGGCCGCTAATAACTTATTAACTTCTTCTCGACGGCCTTGTTCTTTTCTCTTGAAAAATTCCTTTTCTTACGCTGACCGGGCGGACCGAGTTGTCGACATTCGGGCGATGGACCATCACGGTCGGGTCTATTCCCGGCATCTCATCCGCCGAGAACGCGAATACATCGGCGTTTTCTCGAAGGAGAGTCACCAGGTTGATCCCGACCTCCGGATCCATGTCCGTTCCGACGGACCCACGTCCTTCTGGATCATCCGCCAACATTTCTAACTTGGACTCTCCATCGAGGCTTGGGCCTTGGCAAATCTTACAGTCGTACTTCTAGCTCCTCCATGGTTACCTCCATGGCATTTTCATTCTTTTCCTCGAGACGGTTCTTCTCGCGGGCCTTTTTCTTAGCTCTCTTTTCCTTTCTTGATGGCGGACATAATTCTTCAACAGGGAACCCTTCTTCTTTTGCTGCTTTTAAGCCGTCAAATAACATGATCTTCTTGCTTCTGGTTTCCCACGATCTTATTTGTTATACCCGGATTGGATACGTACAGCATAGTCAAGTGATAGGTAGATACCACTCCTTTGTATGTCATGAATTAATGGGCGTCCAATGATTGCATTGTAGGCTCCGGGAACGTCTACTACCAAGAACTCGGCCATCGCATCCACAGGCTTCACTATTTTCGCCCACCTTGGCCGGCAATTTTATAATGCCTTCGGGTATTGCGGATGCCCCGGTGAATCCGATCACTGGGTACCGAACCGGCTGTAAGTGCTCCCGGCCAATCATTAATTTTTCGAAAGTAGACGGGAATAAAATATTGGCGGAACTACCTCCATCCACCAAAATTACGTGAATCAAACAATTTGCAACTTTTAAAGTGACCACTAGCGGATCGTCATGAGGATAAATCACGTGCTTTGCATCCTCTAATGAGAACGACATGGCGAGGCATGGCTGGTGGCTTTCTCCATTTGGCAACTCTCGTTAAAGTTCACGCGATGCCGGAACTCCTTTAAACGGCTTTTGCCCCACCGACACTTCCGCCATGAATTGGACCGCCACTAATCACATGAATTTCTCCTATCCGGGAACTGAACATTCTGATCTCTGGGTTTCATCAAGTCGCCTTCGCTTGTCTGAGCTTTATATTGGGTGAAATACCCTCTGCGGATGAGATCCTCCAAATTATCCTTGAGGTGCTGGCGGTCTTCGGTTAAATGGCCGTGATCTCCATGAAAATCACACCACTTGGTCTTATCCCGATTTTTATGAAACATCTTCTTCGGTCTCTTGCCATTTGTCACTTTCCTTGTTCATTGTGAAAATTTTTGCCCGGGAGGTAGTGAGTGAGTGTACGCCTCAAATTTATCTTTAAGTTCACTTTTTTCTCGGCCATCCCGCTCTCGGTCATTTCCTTTTTTGACCATATTAGATTCTCTTCTTTCGTCCCGGCCACGATCAACTTCACGACCTTTGTCTTTCCGTGACTTATCTTCCTTCTTCTTCTCGAGACTCCCGATCTTTGCTACTAGTTGCCTTGTCAAATTCCTCTCCTCTTATGAAATCATTTGCTTTGCCCAAAGATCGCCCTAACGATGTGAAAGATTTTCGGCCAAGATAACTCTGAACGCAGTTCCTTCTCGTAACCCCGACATCAATGCTAAAACCGCTACGTCCTGCGGTAGCCGGGGAATAGATACGGCCTCCACATTGAAACGCCCGATGTAGTCTCGGAGAGTCGGTCTCGCCTTGTACGATCGACAATAATTCCCCGATGAACGCTCACGACGCCTTTTTGCTTACGAAGTGAGTACTAAACATGGACGAGAGCGAGAAAAACTGGATACATTACCGGGTTTGAGACTTTTAAACCAAGTCCGAGCTATGCCGGTGAGAGTGGACGGGAAAACCTTGCACCGAGATAGCATCTATCTGCGTGTACAAATACATGTGTCCTTCGTAGGCTGCGACATGATCGTCGGGATCCAGGCTGCCGTCAAACTTGCATGATGGCATTTTGATTCGCGGCATTGGGTAATTAAGAACCTCGAGGAACAAATGGGGGAGAGTTTCGGCTTGATTAATAGATGTCCGCCACCCGAATAGTTACTAACACCTGTGGTGCTGTACTCTCGGTATGAGCGACTGCGAGATTCTTCTGAGTGATTGAGATCCTCAGTTTCCAAATCGACTTCCTCGTACTCTGGATTGTCAATTTGTTCCTCCATCTGACGGTCTTCCGACATTAACGTGCGCATCCTTCTTGCTTGGCGTACCGTCAACGTTTCTACCGGCCATGGCCGTGATCGTTTACGGTCTTTGAACGCCTCTTGTGTTAATAAGCGGGAATGCTACTAGGGCGTGGGAGTGCCTTGTAACATCTGGATGAAGGACGCCACGGTTTGCGGTGATCCGGCGAGAATTGGCTCAATGGGCCAAGTTGAAAGGAACGACATCGGGATTTACCATAGCAACATTGTTTTTCGGAGTACGCTTGTCATTGCCCTCGGCATCTTTGGGATGGAACCGAGGTACGCCGATGGATGCGGTGATAGGCGGATGAGAAGATCCTTGCCCGATCTCCAACCCCGATGGACCACGACTTGCGTCGTTTGTCTTTTCCATGGCGCTTCGCAAGGATAGGAGGCCCCTCCTTCTAGCGCCAAGTTGTTTCGGTGATGAAACGATGTCGGACAAGGAAGTGTCCGGCAATATTAGAGTAGGCGTCCGAGACTGGAAGTCTGCAAGAAAGACAAACGTAAACTACCCTCGGGGGGGATGCGAGGAAACCCCTCCGACGCTCAAGTCGATAAGTGCCCGATAAGGATTTTAGAGAGAGAGAAAGAAAGCTTAGAATGTGAGAGAATGTACACTGGAATAGTACCATTTGGCTATATATAGCAGTACTATTCATCGACGAGGTGCGTAATCTGTGACACGTGTATGACTGCGATGAGCTTGATTGGAGGAAAAATTATCCTCAAATGTGGCCGTGAACTCCATCTCGGACAACTTTTCATAAATGGTGCGGACTCTCTTGAAGAGGTCGCGTTTGAAGTTTCTTGGTGTCGGCCACGAGAGATGTGTCCGACGGTGAACTTGGGTATACCCATACACTACCCACTTTCTGCGAGGCAGTACGCCACCAATGCCGTTTGAAGATAGCCACCGAGTGGCAACCCCATTAAAGGATCGTACCACAATTGAATCAACACGTTTACCAAACTACCATTAACAAATCTTGTAATTTAATATCATTCCTATATTGCCTCCTATCTCTACTTTTTGTTCTTCAATTCTATAGCAACCCAATTTAGGACATACTATTTCTACTATTATTTTTCCCAGGTAATAAGATAATACAACTTTATCGCAACGTCAAACTCCCAAATCTGCATTCCTTGAGGTAATTAATCTCATATCCACCCACTTAAAATCTCCTTTGCCCATCATTGAGATAAAAAGGAGGCAAGAGTGGTGGTCGTGAATGTGGGGTAGGATGGGAGAGAAGAAAAGGAGGCAATGTGTTCAGTGGTGGTTATGGAGGTAAAGGAGGAAAGAGAAGCAGGTGATCTGACGATGATGATACGGTGTCGATGGTGGTTGTGGTTCTGGGAAGATGAGAGAGAAAAGGGTTGTGGGAAGGAGAAGAGCAATAAAAGGGAATAAATAACACTTAGATTAAAAAAAGTAAAAGAATTCAAATAATTTAGTAGATTAACCTGTTCTTTACCTACTAGGCTACTAATATAGGTCACTATTGGACTTGACCTAATAAAAGCTAAAATGGGTACAAACTTAACTTATTCAAGAATAATACATAGCTTGACTTGATTTGAGAAGATAGCATAAATGTTAGCTTATTGTAGAAAATTTTTCCATATATATATAAGGAAAGGTGATCCATTAAATCAAAGTAACTCTTTTAAGTAAAAATGTGACCCTTGTAATGTAAAAACTAAAAAGTCACCCTTATTAGGCAAATAGTGAGTTAGTCATATGCATATATCATACGATAAGGTGAACGTACACTAGACTTCGAAATAAATTTTTGACTTATCTAAAGCTCCAAATGGCCAAATTACAAAAAAAAAAAGTTAAAAGATGTTGGTCACTAAAAGATATCTATCGAAATCAAAAAATAATATAATATCATAATACATATACATAAGTGTTAAGAAATACTTCCTCGACTTTTTATTAGTTTACCTATTGCTTTAGGGCACATTTGCCGAGACGCTAATTTGAACTTGAATATCTCTAATTGTCAATAAGCAAAAATTATAAAAAGTTGATATTTGGATCACACATGAAATGAATCTAACAAGATCTCACATGAATATATTTTTCCTTAAGAACAAATCACAAGATATAGTCAAAGTCATTTATGTAAATACTATCAAAAGTCAAAACGAGTTAACTAGTTAAATCCAAAGGGAGGAGTAATAGTTAATTTAGGGTAGAATTTTTTAATTTAATGCCAAAAAAATATAATCTTAAAATTGTCATTTAACTGTTGTCTAACCATTTTTTTAAAGCATGTAATCATAACCATTAAACATCATTAACAATGGTTCAATTAATGAAAGTCGTTAGATCTTATTGGTTTGGTCAATTAATCTGTGAAATGTGACGATTAACTAGTATAATTTTTAGTGGACAAATCCACTCGTACCCATCAATGATCGAGCCAAATATCTACCTACACGATTAATTTCAATAGTAAATCGACCTGAATATGATCCGATAAAAAAGGATATCAACTTAACTGAAACATACAGAGATATGATATGCACCTAACCTAAAATTGGAAAATGACCCGACCGGGACATGAAATAATTTGGCAATAACGAACTTTTATACGAATTTGATCTAGGATGAAACGAATCCCATGTTGGCACAGACTACGTATAATCTGAGTCAAACCTATAAGTGGCTTAAATACCTGATATATACAACCATTTGACTCGTAGTCGAAATGATACGAACTAACTATTACTAAATTATTTTGGACTAAAATTGCCTAAACTGAACTAAACTTTTGAGAGGAAATCGACCAAATATAAAAACTAAAAAAAAAAATGTCTACAAAAATAGGGCCTAACTTTAAGAGTATTTTAACACATCATAACACTAATAACACGAGACTTGAACGATCACCAGATCATCAACTTGGGGATCGAGCTAAATTTGGGCATGTTGTGGTAATTCCTCTTTAGGCAAGACCTATATATTTTTTGAATGATAATGTAATAAAAGAGACGTATTTTTTACTACTTTGAGTTATGTGTCACTTATTGTGACATTTCCCTAAAAGGAAAACATGTCACTATTAAACAGATGTCATTTAAAAAAATATATTTAATACTTGTTGTTTACTCAATGCCAGTTGTTTATGCCGATTTTGTACCATGTACGCAAAAGGTATTGGGGAGCCAACAACAAGAACAATATACGAATTTAATGCAATGTAAATAACACACAACAAAGAGTGCAAATGAAAGATTAAGAACACAAACAATTGTTGACGCGGAAAACCCAAGGAATAGGAAAAACCGCGGGTGATACTCTTGATCACCAATCCACTATGAAGATGACGCCGTCAATGCTTGCATTTGAGTACAATGTTTATCACAATAGCTTTGTAGAGAATTAATGGAGAGAGAGAGAGAAAGAATAGATTAGGTTACATCATCTATATATAAATACCCCTTAGGATCGTTGCCATATGCCTTAGACATAGGAGATCTTCCCCTTTTTCCTCCAACAAATGTGAATCGATTATTAATGCCAATCCCATGATCCTTGCTAACCGATGCTTCTTTCCTTTTACGCCAATATGAGATTTCCAAGGCCCAACACCGAGTGAATTTGAACATGCTAAATTGTAGAGGTTTGAGTCAACTGAATCCCTCATTGAAGAATAAAATATTAAACGGTTTTTTCACCAGGTACCCCTGTGGTTTTTCAAAATTCATGGGGTACCCCTACTTTTTTAAAAAATGCACTATGTACCCTTACTTTGGGAATTAAATGTACGAAAATGTCCTTAATGACTAACGGTGTCAAGTTTCCGTTAGTCATTAGGGTTAATTAACCCTTCTAATCCTAATTAAACCCTCTAACCCCGATCCTAAAACCCTAACCCATAAACCTCTAACACATCACCCTACCCTAACCCTAACCCCTAACTTCCCAACCACCACGGCCCCCAACCCCACCCCGCAGCCGCCCCCCTCACCCCACCCTCCCACCCCCCACCCCAGCAGCTCCCCCCACCATCCAGCTCCCCCCTCCCCTCCCCCCCGAATCCCCCTCCCCACCCCCACCCTCTCGCGGCTCCCCCCCACCCCGTCGAATCCCCCATCCCCGTCGCGGAGCAGTATCCCCTGCTTTTGGCTGGAGTTTTGGCCGATTTTACATGGTGTTTTGTAGCCCAATTCGCGGAATTGTCGGTGCCTCGTGCTTTGTTGTTTTTCTCTCTCCTCGGATGTTGTTCTTGCGGCCCTTGCGGTCGTTGGTGGTGCGATGGTGCTTTGGTGGTGTGGTGAGTAGTCGTTCTTGCCTCTGTTCTATCATTCTCTCTCCCTCTGCTTTTGTCTTCTTTGTTGTCGGTGATCCGTTGGTGCTTCGGCGCCCTCGTTGCTTCTTGTGCATCGGTGTTGGTGTTGTTGTTGTGCGGTGGTGTTGTATCGTCTGCAGCCCAGCGCGTGAATTCGACGGGGGTGGGGTGGGAGGGGTGGCGGAGGGGATTCGACAAGGGGGTGGGGGAGGGTGGGGGGAGATGCGGGTGGGTGGGGGGAGGGGGGATCCGTGGGATGGTGGGGGTGGTGGGAGGGTGAGGTGAGGGGGAGGGGGAGCTATGGGATGGTGGGGGTGGTGGGAGGGTGAGGTGTGGGGAGGGGCGGCTGCCTGGGTGGGGGTGAGGGGCTGTGGTGGTTGGGAAGTTAGGGTTTAGGGTAGGGGGTGAGGTGCTAGAGGGTTAGGGTTTTAGGGTTAGGGTTAGGGTTAGAGGGGTTAGAGGGGTTAATTAACCCTAATGACTAACGGAAACTTGACACCGTTAGTCATTAAGGGCATTTCGTACATTTCATTCCTAAAGTAAGGGTACCTGGTGCATTTTCTATAAATCAGGGGTACCCCTTGAATTTTGAAAAACCACAAGGGGACCTGGTAAAAAAAACCGAATAATAAAATAGTTACTGCTTATAGTTATAACGACTCCAAAGCTGGTCTTGAGTCTCTGCTCATTAAGTATCGAGACAAGAAAAAGAGTTACATTGAATAATGTAAAAAGAAATAATGTTTAAAAACGAAGGAAATAGAATATGTTGATAGCGAAATGAAATGGAATGACTTAATTTAGATCATTGGTTACTTACCTGTAGTGGCGTTCTCGTAAGACGATTAAAAATGCTAAAGTTTTAGATAGACAGCGTTCCAACTTCAGGGAACATGCTTACCCTCCTTTGTGCACAACCTAGAGGTGTCGTTACCTACCACTTTGTGTATTTGGTAAGGCCCTTCCCAAGCTGGTGCTAATTTACCTGCGTTAAGCTCTGATATGTCACATTTATATATAGTTTTTAGATGCGTTTTGATTGCATTTAGAACTCCTTTTAGAGCAATTAGGTGCATAGTGGCATGATTTACGTAAGTTGTGCTCTACTACTCCCCGTTTGCGTGTTTCGATGATTTTCAGGTTATTTTGATTCAAATTGATTATGATTTTCTAAGATCAAGTCTATTAATCATTGAGGATGAAGATAGCTTGCACAAGGATCACAATGCATCCGTTTGGGCCAATTTCGAGTTAGAATGAAGCAAAGAGTTAATGAAAGAAGTGCCAAAACTGACATATGCTCACTATTTTTATCATAACTTTTGATAAAAAATTGATAATCAATAAATTCTAGTTGGATTGGAAACTAGACTTGAAGATCTTTCCAACTATAGGTTACACGTCCCAAATGGATTTTTGGTTCGAGAGATACAACCTTCGCAAGTTGACGCAAAATCGCAGTTTTTCCGCCCGACTGGGCGAGACGAAAATTTCTTCAGAATCCAAGGCATGTTTGCCCGGTCAACCGGGTGAAAGTGGCTCCAAGAGTGCTTGCGTCGCCCGACCGATTTTTTCCTTTTTGTCGTAATTTCATAACAACGTCGCCCGACCGGGCGATTTTTCCAGAAGGTTAATTTTTGCCTTTTTTTAGCCGGTTTTGTAAAAACTATAAATAGGGCTTTAGTAATTTCGATTAGGCTATCTTATTATCTGCGTTTTTAGCTTTAAAACACTTAGCCTTTTTCTCTCTAAGCTTGTATTAACTCTTGCCCTTGAAGATTATAAAAATCATCGATTTTGGTTTTCATTGTTCTTCAATAATTTGGTATTCTTCTTTACTTTGCTTACTTTAATGAATTCTTATTTTTGCATTATGTTTATTGAGTTTGTTATTATCATGAGTGAGTAGTCTATTTCTAGGGCTTAGAGAGGGAAGCCATGTTTATACATATTTGATTGTGGTTTAAGGTTCTTCTATATTCGAATTGAATTAGAGTAATTCCCTATTGATTTGTTATGCTTGTTTAATTCATGTAATTGCGCAATATCATGGGTTATGTTTAGTTAATAGGAGTTAGAATCGAAAGATCATACTCATTAGAGGCTTGTTACAATAGGTAGGTCTGATTATGTAGAGCGACCGTACTGGCATATGTTGATCTAAGAGTTGTTAATGCCCGACCGTAGGATTAACGAAATACTTTAATTATTCGAACCTCAATCCAAGTATTGTTGAACTATATTGTAGTGATTAAATTGGTATAAGCATGGTGGACCGTTCGATTGCCCTAGGTTTTTAATTATTTGATAAACTTCCATTCTTTTTGTGTTCTAGATTATTCTAGTTTAGTTGTTAATTGTTCAATCAAATTTCTTTCTTGAAGTAGTTAAATAATTGAGCACAAATCTATAGAACTCCTCTCCCAGTGGATTGACCCGTATTTGCCGGTTTATGCTAACAACGGACACCGTGCACTTGCGGTATATATTTAAAACCCATCAAGTTTTGGCGCCGTTGCCGGGAGACGGCTAGTTTCTATAGCTTTTTGATTGATTATTATAACTAGATCCGATGTCTCATTGGGCTGCAAGTTCCAATTGAGGCCATCTCACTTTGCACATTTCTCTTTGTTTCTTTTATGCCTAGGTCTAAAAGAACAGGGTACTCCGATTCCAACGATCCCGATCTTGAGAAAACCATCCGAAGCAACTCAAAAAGCAACAAAAGAAGAAGAAGCGATCTGCTAACCGAGGAAAAATCCACAGAAGGTCCTTGAGCCAATCATGCCTCCTAAGTCATTGAAATCTTATGGGGTACCTTCTCCAGATTTCCACAGGTCCTACTATGCCCGACATTCAAGCGGCCAATTTTGAAATCAAGACTGCTTTCATTAATATGATCCAACGAGAATCGGTTTGGAGGGCATTCATCCGAAGACCCTTGCAAATCATTTACAACGGTTTCAACAATTATGTCGTACCGTTAAGCATCAAGGGGTCACTCCTGATCGGTTGAAGGTCATGGTATTTGAGTTTTCTTTGAAAGACAAAGCTCAAAAATGGTTGAATGATGTTCAAGAACCGAGTGGAGTGCTATTTACGAAGCATTCTCGAGAGAATACTACCCTTCTACCAAGACAAATGAGAAATCGGACATAAGCTTGCTACCTTCCAACAAGAACCCGATGAAACATTGAAGGAAGCATGGAATAGGTTTAAGGATCTGCAGAGAGAATGCCCACACCACAATCTTGACAAGTGGTTCATCACCCAGGCATTCTACAATGGTCTACAACCCCATATTAAGAGTACAATTGATTCATCTGCAGGGGGTGTTTTCCTAGAGGTGGATGAAGGGTACGGTTTTACGGCCAACTTAGCAAGGCAAATGATCATACTTCTTCCAGGACTATTACAAAGAAAAAGTTGGATGCTAATGCATATGCCCTGTTGTCTGCACAAGTTGCCTAGTTGAGCATGAAGATGGATTCACTTAAATCTTCGCAGATCTAATACTCCTCCTATGAGTATTAATGCGATGTCTTCCATGACTCCTATTACCTCTTCTTCTTGTGAGGTGTGTGGTGTTCAAGGCCACTTTGGCTATGATTGTTCCTATAATCAACTTGACACGAATCGAGATGGAGCATGCAAATGCTTTTCAGCAGCGTCCTCCACACGACCCATATTCCAACACATTCAACCCGGGTTGGAGGGATCATCCTAATTTTTCCTAAAAAAACAATAATGTTCGAAAACCCTCAACCTATACCACAAACATCATACCAACCACCTCATCAAAACCCACTACAGCATACTGCCAGACAACAATATTACCAAGGGTCTCCTCAGAATCCCCTCCTAGTTTCAATAGGCCTTCACACCAACGCTATCAGCAGCCTCCTCAGAATACAGGCTCACAAGAGCCCACTGTGTCCGATCCGATGAAGATGATGATTCCTACGCGAGAAGAGTCATGATGAGAGCATCAAAGAGTTAAAGAACACTACCGAGACACTTGGAGACTAAACTTGCTCGGGTAGCCGGAAATAATGCACGAGAGGCAACTAGGTCATCAACCTGGACAACCCATCCCCAAGGAGACTGTCAATTCCGTTACACTTTGTAGAGGCACTGCTTATGATGCTCCTCCCATACCCATTTATGATGCTGCTTCTAGCAAGGATAAGGAGGTGGTAGAGGAAGAAGCGGAGAAGAGTTCGATGTCTGAGGTCGAACTAGCTAAGGAAGATCAGACAGGAAAGCAGAAGGAAAAGGTTTCTGAAACGCCTATTTCACCAAGGCTACCTTTTCCCCATAGGATGCAGAAGTCGAAGGTCGATCAACAAATTGGTAAGTTTTTTGCTATGGTCAAGAACCTTGAGGTAACAATTCCTTTTACTGAACTTATTTCTCAAGTGCTTGTTTATGCTAAGTTTTTGAAAGACATGATTACTAAAAGGAAAGACTTTGGTGGAGTAGATCGAGTCGCTCTAACTAAAGAGTGCAGTTCTGTTTTACAAAATAGAACCCCACCTAAGTTGAAGGATCCTGGTAGTTTTTCCATCCCTTGCCATGTAGGTGCATTATTTATAGATAAGGCATTGTGTGATTTAGGTGCATACGTGTGCTGTCATGCCTTTGTCTGTCTATAAGAAACTGAATATGGGAGCACTTAAGTGCACTCAAATTACTTTGCAAATGGCCGATCGTTCTATAAAATATCCTCTAGGTGTTTTAGAAGACGTCCCTGTTAGGGTGGGAAAGTTCTATGTTCCTGTTGATTTTGTTGTGCTTGATATGGAGGAGGATGCCCAAATTCCTATTATTCTTGGTAGGCTGTTTTTGTGTACGTCTTTGGTCTTTGTTATAGATGTCAAGTCTAGGTCGACTTTGAGTGTTGGTGATGATAATGTCACTTTTAAACTAACCAATGCTTTGTCAAGTCTCCTATGCTTGAGCAAACTTGCTTTGCAGGATGGATATTCTTGAGGAGATTGTTCTATCGGCACTCCCTGAGATGCTTTGTGCGACCCTCTAGAGGTTGCACTTACTATGGATGTTTCCTCAGGCCTCGATGCTGAAGTCAATGCCTGCATTATCAATTTGGAGGGACCTCAGGCTGAAAAGGGAAAAAGATCGGTGGTTATGGAAAATGTGCATTCTACCTATGCACCTGAAGTAACATGCCCGACTGCAAGCCAGAGTGGCGGTCTTATAAGGAGGAAAGTGTTTGATGAGGGGGGGCACTCATTGCCAAGCCCCTCCGATTTGAGATTGAGGAGATAATATGGTCGCGCGGGACCTTTATAAACCGCCATATGCGGGAGGCAACCCGTAGTTTTTCTTCTTTTTATTTATTTATTTATTTTTATTATTTTCTTATCTCTTTTATTTTATTTTTTTCATTTTTCTCTCCTTTTGAGAGTGAGAGAGCGGGAGAGTACTAACGTTAATTTATCCTATGAGCATCGTCCTATAGTTCATCTTGCGGCACTGAGGACATTGCCAAGTTCATCTTGGGGGAGGATTTACGTAAGTATTTTCTCTCTCTTTTCGCCTTCTAGTGTATTTTTTTTTTGCTTTCATAGGCTAGATTTATTTGCTTAAAAAAAATGATGAAAAATACAAAAATACGATGTTCATGACTGGTTTGATTGCCTCCATGTGCCCCTTGTTGTATTTTGATTGAAAAATGATTTGACTTTGTTTACGGATAGGCTGGGCATTTGTGATTGTAAGGCTATGATGTGATGTTTAATTGCTATGACTACGAGCGGATTATGATTATTACACACTTGCATTTGACTGCATGCCCGAAATGGTTAGATTGTGAGACTTATCTCTTGCCTATTGGATTCATATCATTATCCAGTTTGTTTCTTGTGTGTTAGTTCCTCATTAGCTGACTGATCTTGATTTTGGCAAGGTACTAGTTGACATTTGGCTTCATTTTTCATATGCTTTGATAGAGGCGTTCTTTTGAAATGATTCTTAAGCCTTGAATTTGATTTTCATGATTCTTTTTCCACTCTAGCCCCGCTTGAGCCTAATGACTTTTTTCTAGTTACTAAACCACATTACAAGCCTTGAGCCCTAGGTTTTATTACTATCCCAGCTTGGGGGAGCATTAGTTTAGGATGGCATTGTGATGATAAGTTGATAGTGGTGGTTCGTTGGAAAAATATTAATTGCAAGTTCAAAGGTTTGAAGAAAAAGAAAAAGAAAGAGAAAGAAAAGGATTGTGTTTGTTAGTTCAAAGGAAAGTATAAAAGTGTGAAAAGTTGAAAAAGTGCATTTATTCGTTGTTCTTTCATTCACTTTGATCTGAAAAAAAAAATACATCATGAGAAAGTGAACTGAAACAAAAGTTTGTTGTGTATTTAGTGATTTTCCATAGTGGGATGATGTTTTGGATGTGTCTTAATGTCTTGGGAGTTGTTTTAGACCTTACTTGTTCTTGATTTTAGTGTTAATTGCTCCCCTTTCTTGGCTTTACCATCACATTCCCTAAATATTTTCCTTACCTTAACCCAAGCCCCATTACAACCCAGAAAAGACCTTTTGAGCATGTGTTATTTGTTTGTTGAATTGATACGGAGTCAAATTGCCAAAGTTAAAGAGTATGTTCGCTACTTGAGTCGACCTGAATAGGATGAGTGACATTATACCTTTTTAAACACATGAGAGTGTGAGTGGAAATGGATATTTATGGGTCGGGTCGGTGAGTGTTCGGGCACATTCTTTACCTCGCCACAAGATTGAGAGGAGTAACAACTTGGTGAGCTCCCTTTCGGGATGTGCATGTCATGTAAGCAGTTGAGTTTGACTATTTTCTTGGGTGATTGGTAGTTAGATTAATCCGAGCAATTTGAACTTGAATTTTGCCTGCTTGAACGGTTCTTGGTCATGAAAATATTTTGAACTGTGATTTTCCTATCTGAGGGGTGAGGCAATTATTTCCATGTTCATGTCTTATTTGCTTGAGGACAGGCAAAGGTTTAACTTGGGGGGGTTTGATATGTCACATTTATATATAGTTTTTAGATGCATTTTGATTGCATTTAGAACTCCTTTTAGAGCAATTAGGTGCATAATGGCATGATTTACTTAAGTTGTGCTCTACTACTTCCCGTTTGCGTGTTTCGATGATTTTCAGGTTATTTATTCAAATTGATTATGATTATCTAAGATCAAGCCTATTAATCATTGAGGATGAAGATAGCTTTTACAAGGATCACAATGCATCCGTTTGGGACAATTTCGAGTTAGAATGAAGCAAAGAGTTAATGAAAGAAATGCCAAAACTGACATATGTTCACTATTTTTATCATAACTTTTGATATAAAATTGATAATCAAGAAATTCCAGTTGGGTTGGAAACAATACTTGAAGAGCTTTCCAACGGTAGGTCAGACGTCCCAAATAGACTTCTGGTTCGAGAGATACAACCTTCGCAAATTGACGCAAAATCGCAGTTTTTCCGCCCGGTCGACCGGGCGAGAAGAAAATTTCTTCAGAATCCAAGGCATATTTGCCCGGTCAACCGGGCGAAAGTGGCTCCAAAAGTGCTTGCGCGCCCGACCGGGCGAAATTTCCTTTTTGTCGTTGTAGACACTAAAAATTTATTAGTGTTCTATATTAAAATAAATTAATTATTATTGAGCTAAATAAATATGATCAGCCAAATCTAATTAATTTAACCCACTCAAATAATATATCCAAATCAAATTAGACAAATATAATTTGGGTTGTAAATATTTGGGCCGATCCACATCACTAGTCCAAATAAGATGGTCAAGTGGCAAAGATAAAAAAGACTTCCAAGTCATAAACGGACCCAAGCCCATTAACTACCAAGTCCATGAAGGGATCTCTATTCCCTATAAATAGACCTCACCTCCTTCAGTTGAGGGGACCAGAAAATCATTATTTTCAAGAGCTCATAAATATTTCTTGGAATTCTCTCTGCAAATAGTCAACAAGCACATCAAATCCGTGCCGACTATTCGGATATACACTCAAACAAATTCGATTGAGATTCAAGTTTTTGTCAGCCCTCATTCGAATACACTCAAACAAAACTCAAATTCAGGTTAACGTCGACAAAACGTCATCCGACACTCAAACTCGGGTTGACGTTGACAAAACGTCGGCCTACACTTAGCTCCACGTCGACATCAACACGTGTCATCTCCAGCCTACGGAACAAAATCAGAGGACTTAGTTTATTTTTATTAAAAACTGTCTACAAAGATTGTACTCAATACATTTATTGAAATATAATTTCTTTGTTACTTTGTTTCTTGTCTTATACTCCCTCCGTCCCAGAAAGATCTGAACACTTGTTGGGACACGTAGTTTAAGGTGATAAGTTGTGGTGTGGTTATCAAATGTTATTTTATTTAAAAAGTAGATGTGATAGGAGTTGGTTGGGTATTTTTTATTAGATGAGAGAGAAAGTTGGATAACTTTTTATTGATAAAAGGTAGAATGTGGGCCAAAGATGTGTAAAAGAAATAATATATTAATGGTGGGACCATGCCAAGAATGGAAGTGTTCAAACTAATTTGGGACAAACATAAAAGGAAAGTGTTCAAACTATTATGGGACGGAGGTAGTATATTTTGACTCGAAATTCGTGTATACAAATTTTGGCACGCTCGGTGGGACTATCTCTACCTCTCATCTATGTTTCGTCATCATCAACAAACCTGAGAAATGGCCTCAAGCAAGAACATCTCTCAATCTTCTGAAAACTCTACCGACACCCTACGAAAATCTGTAACGTTGGGGACTTTATGGATGACATGACTCTTGGTTTTCGCACTAGAGGAATGAAAAAGGCTGTTGTTGCTGCCGCTGCTGCTAAGCTTCGAACTGCAAATGTTCCTACCAGGCAGAGAAAACTCTTTAAGCCTGCTGCTGCTGAATCATCCATCATGTCTGATTCACACAACAAGCGTGAAACTCCCGTGTTTGGCTCAACTGCTTTGGCTGAACACGAGCCATCATTCATTGCTTATCATACATGGAAGCAACTCTCATCTGATAAGTCGGACAGGCTGACCGTTCACACTAGCCCTCTCTTTGTTCCACTCAATGTAGAGAGTGACAATGAAACAAGTGATGATATTGTTGTCTCATCACCTCTAACGATTTTCGACTTAGAGGAACCCTTGTTGTCTTCACAATCGAACACTGCTGCTGTTATGGTGACCTCAGCTAAGATAGTTGAGGAACAACTTGCTGAAATGAATATCCTACTCCAAAAATTAATGAAGGATGGAGAAGAAAAAGATGCTCAAATTCGACTCCAAAATGAGCAAATCGCTGCCCTCAACAAGAAACTTGAGGAAGGCGACGCAGCATTAAGACGGGGTGATGAAAGTGATGGGGATAGTGGTGAAGACATTCGTCGCCCACCTACAGCACGACAACTTGAGTTATTGATAGCTCACGCTGTCAAAAATCAAATTGGAGAAAGTTCTCAAGGCAGTCATCGCTATGTGAAGCCTTATACCAAAAGGATCGATAAGCTGCAGATGCCTTTTGGCTATCAACCCCCCAAGTTTCAGCAATTCAATGGGAAAGGAAATCCTAAGCAACACATTGCTCACTTTGTGGAAACATGCAACAATGCTAGTACCACAAATGATTTCCTGGTCAAACAATTTGTTCGTTCCCTTAAAGGCATGGCCTTTGACGGTATACACGATTTACCCTCACAATCCATTGACGGTTGGGATCAAATGGAGGAGGAATTCCTGAACAGGTTCTATAGCACTCGACGTATTGTCAGTATGACTGAACTGACTAAGACTCACCAGTGGAAGGATGAGCCAGTCATCGATTACATCAATCGTTGGCGCGCATTGAGTCTAGAGTGTAAAGATCGCCTAACTGAAGTCTCTGCTGTTGAGATGTGCATTCAAGGAATGATTTGGGACTTGCTTTATATCTTGCAAGGTATAAAACCTAGGACTTTTCAAGAGTTGGCTACGCGAGCTCATGACATAGCACAGGGCATTAGGCTCCTGAAAGTGACGAGGAGATGGAAACATATGAGGCTCCTAAAACTCTTGAAGAGGGGGGGGGGCGAAGCCACCGTCGATGAGTTAAAAGAGTTAAACCTTGGAACTCAAGAAGAGCCACGCCCGTCTACGTCGGCGCTTTTCTTACCCAACAGGGAAGAACAAAAATATTCCAAGTTACTCTCTAACTACAAAGACGTATTTGCATGGAGTTATAAGTAGATGCCGGGACTCGACCCGAAAGTCTATGTCCATCACTTAGCCATAAAAAAAAGGTGTCGACTCAAAGAAGCAATCCCAAAGACGTTTCGAGCCGAGAATTAATTCCCCGAAATTGAGGCAGAAGTAAACAAGCTCATTGATGTAGGATTTATTCGCGAAGTCAAGTATCCAACTTAAATAGCAAACATTATGCCAGTACGAAAGAAAAGTGGACAATTACGAGTTTGTGTGGACTTCCGTGACCTAAATGAGGTGTGTCCGAAGGTTGACTTCCCACTCCCGAACGGAAATTATGATTGATGCCACCACCGGTCATGAGGCTTTGTCATTCATGGATTGTACCGCTGGATACAACCAAATTCACATTGCTCCCGAAGATCAAGAAGCAATCGCATTTCGTACCCTAAAGGGATATTTTGTTGCAAAGTCATGCCTTTCGGCTTGAAAAATGCCGAAGCTACGTATCGGCGTGCAATGCGAGAAAATTTTTGAAGATATGATGCATCAAATTGTGGAGTGCTATTTAGATGACTTGGTGGTAAAATCTAAGAAGAAGGAGAATCATCTGCATGACCTCCGTAAAGTCTTCGAAAGACTACTAAAATGTCAATTAAAGATGAACCCCCTCAAGTGCGCATTTGGCGTCACCTCAAGAAAGTTTCTAGGCTTCATTGTCAGACACAGGGGTATTGAAATTGACCAAGCAAAGATCAAGGCCATCCAAGATATGCCCGAACGTAAGAACCTCAAGGAGTTGCGTGGCCTCCAAGGGCGTCTCGCTTACATTCGAAAGTTTATTTCTAATCTAGCGGGAAGATGTCATCCCTTCCGACCATCTCATGAAAAACGATGTCCCGTTCAAATAGGATGACTCATGTAAAAACGCCTTCGAAAGTATAAAGAAGTACTTGTCTTCTCCTCCTGTCTTGGGGGCACCAGTAAAAGGGAAACCACTCATCCTTTATATCGCAGCACGGGAGCGCTCTCTGGGGGCAATGTCCGCTCAAGAGCAAGAAGATCGTAAGGAGACAGCTCTTTACTACTTGAGCCGAACTTTGGTGGGTGCTGAATTGAATTACTCACCTATTGAAAAAAATTTGCTTTGCCGATAAAATACATCATCTCAAGGCTCGTGTTGTCTGGCAGACTTGCAAAGTGGGCTATGCCTTTAAAACAATATGACATTGTGTATGTCCTGCAAAAGGCTGTCAAGGGGCAAGCAATAGCAGACTTTTTTGCAGACTACCGAGTCCCTGCAGAATGGGAGATATCGAAATGATCCGCCGGTGAAGATGTGTTTTTCATTGAAATACTCCCACCTTAGAAAATGTACTTTGATGGAGCCGCTCGTCATGACGGTGCAGGAGCTGGAGTTGTCTTCGTTTCTCCAGAAAAACATGTACTGACATACTCTTTCGTACTAACTCAACTTTGTTCCAATAATATGGCTGAGTACCAAGCACTCATAATAGGCCTCCAAATGGCAATTGAAATGGGACTTAGAGATATAGACATTCACGGGGACTCCCAATTGGTCCTAAAACAACTGTCGGGTGAATACGAAGTCAAAAAGAATGATCTAATCCCCTATCAAAGACAAGCGTCACAATTGCTTGACAAACTTGATACCATCAAGTTAAAACATGTTCCAAGGAGTGCCAACAAGATGGCTGACGCGCTTGCTGGGCTTGCAGCCACTTTGGCACTGGGGGGCAGAAGAAACAATGTTTGTACCCGTTTGCAAACGATGGGTTGTCGCTCCTGATGACGATGATGTTGACGAATATGCTGAAGAAGTTGACATAATATCTGTCTATCACATCGACAAAGAAGATTGGCGTCAACCAATTATTGATTATTTGGAACATAAAAAATTGCCAAGTGATCCAAAACATAAGACAGAGATTCGTCGTCGAGCCTCATGGTTCATATAGTATAAGGGGACTCTCTATCGACGAGCCTTCCATGGTGTTTGGTTAAGATGTCTCGGAGATGAAGAAGCAAAGCAAACCATGGAGGAAGCTCACTCTGGAGTTTGTGGCGCTCATCAGTCAGGTCCAAAACTGCATGACCGTATTAAAAGAATGGGTTACTATTGGCCAACCATGGTACAAGATAGCATGGACTATGCAAAGAAATGTGAAGCTTGCCAATTTCATGCTAACTTCATTCATCAACCTCCAGAGCCATTACACCCCACAGTCGCATCTTGGCCATTTGAAGCATGGGGACTTGATGTAGTCGGCCCAATCACGCCAAAATCATCTGCTGGGCAATCATATAATTTGGCAGCGACTGACTATTTTTATAAATGGGCAGAGACCATCCCCTTACGCGAGGTAAAGAAGGATAATGTTGTTGACTTCATTCGTATTCACATCATCTACAGATATGGTGTACTCTGAAGAATTGTCACTGACAATGGGACACCACTTACAATAAATTGATGAAAAATTTATGTGAGAAGTTTAAATTCACCCAACATAGATCGTCAATGTACAACGCACCAGCAAACGGTCTAGCTGAAGCATTCAAAAAAACACTTTGTAGTTTGTTGAGCAAAGTGGTTGCCAAGTCCAAACGTGATTGGCATAAAAGAATAGGGGAAGCTCTATGGGCATACAGGACGACATATAAATCAGCAACACAATCAACCCCATACTCGTTGGTGTATAGCGTTGAGGCCGTTCTCCCCTTGGAACTTCAAATTCCATCATTGTGAATTGCCATACAGGAAGGCTTGACTTCTGATGAAAATGATAAACTCCGACTTGCTGAGTTGGAGGCGCTTGACGAAAAAAGACTCCAAGCACAACAAAAATCGAGTGCTACCAAGCTCGTGCCGTCACGCGCTTTCAATAAGAAAGTTCGACCTCGCTCCTTTCGGAGTTGGAGACATGGTCCTAGCTATTAAAAGACCCATCATTATTTCTCGCAAGACGGGAAGTAAATTCAGTTCTAAATGGGATGGTTCGTACGTTGTCAAAGAGGTATACACTAATGGGGCATATAAAATTGTTGACGCCGAAGGATTACGTATAGGGCCCATCAATGGCAAGTTTCTGAAGTGCTACTACTCATGAAAATTGAGAGCATTGTTCAACTCCTATGCAGGAGGATAAACTACATATGTTGAAAGAAAATATATGTGAATTTGAACTACGTTGACTTGATCTTGTAAAAGCAATTTGTTCATGTTTTGCAAGTACGTAGGCAGCTAGGGTAACATAAAAATTACTCTAGTGCAGCCACACCAAAAAAAAATTCCAATCATTGTAATACTCCTGGCCCGCAAGAGTATAAACTGTGAACGGCGAAACAAAAAAAAATTCTATCAATGTAATACTCCTGGCCCGCAAGAGTATAAATTGTGAACGGTGAAACAAAAAAAAATTTGCAATCATTGTAATACTCCTGTCCCGCAAGAGTGCAAACAATGAAGGACGAAATGACAACTCACGCAAAAACGTTTTCGAAAAACACAATTAAGAAAGCATCAAAACAAAAGCAATGCTTGGGTTAATGAAGAATCATTAAAAAAAACATGGGTTAGACAACATACCTCGAGGGTGAGACTGACTGTCAGGGGACCGTCTAGAGGTATCAGTATCGCAGTGCTCGTCTTCGTCTTCAAGGGACTGTCTGGAGGTGACATTGTCGCAGTGCTAAAGACATACGAATAACACCCCTGACAGGCTCACATTGCTAAAGACATATGGCCCATCGCGACGAAGTCCCCGTCTTCAAGTGAACCTGTCATATAGTACAAAAAAAATATATGCACGGGCACACATATACAAAAGGGTTATGCAGATAAGATATTTTAGACTAAGAGGTGTAAGCAAAAAATCATCACCTTACTGGTCTTGAGCTTTTGCATGGTTTCAAATATAGTCTAGAAGTTAAGCGTCTTGAAATATCTGATGTACTACAAGTCAAATAAAGTATGTTGAGACCTAATTTTGTTATAAAGAAAATGCACGCACTCACATAACAAAAAAGGGTGTGAAACAAAGAGGCTGAAAATGCGCAACAAGATAAATCACCGAAATTCAAACAGAAAAGGTGAAATTCGAAAGTCCAGTAATAAAACAAAACAAAAAATATATAACTTGCAGGATGCGAGTTGTATAGTGGCTATTCTTCTTGAGAACTTTGAATTAGTGATTATATACCTAGTACGAATAAGGCTAACAAAGCCTGTGCAAAAAAAAAAAAAAAAAAAACCTAAGAAAGTGAACAATCAAATTTTAATTTTTTGCTGATCATATGGCCATACAAATTGATATCATGATACGACAAGATTAACAATTTTTATTGGGTGATACTTCAAGTATTACACATTCATGATACTTTGAAAAAAAAAATGAAATTGCCGGAGATAAGTTACTGCATGCAATACTAAGCGGATTTCTACTGTTTACATGTATCACACGAGACACGAGTGATAATATATATATAAAAAAAAAAAAAAAGGCAAAGTGATTTCGTATAATCTTGTTTAAGATTGTCCCTGATGTATGATCCACCGTGGTCTACAAGCTTCAGATCATCATCACCACAAACAAATTTCAAGAAAAGCAAGACCATGAAAAAACAAAAGAAACGTGGGTTGTGTGGTGTGGGAAGGACAATTAATATGATGTTTATCTCAAATAAAGAAACACCAGAGCAGAGAAATCAAAACAAGCTTCTTCCCTCTGTACCCAAACAAACTGAATTACATCATACAAGCCAAAGAAAAAAAAGAATTCAAGTTACAAAGTCTCAGTTCTCTCTCCTCCAAACATACAAACCCTCTGCCATACAAACAAAAAAAAAAACAAAACCAAGGCATGAACTGAGTAACTTGTGAATAATATGAAGGAGTATGTCCTTAGACATCCCGGTAATTACTAAATATAAATAGGAATTATATAATGAAGATAATAAAGTTAATTATTTTAGTAATCGTATTTACTTGCTAGAGAATAAATATGATTAATAGGACAATATTGATTGGGCCTATAACTAAAATAGATTAATCCAATGGTCACACATTAGAAGACAAGTTGGACAAAGCAATCCAAATCCATTTAGGATTAGGATTGGGCCGGTCCAAAGGGGAATAGGAGGAGAATTAGTTCTCCTAACTAACCTATGACTCTTCTATTATATATAGGATATAATATTAGGGTTTAGGGAATCAATTAATTAGTCAGTTTCTTTTCACTAGAGAGAGAAACAGAAACCCTAGACCTATTCCCTAAATCGGCGCCTATACCATCAAAAGGAAGAGGATTTTCTTCTCTTCCGCTCTAGCAAACGTTGGTGTTCAACTGGTGCTCGTGGACTGATTAAAAGAGCAACACTTGGGGCTCTCGGATCTTCAAAGCTTGCATACAACGGGGAAATCACGCTACAAAGGTTTGATATTTAATCCCTATTGAATGATTCATATGTTTGATTATGTTTGCGATCCTATGATAGATGTTAGGAAATTGTTTCCTGAAATTCCGCTATATGCATCTATATATTCCTACAGTGGTATCAGTTTTGCCTAATTCATAATATTCATATGATCATGTAATTGTATGCAAAGTTATTATTTTTATTCAATTAAGGGAGGATTTACTTATGGCTAGAATTTGCATAATTGATATTTGATATTAATTGATTGGAAATTGTAAATAATTGATTTAATTGTGATTTATGCTCAATTATTTTTATTAAGGTCCGAATTTTTTATATGAGAGACGAAATAAATTGTTTAATTCATTCTAAAATTTTCGAATTTTTATAAATATTTTTGTTAGATTTAAAATTATTTATGTTTAATTCGATTAATCATTGAAATAATTTGTTAAAAATTAAAGATTTGATTTTTAATTTGTTAAATAAATCTAAAGCTCATCACCCACATAGATCTAGAATAATATGTTGGCTGAAAATAATTTGATTATTTTTCCCACTAATTTTCGAATTTTATCATATTATTTATGAATTTTAGTTAAATTTTATGTTTAATTTGATTATTCATAGAAATTAAGGATAACAATTAAAATATTTTATTTTATTTGTTAAGATAATTCAGTAGATCACCCTAAAAATTATTTTTGAATTTTTCGGAATTTAAATGTTAATGTTCTGAATTTTTGGAGATAATTTGATTCTTGCCCAAATTTTGAATTTTTGTTAGATTTAATGTTTAATATAGATTAAGCATTGAAAATCTAATCTTAACAAATTTAAAATTTTGTTTGAGTTTGTTAAGTGATTCAAAAAATTTTGCCATAATTTTCGGATTATTAAGACCTAATTAAAATCCTCAATCTTTAAATAAATTGTTTGTTAAAGATTTAATGGCAATTTTGTAAATTGTTACAAAATTCAAAAGGTTTGCCCACCATGGCTGGGTGGCCCCACCTGCATCGGTGGAGTCACGGTGTAGGGCGGTAGTAGGTCGGCGTCAACAGGGGGCAGGGCACGGGCGGCACTGGCAGCAGCCACGCGTGCAGTGCGCTTTCGAAGTGCGCAACGCATGCTGTCGGTGCTGGGGCGTTGCTCCGGGCTCCGGCTGGCGGCAAGGGGATGATGGTCGCGGCCGATGGTGCGCGACTCGGTGGGTTATGGCCGGCGGCTTTGCTTAAGGCTGTTGGTTGTGTTGGTTTGGCAGGCGGTGAAGGTTGCCTTCAATGCTGTGTTTGTTTTCCAGCGGGTGAGTTTGGGTGGGCTGTTGACTGGCAGCTTGTGCTGCTGGTCAACAGTCAACAAGTCAACCCCTCATAAAAAAAATAAAAAAAAAAAATTGTTTTTAAGGAAAATCTGATTTTCCATATTTGAGCATAAATCCAAAAGTTTCCTATTTTGCAAATTTGTGAATAATAAAGATTATTACCATATCTCAATAAGTAATTGCATTAAAATAATAAAGTTTCCTAAATAATTTCTAGCTTAAATTTGTTAAGTTTTATAATTATTATGGAAAGTTGTATTTGCTTATTAATTGTTAATAAGTAAATAGTTTGTGTTTATTTTAGGAAAAATTCACACTAATAATCCAAACTATTAAGTATCTTCTCAAATTAATCCCAACTACGTGTTATTCTAATATAATCCATACTTTGGGGATGGTCTTCCCATTTTGCTCCGTTAACCTTTTGTAACCTGTTGCAGCAGGTAATCTTTCTCTCACTACCACCAACCATCTCTTCCACTTGGTATCCACTGTCCAAATACACCACCACCCTCCCGTCCCCAAATACACCACCACCCTCTCCCCTCCCGAAATACACGACCACCCGTCCCCTCCCCAAATCCACCACCACCCCCTCATCATCAATCATCTATGTACCTTTGTAATTCAACAACAACAGTAGCACGACAAGAAGAAACAAGCTTGCCCGAAGAGTAGGGGGGTTCGGTGGTGGTTCGTTGGTGCCAGTGCTTGCGGTGTCGAGGTCTGTGGTGGTGATAAGCACCATAGCAGATCACCCGTGGGGGGTGGGTTTGCAGATGGGCTGGGCGTGGCGGGGGTGCAGGTTCGCGGGGGTGGAGAACGCATGACTAGTGCGCTGGCGTGGCATGGCGAGAACAGAGCCCGGATTACGGCGGTGATGGTTAGTGATGCCGGCGATGGTTGTGGGTGGTCGGAGGCGGTGTTGTGTGGGATATGGGGCGTCGCCTGTAGATGCAGGGGAGCTGTAAAACTGCTTGATGTTTGTTCAGCAGATCACGGGCCACCCGTGGTGTGGTGATGAATCCCACGATGGGGATGTGGTGTTTACTGTGCTGCTACAATGTCACGATGTCGGTGTTATTCAAGCGCCTGCTCCGGTCAAACGACTCATGTATTATTTCGAGATGAGCGTGAATAACTTCGGGTCGAAGGTTGTTTATATGGGGGGCTTGGGTGGATTTTGGTGAAGGTGGTTTATAAGGGGTGGGTTTCAGGCGGAGTTTGAGGCGGTTCAGGCGGTAGAGGTGGTTGGGAGTGGTCTAAAATTAAATAGGGTGGTTTGGGGAGATGGGGAGTTGGTCTAGGTGGCTATAGGCTAGGGTGTAGGTGTGGCTAGATGAGGGGGTGGTCAAGTGGTGGGTAAGAGAAGTAGAGAAAGAAAGGGTGAAATGAAAAGGAAAAAAAAAAACTGAAATTTGTTTTTTTTAACCTGTTTAACAGGTAGCTGGTCATATGGGATCATTTTGGAAAGGGGTACCATAAAGTTGGGATTATACCAGAATAAACGATAGTTGGGATTAATTTGAGAAGACCCCCAATAGTTTGGATTATTCCTGTGAATTTTTCCTTTATTTTATTATGATATTATAAATGTGTGGATGTTTAATGTAATATGTATGATATTATATTTTGCATGTTATGACTAGTATGGCCCAAATTAGGATAGTAAATACAATTTGCGAATCGTTATATTTGAATGTAAATTAAATACCGAATCGTTATATTTGAATGTAAATTAATATGCGAATCGTTTGTATTTTTGTGACTTTAAATTTTAGTTATTTATTTAATTCAAATTATGTAATCAAAGCATGAGGATCCAAGGAGTTTCAAGGATGGTGATCCATGGAGATTCAAGGGAGGATTCATGAAGATTAGTTATTTTCCTAAGTATAGGGGCCATACTAGATCATTTAGTTATTGCTTATAGTAATTCTCTTGCATTTATTTTGTTTAAATGCTTACTTCTAAGTTTGTTTGTGGTTATTTGATTCATGTGTTCACTATTAATTGACCATATTACTAAACTTAGGTCCCCAAAAATAATATTGAGTTCAATTGCTTTTCCAAACAACACCTATAAAGCCTTAGATCATGAGTAATAGGTTCTGCCAAAGCAGGGTGTTGCTCATAGGGGGATAGTAGGGTAGGTTTTTGAAACTTACATGTTAATGTTTGGTTTAACTCAACAAAATCATCAAAATACAAAGTTTTGGGTTTTGAAGCTAAGAGATAGGAGTAAACAAGGAGTTGTTAACCTCTCTACCAAGAATTATAATTAGTTATAATTAGTAAAGTGTTTACTTACCTCAACTACTATAAATTGAAGGCAGGGCCAAAGTCCGTTTGATTGTAGTGGGAGGGGATCTTGGTTATTTCTTTATTCAATAGGGGACTTTCATTTTGAATAAAGGGTAGTAGTAATTAAAATTTGTTTAATTATTGCTTTCTTGATAAACATTGATTGAATCTTGCTTTATTATTTGTTGTAGTAATTATGTCTAGTAACAACAATATCAACACCAACAATTCTACTTGTAAATTTGCGCTCCGTCCTTTCGAAGGACAAATTGAATGCTTAACGTTTCATTGCAATTGAAAGGGATATGGGAATCGTTACACCAAAACCAAAAGTTGTTGATGAGCACTATTGTTACATCTGTAACAAGGTCTGTCATTGGAAAAGTAATTGCCCCAAGTATCTGAAGGATCAAAAGAAAGGAGTTTCTAGTTCAGATATGTATGTTATAGAAGTTAACTTAGCAACTTCTGCTTCTTGGGTATTTGATACCGCTTGTGGTTCGCACATTATTTGTAATATGCAAGGCCTCAAAAGAAGTAGAACATTGGGAAAGGGAGAAGTAGATCTTCGCGTTGGCAATGGAGCACGAGTTGCTACATTGGCCGTGGGAGTATATAGTCTACTTTTACCTTCAGGATTAGTTTTAGAACTTAATAACTGTTATTATGTTCCTGCTATCACAAAGAACATTATTTCGATTCCTGTTTTGGATTCCGAAGGTTATTCATTTACAATAAAGAACAATTGTTGTTCTGTATATTTGAGTGATATGTTCTATCTCTCCGCTAAATTATCAAATGGTTTATATGTGCTAGACTTAGAAACCCACATCTATAACATAGACAGCAAGAAACATAAAGCAAATGATTCAAACCCTACATACCTATGGCATTGTCGATTAGGCCACATAAGCTCAAAGCGCATTGAGAAACTTCATAAAGATGGAATTCTCAAATCATTTGATTTCGAATCATTTGATACTTGTGAGTTTTGCTTGATGGGGATAATGACAAAGTCTCCTTTCACAGGTTCAAGTGAAAGGGTCAATGACCTTTTAGCCCTCATACATACGGATGTGTGTGGACCTATGAGTACATTGGCTAGGGGAGGGTACAGTTACTTCATTACTTTTACCGATGATGTGAGCAGATTTGGATATGTTTACCTCATGCGGCATAAGTCGGAATCCTTTGAAAAATTTAAGGAATTCCAGAATGAAGTACAAAACCAACTTGGGAAGAAAATTAAGGCATTACGATCCGATCGTGGTGGTGAATATTTATCTCAAGAATTTGGTGATCATTTGAAGGATTGTGGAATACTTTCACAATGGACTCCGCCAGGAACACCACGCTTAAATGGCGTTTTCGAAAGAAGGAATCGAACTCTACTTGATATGGTTCGATCCATGATGAGTCTTGCTGATCTTCCTATTTTATTCTCGGGGATTTGCGCTTGAAACAACTGGCATTCACACTTAACGAGCACCATCCAAGGTAGTGGAAAAGACACCATATGAAATGTGGACAGGAAACGTTCCAAAATTGTCTTTTCTAAGGATATGGGGTTGTGAAGCTTATGTAAAACGTTTACTTTCTGATAAGCTTTCACCCAAATCCGATAAATGTCTTTTTGTGGGTTACCCAAAAGAGACTAAGAGATACTACTTCTACAACCAAAGCGAAAACAAAGTGTTAGTTGCTCGTAATGGTGTCTTTCTGGAAAAGGAGTTTATTTCCAGAAAAACAAGTGGGAGAAATGTATATCTCGAAGAAGTTCGAGATGAGCAACAAATGGATGAGGTTAACACCTCATCGAGGCGGCCTGGTATGAAAATGCTCAGGAGGTGGTGCATTCAATTCACGTACCTCCTACCGTCCCACATGGAGATACTCCATGCGAAGTCACTCAACCTAGTGAGGTAGAAACTTCTTCTGTTGTTCCCCAACGTAGGTCTAGTAGGACCATCATTCCGTCAAAGAGATATATTGATTTCCTTTTGACTGAAAGTTCTGAAATAACGATTTAAGAATCAGAAGAGCCTACTAGCTACAAAGATGCTTTGGATAGTCAAGACTCCGAAAGATGGCTTGAGGCCATGAAATCTTAAATGGATTCCATGTCTGAAAATCAAGTATGGGACTTGGTTGATTTGCTTGATGGGGTAAAACCCATTGGATGCAAATGGATTTTCAAGTTGAAAACAGACAAGGATGGAAACATTAGTGTTTTCAAAGCAAGGTTGGTGGCGAAATGTTTCAAACAAATTCATGGTATTGACTATGATGAAACCTTCTCACCGAAGAGCCATGCTGAAGTCCATTAGGATAATCCTTGCGATTCTTGCCTTTCATGACTATGAAATATGGCATATGGATGTCAAAACCGCTTTCTTGAATGGGTTCTTGAAAGAGGATGTGTACATGACACAACCTCAAGGTTTTGAAGATCTAGAAAATCCAGGAAGGGTATGCAAGCTTAAGAAGTCCATTTATGGACTAAAGCAAGCATCAAGGAGTTGGAACCTCAAGATTTGATGAGGCAGTCAAGAAATTTGGCTTTCTAGAAATGAAGAGGAATCTTGTGTATACAAGAAGTTAAGTGGGAGTAGTATTACTTTTCTGGTCTTGTATGTGGATGACATACTTCTCATAGGAAATGATAAGACCATGCTTGAGTCAGTCAAGGAATGGCTTAAAAATTGTTTCTCTATGAAAGAACTAGGAGAGGCTGAGTACATATTGGGAATAAAGATCTATAGAGATAGGTAAAAAAGGCTGATTGGACTTAGTCAAGAGACTTATATTGATAAGGTTCTTGCAAGGTTCAAGCTGGAAAACTCCAAGAGAGGTTTCATTCCCATGCAACATGGCATAACACTTGGCAAGACTCAGTGTCCTTCGAGTCCTAATGAGGTCAAGCGTATGAGTAATGTTCCCTATGCTTCTGCAGTAGGATCCATTATGTATGCCATGATATGCACTCGACCGGATGTTGCATATGCTTTAAGTATATGCAGCAGATACCAGTCAAATCCAGGAGATGCGCACTGGATTGCAGCGAAAAACATCCTTAAGTACTTGCGAAGGACTAAGGATAATTTTTTGGTTTATGGTGGAGATGATGAGTTAGTTGTTACTGGATACACCGATGCAAGCTTCCAGAGTGACAAAGATGATTTCCGATCGCAACCTGGTTTCATATTTTGTCTCAATGGAGGAGCTGTGAGCTGGAAGAGCTCTAAGCAGAGTACCATCGCAGATTCTACAACGAGGCCGAGTATATTGCAGCGGGCGATGCAAAGAAAGGAAGCCGTTTGGATCAAAAAGTTCATTGGTGAGCTTGGTGTAGTTCCTAGCATTGAGAATGGCATTGAGTTGTATTGTGACAACAATGGTGCCATTGCTCAGTCTAAGGAACCCAGATCGCATCAAAGGTCTAAACATGTGCTCAGGAAATTCCATCTCATTCGAGAAATCGTTGGTAGAGAGGATGTGAAAGTAAGCAAGGTTCAAACTGAGGATAACGTAGCAGATCCTCTGACTAAACCGCTTGCTCAACCTAAGCATGAGTGTCATACTAGGACTATGGGGCTTAAGCATATGGGAGAATGGCTTTAGGTTGTTTACTTCATGTTTACAATTGTAAAGACATTTATTATGCTTTGAATGTTTATCAATAAAAATTCTTTTCTTATTTAATTGTTTGGTTTAGTATTAAATAAAATGTCCAAATAATTTGTGTTTTCAAATAGGATTATCGAAAACGTTTTGATAATGGAACCCTATAAAGTGAACGGAAATCACAATTTATTTAAAGTCCCTAGTCTAAATCACTAAATTGGACATAAGTGATTTATTTAAAAGACTAGTATATAATTAATTGATAGCGCAGTTCCATGGGCTATAGAGACATATAGATGTCTAATTGATTATATGGATGTATAGTTGATACATTGAGACTTGACCTAATTAGATTCTAAAAGTAGAATCAAACTACTATATTTAGTGGATTCCTTAGACATGAGTATGTCTTAATAACCACAATATAATTAGTTTAACTTTGACACTGTTAAACGTCGCGCCGTAAAAGGAGGTTATAAAGGCAGTGATCAGGTGGGCTAAGAATTGAGTGGGAGTTATGGTCATACAAGAGTGGATAAGTCCTCCTATTAAATAGGAATGGTGTCTGGGCCTCTTGATGAGCGAGAACTGGAAAATTGCATGGCCATGCTGAATAGGATTAAGGAGTTAATCCTTATTTGAGCAGTTCGAACTCAGCGATCAAGGAACAAAATTTGAGAATAACATTGTGTTATCAAATTTGACATTAAGTGACTTAAGGAATTTAACATTGCGCTCTTGTATTCGGACAAGTGGGAGATTGAAGGAGTATGTCCTTAGACATCCCGGCAATTACTAAATATAAATAGGAATTATATTATGAAGATAATAAAGTTAATTATTTTAGTAATCGTATTTACTTGCTAGAGAATAAATATGATTAATAGGACAATATTGATTGGGCCTATAACTAAAATAGATTAATCCTATGAGGTCACACATTGTAGCACAAGTTGGACAAAGCAATCCAAATCCATTTAGGATTAGGATTGGGCCGGTCCAAAGGGGAATAGGAGGAGAATTAGTTCTCCTAACTAATCTATGACTCTTCTATTATATATAGGATATAATATTAGGGTTTAGGGAATCAATTAATTAGTCAGTTTCTTTTCACTAGAGAGAGAAACGGAAACCCTAGACCTATTCCCTAAACCGGCGCCTATACCATCAAAAGCAAGAGGATTTTCTTCTCTTCCGTTCTAGCAAACGTTGGTGTTCAACTGGTGCTCGTGGACTGATTAGAGGAGCAACACTTGGGGCTCTCGGATCTTCAAAGCTTGCATACAACAGGGAAATCACGCTACAAAGGTTTGATATTTAATCCCTATTGAATGATTCATATATTTGATTATGTTTGCGATCCTATGATAGATGTTAGGAAATTGTTTCCTGGAATTCCGCTATATGCAAGCTTTGAAGATTCCGCTATATACCATTTATTCCATACCGGTAGATGAACAAAAAGTGTGCAACAAGTTTTTGGTTTGTTAAGCATGGATATTAAGAAAAAAAAAAAAAAAAAAAAAAAGAGGTGCGAAGATTGAAACTCACTCGACGTAGAGTTGTGAGAAGGCTCGAGTCTTTTAATTTTCGACGGCGATGCAGTACCGTACTGCTATACATTCTGAAAGAACTAGAAGAAGCGCATGAAATCAGTGTCTAAAAAAAATCAAAGCAAGTTCGCATGTGACGGAAATACAAGCATCATCATGACATGGGATGCAATTAGAGCTGTCAGTTTGGTTAATAAACTACTGGTTAAACTGAAATAATTGAAATTTGAACTGAATTAAACTGAACCGGATTAACAGAATCGAAATCAACCGGAAAATGATAAACCGAACCGAAATAAAGCGTAAATAAATAACCAAAACGAACCGCAAACGAACCGAAACGAATCAGAATCGAAAATAACTGTGAAAAACTGAAAAGTTGATCGATCAACTGAACTGAACTGAACTGAACTGAACTGAATATGTAACTGAATTAACTGAACTGATTCAAACTGAAACTGAAACTGAACTGAACTGAAACCGAAACTGGACTGAAACCGGAACTGAACTAAAACCGATTTAAGTTGAAATTGTTATAAACGAATTTTTAACTGTAACGAACTGAATTTACATATTACCTAAATTCATGATAGTATTCCAATTCACGGAATTTATGATGATAATATTAATACTCACATAGATTTATGATGATATTATATTATTAATATAAAGTTATGACATTATTGCTATATCTCATTATAAAATGATATGTTCATATCTATTAAACCTTTTTTTATTTCATTGAAAATTTGAGCCACAACATATTTGAAATATTGATCCTAATAACTTCCCATGACAAGATCTTTTTAAAAACAAGAGATTTTACACATTTACCATTTTACATTAAGATGATTTATAATTAATCATCTTTTATTTCTCAACATACCCTTCACAAATTGCATATCAAAAACCTTCTATTAATATTAAATAATTTCAATTAATAAACTTCATGTTGAAAATGTTATCTCAAACCTTTAGGTAGTTTGAATGCTATGAGCTTTAAAGAACATTCACACTAAAATTACTATAAAGAAAAACATTTCAATAAAAAGAGAAAATTAGGACAAAATTGCTAATTTATTTATTCTCCAATATTCATATTTTACAATACTAAACTATACAAAAATCATAAATTTAATAAATTACAATAAACATGCAACTAATCTACATCTACTGCCATCCATTAGAACATCTGCCTTCCTCTCAAACACATGCCATAATCTTCTACTGCTTCTTGGCAATAAACGAACAAAACCCGGATCGAAACACAAACTTATAAACAACTTGATATAAAAAAATGATGCTAAGTTGCTAACAAATTACCTTTAAACTTACCATCGCCATTGAAAAGATTAATATTATCTAATGTATTGGGCTCTCAGATCAGATAACAAAGAATGACAAGGCTTAAAAGCCCAACTTTGTTACATGAAAAATATCATCATCGAGCACCGTCCCAAATAATTACCACAACCAATCGGCTTTAGTGCATCCAAAGAAGGAAACCTATGGGCATCTCTTTTATATAAACCCAAAAATACCCCAAAAAGAAGAGTTCCCAACATAGGAATCCAAGGGTCACAACCAAAACTGATAGTTAAGGAAACCATTCGGTACTTTATTCCCAAATAATTCCCACAACCAATCAGCTTTAGTGCATCCAGCAAGGAAACATATGGGCATCTCTTTTATATAAACCCAAAAATACACCAAAAAGAAGAGTTCCCAACATAGGAATCCAAGGGTCACAACCAAAACTGATAGTTAAGGAAACCATTCGGGACTTTATTCATCAAGCTCAACAGAATATAGGGACAACAGCAGTATAACAGTTTAGATAACCAGCCCAACAAGACAAACCACAACCAAAACTGATAGTTAAGGAAACCATTCGGGACTTTATTCATCAAGCTCAACAGAATATAGGGACAGCAGCAGTATAGCAGTTTAGATAACCAGCCCAACAAAACAAAAGGGGCGTATTCCTCAAGCACAACAGAACAAACAACCATTATAAAATCCAACACCACAGAACAAAAGGCTTGTTCATCTCCTTCAACAAAGTCAAAAACCAGTATACTAGCACTGAAAACCAGCCAAACAATGAAGTGAAAACAAGCCCAACAGAACAAAAGGGGCTCATCAAACACAACACTTCAGCTACCATCACCAAAAAAGGCCATCAAAAGAACACAAAAGATTATATATATCACCACCTAGAATCCACCAAAAAAATGAGCAACCAAAAGTTGCGGATATCAAGTGTTAGCAACACTTGAGCACTGATGAGAAACAAAAACCCACTAATCAGTGCAGTGGGGACACCATTCAACAATCTGGTGATAAATCTACATTGTCAGAAACTGCATCTTTAACAACCTCAAAACACTCATCAACTTCCTCTTCTTTTAAGTATCCAAACAACCAGTTTTGGGTTGTCACAAAAGCCTCAACATTTTTGGGAAGAAGAGATGACCTATATTTGGTCAAAACTCTCCTACCCATGCTGAATGAGGATTCCGAAGCAACCGATGTAATAGGGATTGCCAAAATATCTTTGGCCATCCTAGACAAAATAGGATATATAGAAGCAGAAGACTGCCAAAACTTAAGTACATCAAAATCAACAACACTGCGTGGAATCAAGGGTGCATTTAGATATGCATCTACACCACTTTCAGCATCGGAGCCACTATAATTATTGGCCTCGAATTGCTAAAAAAAAAAAGAATAGATATAATAAGACAACTTATTCACAACATTTACAAAAACAAAAATAACTTAATTGATCAAAATAAACACCTGAATCATGCTAGCCATTGTTTGAGAAGATGTAGAACTGGAGTAAGAAGTGGATGAGGGAGTGGTAGAAACGTTGTCATAGAATTTGTAAAGCTCCACAAATGCATTATAAACAACTTTTACTTTCTTCTCCATTTCAATTCCCACAACCAAACAACCAAACATGCTTTGAACAAACTTCAACTTATAGCGAGGATCAAGCAAAACAGCAATAGAAAGCACAAGTGAATAATCAGCCCAATACTTCTCAAATTTTTTCAACATTTCCTTAGCCATTTCCCTAATACTCTCAACTTCATGAATATGACCAACTTCTAATAATCTTTGAATTGCAATGATATTCTTAAAATATAAATTAGCAGTTGGATATTCGAACCTTAAAAACAAAACAGTAATATGGTAAAAAGGCTCAAGAAAGTCACAAACGTACTTAACAGTCTCCCATTCATCTAAAGTTAATCCATAATCAAAAGAGGACTCTCTAATAGCAAATAAATCAATAGCATCCCTAGCTTGGAGAGTACTCATAATCATCGAATAGGTGGAATTCCACCTAGTGGGAACATCCAACCTCAACTTTCCAGAAAATGCAATATGAGAATCAACAATACATTGTTCAAATTTTGTCAACCTTGAATCAGATCCATCAATATAATTCACAGCACCACGTAACTTTTGCACACAATCATGAACAACATTCATGCCAGCTTGCACAATCAAATTTAAAACATGAGCACAACATCTCACATGGAAGAACTTACCATTTGAAGGTAAACCAGAACGAGTATGCAAATCAGATTTCAACCTACTTATCATAACATCCATAGAACTAGCATTATCACATGTCATTGAAAATGTTTTTCCCTCCAATTTCCATTCCTTAATCAACCCCAAAACAAACATGTATATATCAATACCTCTATGTGGTGGGGGAAAGTACTTAAAATTCAGAATGTGGGATCTTAAATTCCAATTATTATCAACATAATGCACTGTCAAAGCAAGATAACCACGAGAAGATACTCCAGATGTCCAACAATCACAAGTAAAACATACCCTACTATTAACCAAAGAAAGAGATGTTTACAAAGAAGACTTCATATCATTATGCTGTAAAACATAATATTTCAATATTGTATTTCTAGTAATGTGTCTAACATTCGGGTTAAGATAAGAATGCAATTTCCTAAGCTTCTCATGCTCAACTATTCTAAGCGAATATGAAAGACACGTTATAGCCTCGGCAAACATTCTACAATAGGTTTTTTGATCAAACTCAGAACACACATTAGGATTTTCAGCTTTGTGTTTAACATAAGCAGAACACTTTTCAATGTGATTAGTAGGATTAGAGGTGCCATACGAAGGGTCAGCACAATATTTAGCTATATGGCAATAGTTACAAGTTGCCTGAGGCATAACCTTACCATCTTTACCTTCCACCATGGCGAATGTGTAATGAGCCCATATTGGAGCTCTTCTCTTACCTTCTGGTGGAGATTGTCTCTTCCTTTTTTGTTTGCTGGAGACAATAGGAGAAGTGTCTATTGCGGTCCTGTTGGACCCAATGGTCTCAATCTCCTCTGTAAACAGCAAGAATGAAAATCAGAAATGTATAACTTTAACATAAATAAAACCGAAAATGAAAGAAAACTGATGAAAAAAAATACCTTCAGAAAAACCAGGTGGTCCAAGTGAATCAGGATCCATGAATATGATACTGGAAATAATTGAAATCAGTCAAACAACAACCAGAAACAAAAATAAAACTAAAAAACAGATGGCCTGGATAAAGTAAGACTAGGCAGTCAAAATACCAGCAAAGACCAAAATTCAACAAAAAAAAACAGATCCTGGGTCAGGTCAGGTGGGCCTGGGTCAGGTCAGGTGGCCTGGGTCAGGTCAGGTGGGCTGGGTTAGGTCATGTGGGCCTGGGTCAGGTCAGGTGGGCCTGGGTCAGGTCGGGTGGGCCTGGGTCAGGTAAGATGGGCCTGGGTCAGGTATGTTGGGCTTGGGTCAAGACGTCAAGTAAGGTCAAAGGGGGGCCTGGGTCAGTTAGTTAATTTAGGGTTTTTGATTGCTTTTTCTAATCATATTTTAAACTAATAAAATCAAAAACTGACCCAGGCCATATAAATTATAATAAATTATTGATATAAATAATGTAATTCTAATTTAATAAATTTAATTTCCAGTTAATAAATCAAAAAACCCTAAAATATTGTCTGAAAATTCGAATCAAATTATGAAGAAAAAAATAGCATAAGCCATAAAAAATTAAAAACCCTAAAACATTCAGATCTAACGGATTGATAATTAAACAAACCCTAAAACGTTCAGATCTAAAGCATAAATAATTAAACAAACCCTAAAACGTACAGATCTAAGGCATAAAATATAAACTATCAACTGAAAATTATTTAAAAATATAAATAAAGCAACAATAACATATACGTAAAAAAACCTAAAACGTTCAGAACTAAGAAATAATCCTAAAACATTCAGATCTAAGACATATATAAAATATCGACTAAAATTTCAAGAAATTCTTACACAATCATGAAAAAAATAAATTAACAATAACTGATAGCATATAGCATAAAAATTCTAAAATGTTCATATCTAAGCCATAAAACAAATAAAAAATTCCTAAAACATTCGGATCTAAGCACTAAATAGAATTATCGACGGGAAATTCTATAAAAAAAACTAAATAAATAGACAGGTAAAATACCGCATGTAAACATGATTGAAACTTTAAAAAACCCTAAAACGTCACAGATCTAAGACATAAAATTCAAAAAAAAAAAATCTTTCAGATCTAAGGCATAAATAGACCAAAAACGTTCAGATAATGTAAACCATTTAATTTTAACAAAAAAAAAAGGCTCAAACAAGGAAGATACATAACCTTCCTTCAAGATTGAAGCCTTCAATCGCTTAGCCGTCGTTAGCCCCACCGTCGTCGTTTTCCCGTGTCGTCACCGTCGTCGCCAAAAACTCCGCTTCACCGTCGTGCGCTGCGCGCCCGAAAAATGTGGAGCCATTTAGTGGAGATTTAGAGATGGGGAAATTGAGAGAATTAGGGCAAAATTTTCGACATTCAAATCGAAATTGAAAGAGGAGATATTGATGAAAAGATTTTGTGTGTGTGAGAGATGGAGAAAATTGAGAGAATTAGGGCACCTTGAAGCTCTTCACTTTGATGAATTGTGTATGTCTCTCTCGCCGTTTTAGTTAGGGTTAGGTGACTAGGTCAAATAGAGAGTGAGGGGACAGTTAATGGAAGTCTTGTTCTATATATAGTGAGCCAAGTGAGGGTCTTTGGCCATTAGGGCTAGGGCAACAGATTGGTTTCAATTAAAATGGGCCGGCCCATTGCATATTATTTTAAACGGTAATAATTTGTTATTTAAGTCTTTTAAACTTCATTATTTAAAATTGTATTATTATTTTATTATTATTATTATTATTATTATTATTATTATTATTATTATTATTATTATTATTATTATTATTATTATTATTATTATTATTGTTATTATTATTATTATTATTCAATAAGAATTTGTTAGTTGTTGCATACCATGAATTAAAATAAATACATTTGCTACGAAATTAGTGTTACATGGAGACGATTAATTTGAATGGTGTTTTGAATTATTTAATTAAACTTTTGGCTTACATTGATGAATTGATGTTATCTAATAACATATTATTTTATTTCAATCGTATAACTTTAATGAGTTTATTTACTTAAAACGATCAAATTATATAGACCGTTGTTATGTTCAGTAGAGAATAAAGAGTATATCAGAGTATAAAGTATCTTTAACATAAATGGTCAATGTAAACAGAATACAAAGTATTTCATAATACAAAGTATCTTTAACATAAACAGTCCATGTAAATCATATACACCAATTAACTAATCGACTTATATCAATATATAGATCAAAATATCTAATGCAATATCAGTAATTCAGTATACATTAGTCTTGTGCAATAACAAATTGTTTCAATTTGTTTATGTGTTTAGATGTATTCGCATATATAACGTCTAATCGAATAAGTTAGTAACACTTATCAACTTGTTTTGCTTTAGCAATATGTTTTGTATTTGCGACACATAAAGCTTAAGCAAGGTTCATTTTGATAGATCATTGCCCTTTTCAATTACATTGTAAGCTTACATTGATACATTATATAATCTAGTATCAACTTGTTTTAGTTAAATTAGATATTTGAAATTTAAAATAATTGTAACTTATAAACGATTAACTACATTGGAGTGTTCTTATCTTCATTTATGTTATCGTTCACATTGATACAATATCTAATAACCTTATACGAACTTGTTTTACTTCAATATTATTTTCGATATCGTAATGGAGGCATGGAGCAATGTTATGTTCAATCAATTGGTCTTGTAACTTGTAAGAGACAGCATACCCTTAATTTTAAACTGGACAACGGTCCAATCCCAATATTAAGAAGAGAACAAACCACCTTTGTAATATAGTGACTAGTTTAATCTAATTAGTGACAAGTTCAATCCATTTGGTTCTCACATTCTTTAATCGTTGTAGTTCAAGATTCGTTGTAATCCAATATCAATTTGGTTCACTCGAATATTATGTTTTAAAATCAAAATGGATACAACTTAATCTTACTTTAAATTAAGCAAAGTGATTTTCAATTACTTTACTGTCACACATAGATACCTTGATCCGATATGATATTAACTTATTTTACGTCGATTATATGTTTTTCAGCCTCAATGACTAGATAGTATCGTTATAGACTTATAGTAAGCCCTTATAGTTAAAGTAAGATATTAATATAATCAACTTTTTTAAAAAGTCTAACTCGTCTTTTGAGGAAGTTTATAATAATTTATATTGATATGAGACGTCCTTTTTAAATCAAATATGATATGATTTGCATACAACTAAAAGTTTGAATATCGACTTATATAAATTTGTCTTATTCCAAATCATATATATCAGTAATAAAATACACTTTTACCAATGTCACTATCATACACGTTTTTATGAAGTACAACTATTTTTTTTCGAGGCAATTGCGGAAGTGCCGACAACACTTATTTGTTGCATTAATTTTTAACCGGACCCGAAAAAACATCTGGCCAAAATCCGACATGAAGCTCAATTTTTCCCGAACAAATACAAGAGTGTGATTAGCTCCTACCCGAACCGGTGCGATTATCGTCGAAGTTATGTGGTTTTCGTCAATAACTAAAATTAACCGAAACGAAACTGAAAATAACCGCAACAAATTTTAACTGTTATGGATTCAACCGTTGGTTGGTTTAACTGTTTGGATAAAACTGCTTTAAACTGCAACTGAACTGAACTGAAAATCGAAAGGAAAAAAACTGAATTAAACTGAACTGAAAAGTTTGTTAACTGAACTGAACTGAACTGTTAATTTTTCCAACTGGTATAAACTGAACTGATATCAACTGAACTGTTTCGTTATAACCATAACTGAACTGTTGAACTGAATTGACACCTCTAGATGCAATGTCAAAGTATGAATTTTTGTTTAACATGTGTTCTGCTAGTATGAAGCACACATGGAATTTGCTACTGAGTAAAAAAAAAAAAAAAAAGAAGGAAAATAAAAAGCAGTAGACAAATTGTAGTGCAAAGCGAGGATGATTCACTTATTTGACAGATGATGTTGATGATGATCATGGCAAAGAAACAGATAATATCAACGATCCTGTATCCCTATGCGATGAAAAGAAAAAAAATAACGACTTACTAGTGAACAGGACAATTCCTTGCAAGTAATCGGCTAAGTGTAATGATGTTAAATCCAAAGTCAGGCGGATTACTTGTAATTGATCTGCTCATATGCATGTCCAACATAAGTGGTGTGTATTTATGCACTAGGGTAAAAAGAAAAAAAAAACCTAATACTTGTTCGAGTAGGATTATTTTTCTAAGTCCAAGACTTAATAGAGTTATAGGTGGTTCATCACTCTCGGCAACAAAGCCTGACAACACAGTGGTTGTCACCTAATTGCTAAACTAAAATCAAATTCGAGACCTTGTCACGATTAAACACTTCAAATCGTGTACGTGACACTGTCTCGAGGGGGCAATTTGTAGACACTAAAAATTTATTAGTGTTCTATATTAAAATAAATTAATTATTATTGAGCTAAATAAATATGATTAGCCCAATTTAATTAATTTAACCCACTCAAATAAGATATCCAAATCAAATTAAACAAATATAATTTGGGTTGTAAATATTTGGGCCAGTCCACATCACTAGTCCAAATAAGATGGTCAAGTGGCAAAGGTAAAAAAGACTTCCAAGTCATAAACGGGCCCAAGCCCATTAACTACCAAGTCCATGAAGGGATCTCCATTCCCTATAAATAGACCTCACCTCCTTCAATTGAGGGGGCCAGGAAAATCATTATTCTCAAGAGCTCATAAATTTCTCTTGGAATTCTCTCTCGCAAATAGTCAACAAGCACATCAAATTTGTCCCGACTATTCAGATACACTCAAACAAATTCGATTGAGATTCAAGCTTTTGTCAGCCCTCATTCGAATACACTCAAACAAAACTCAAATTCAGGTTGACGTCGACAAAACGTCATCCGACTCTCAAACTCAGGTTGACGTTGACAAAACGTCAGTCTACACTTAGCTCCACGTCGACATCAACACGTGTCATCTCCAGCTACGGAACAAAATCAGAGGACTTAGTTTATTTTTATTATAAACTGTCTACAAAGATTGTACTCAATACATTTATTGAAATATAATTTCTTTGTTACTTTGTTTCTTGTCTTATATATTTTGACTCGAAATTCGTGTATACGATCGTAATTTCATAACAACGTCGCCCGACAAATGATTTTGCCGATCCGACCGGACGGTTTTTCCGAAAGGTTAATTTTTGTCTTTTTTAGCCGGTTTTGTAAAAACTATAAAAAGGGCTTTAGTAATTTCGATTAGGCTATCTTATTATCTGCGTTTTTAGCTTTAAAACACTTAGCCTTTTTCTCTCTAAGCTTGTATTAACTCTTGCCCTTGAAGATTATAAAGATCATCGATTTTGGTTTTCGATGTTCTTCAATAATTTGGTATTCTTCTTTACTTTGCTTACTTTAATGAATTCTTATTTTGCATTATGTTTATTGAGTTTATTATTATCATGAGTGAGTAGTCTATTTCTAGGGCTTAGAGAGAGAAGCCATGTTTATACCTATTTGATTGTGGTTTAAGGTTCTTCGATATTCGGATTGAATTAGTGTAATTCCCTATTGATTTGTTATGCTTGTTTAATTCATGTAATTGCGCAATATCATGGGTTATGTTTAGCTAATAGGAGTTAGAATCGAAAGATCATACTCATTAGAGGCTTGTTACAATAGGTTGGTCGATTATGTTGAGCGACCGTATCGGCATATATTGATCTAAGAGTTGTTAATGCCCGACCGTAGGATTAACGAAATACTTTAATTATTCGAACCTCAATCCAAGTATTGTTGAACTATATGGTAGTGATTAAATTGGTATAAGCATGGTGGACCGATCGATTGCCCTAGGTTTTTAATTATTTGATAAACTTCCATTCTTTTTGTGTTTTAGCTTATTTTAGTTTAGTTGTTAATTATTCAATCAAATTTCTTTCTTGAAGTAGTTAAATAATTGAGCCCAAATTTATAGAATTCCTCTCCCTGTGGATCGACCCGTATTTGCCAGTTTCTGCTAACAACAGACACTGTGCACTTGCGGTATATATTTAAAACCCATCAAGCTATTTCGTATTTTAAGACACTTCCCTAAGCACCCAATCACCTACAAGTGCTGCCTCTCTCAACTCTTCAATAGTGTCGAGGTCATGGTTCAATTCTTCGTCGTTTCTTTCTGGCGTCAATAATCCATATCTTGTCGTCGGGATTTGCACCTCCGGAGGCAGGATCGCTTCACAGCCATACACTAAGGAGAACGGCGTCTACCCCATCGCCGTCTTAAGCGTCGTTCTGTTTGCCCAGAGGATTGACGGGAGCTCTTCCGTCCACTTACCTTTGGCTGCCTTCAAACGTCGCTTAATGACTTTGATAGTTGACTTGTTGCTTGATTCGTCCGGTCGGTTGGTGCCGTGGATACCTCGGCGTCGCAGTTTTTAGTTGTATGTTCCACTTTGCCAGGAAGTTACGCTTGGGTATACCGATGAATTGTGAGCCATTGTCGCAGACTATTTCTAACGGAACGCCAAACCTGCAAATTATGTTTCGCTATATGAAAGTAATAACTTCTTTGTCGCGTACCTGGGTGAATGAGTCAGCCTCAATCCATTTTGAGAAGTAGTTTATTAACACCAGCATGAATACTTTTTGTCCTGGTGCTGGGGGTAATTTTCCGACGATGTCCATTTCCCATCTCATGAAGGGCCATGGGGTAATGGTTGGGTGTAAGTTCTCTGCTGGCTTGTGTGACATAGCAGCATGTCGTTGGCAGGCGTCGCACTTCTCGACATACTCATTGGCATTATGACGTAACGTCGGCCAATAATAACCCATTCTCAAAGTTCTATTAGAAAGACTACATCCCCGTGAATGGTTGCCGCAGCCCCCGTAGTGCATTTCTTGTAGTACTTGTTTGCATTCTTCGCCGTCGAGGCATCTTAAATATGGTCTTGCAGCTGACTTTCGAAAGAGAACGTTGTCAATCAGAGTATACATTGAAGATTTAAAACGTACCTTTCCAGCTTGTATCTTGTCTTTTGGGAGTACGTCGTCTTTGAGATATGAAATAATTGACGACGTCCAACTGGCAGGAGTTGTCGCAGAGATTTCGTTGACGTCGTTCTCGTTCTTTGGACGATCAGTCACCCGCGTCGTCAAGTGTATTATAGGTATGCTTTTCAATCCTGACGTTCTCATGGCTGATCTAATGTTGGCTAATGCATCTACCTGCGTGTTTTGGTTCCTGGGAATTTGATGAATATCGAAACTTGAACAACTTTTTACCTTTGAATGGACTACATCTAATACGCCGTCATTTTGGAGTCTTTGGTGGTGAATTCTCCTTTGATTTGGCTGACTATTAACAGTGAATCGCTATGTACTTCGACGTTTGTCGCTTTCAAATCCTTTGCCAATGTCAAACCTGCTATCAGCGCTTCATATTCTGCCTCGTTGTTTGTTGCTTTCAAATCACAGCTAATGGCTCGGGTAATGATGTCCCCTTGTGGCGACTTCAGCAAGATACCTAGTCCGGCTCCTCGAAAGTTTGAAGATCCTTCTACATGTAACATCCATTTAGTATTAAATGTATTAACATCTAACATACTTACTTCGCTTTGCGTCGGCGCTTCTAGTCGTGGGTCAAGTCGCCCACAAAGTCTGTTAATGCCTGTGATTTTATAGCCGTCTTTGGTTGATATGTGATGTCATAACTGCTAAGGGCGATGGCCCACTTGCTCATCCTCCCCGTCAATTCCGGACGCCTCAAGATAGACTTAGTAGGATAGTTAGTTCGACATGTATTGCATGAGCTTCAAAATAATGTTTCGATTTTTGCTAGCGAGTGACTAGTGCTAAGACAAGTTTTTCTAAAGATGAATACCTGGTTTCGGCGTCTACTAGTGACTTACTTACATAATAGATGGGTAACTGTCCATCTAGACCTTCCCTTGCTAAGATGGCGCTGACTGAAGATCCACCGACGGCGGCATAAAGTTGCAATGGTTCATCTCGCGTCGGCTTGGATAATAACGGCGGCGTCATCAAGTATTGTTCGAGTTCATGTAATGCTTGTTCATGTTGGTCGATCCATTCAAAGCCTTTGTTCTTCTTTAGAACGTCGTAGAATAACCGACATCTATCGGAAGACTTGGATATGAACCGATTTAAAGCCGCTACGCGGCCTGTGAGTTTTTGGACTTCTTTGACATTTCTTGGAGATTGGATGTTGATAATAGCTCGATCCGGTCAGACCGGCTTCTATTCCTCGTTACGTGATGATGTACCCTAGAAACTTTCCTACGGACACTCCAAAAGAACACTTATTAGGGTTAAGTTTCATTCCATACCTTCGTATGACGTCGAATGCTTGTTGCGGAGTGCGAAACATGGTCACTCGTAGCTTTAGATTTCACCAACATGTCATCAATGTAGACCTCGATGGTGTCCCCTAGTTGGTCTTTGAACATAGCATTAACAAGAAGTTTATAAGTGGCGCCGGCGTTTTTTCAATCGGAACTACATCACTTTGTAACCGTAAATGCCCCATTCGATGACGAACGTCTTTTCCTAATCTTCATGATGCATAAGTATTTGGTTGTAACCAGAAAATGCATTCATGAATGTCAACAACTCATGTCCGGCGGTGGCGTCGACGAGGGCATCGATGTGAGGCAGCGGGAATGGATCTTTCGGGCACGCTTTGTTAAGATCGGTGAAGTCGATGCAAACTCGCCACTTTCCGTTCTTTTCCCTACAACAACGACGTTAGCAAGCCAGTGATGATATTTCACTTCCCTTACCTTGTCGATGTCAATTAGCTTTCGGACCTCGTCATTGATTATCTGATTTCTCTCAGGAGCGAACTTGCGTCTCTTTTGCTTTATTGGTTTGTGATGACGGTCGACGTTGAGTTTATGTGTTATGATGTCGGGGTCAATACTTGTTACATCCTCATGCGACCATGCAAAACAATCTGCGTTAGCTGTAAGAAATTTGATTACCTGTTCACGGACGTCGGGGGCTAATGACACTCCTATTTTGACAGTTCGCTTTGGTTTGTCGGAGTCGAGTATGATTTCATCTACTTGTTGTTCATCGTACTCTTGTTCCCCCAACGCTTGCATCTGTAATTGCTATGCTTCCGTTTTACGAGGTTTGAAAGACGTCTTGTAGCATTTTCTAGCGATCCGTCTGTCCCCTTTCATCTCTTGCACTCCCCATTTGGTAGGGAATTTCATTGATTGATGATTTGTCGACGGGACAGCTTTCATGCTATGGATCCAGGGTCTCCCCAAGATGACATTATATGAGGACGGGCAATCCACGACATAAAACTTGGTGGGCATATTCACCCCTTTGGCATAGGTGGGCAGCGTCACTTATCCCATGGTATGCTTAGCTTCTCCACTGAATCCGACAAGGACAGTAGATTTTCTGATGATGTCACGTTCGTCGATGCCCATGTCTTCTAAGGTGACCTTCATGAGAACGTTGGTTGAACTGCCATTATCGACTAGCACAAGTTCTAGCAAACAATTACTTATAGTTAGAGAAATTACCATATCGTCATGATGGATGTATCTATTGTCACCGAGGTTGTCGTCGTCACACGTTATTGGCATAACCTCTAACTCGGCGTCATGCGGGTGTCGTAGTTAGAGGTGATCATGGGCCGGGCCGGGTTCGGGCCGGGCCGAGCTAAAAAAAATTGCCCATTGGTCTGGCCGGGCCCAAATCCGGGCCAAAAAATTGTGCCCAAAGCCCATTATTTAGGGCCGGGCCGAGCGGGCTTTTTCGGGCCAAAACGGGCCGGGCCAAAAAATTAACTAAAATGTCTTTTTTAGCTTGTCCAAAGCCCGCCCAAAAAAAAAAAAAAAACCTGGCCGGGCCGGGCCAAAAAAAACTGCCCAAGCCCGCCCAAAAACGGGGCGGGGCTGAAGTTGATCAGCTCTAATCGTAGTTCTTTCAGGACGATGTCTCTATTTTGGACATCCCTTGCGTGCAGGGGCGGATCCAGGATTCCGAAGCAGGGGTAGCGCAACTTTACATTGCTAGGAACTCAAAAAAAAAAAGTTTGTAATCACTAAATTCAAAATGTTACAAAATCCAAATACAACCTTCAAAACAACAATAAAAGAAAATTACAATTGTTCACGTCGGGTTCTCAAATTTTGGAACCAATTTACAATCGCATCAACTTCTACATCACAAAACAAATCTTTCTCAAGAAAAGTAACTAAACAATCATTTAGCAATCCATCTCCCATGCTATTTCATAATTTGTTTTTGATCATAGTCATACTAGAGAATGCTCTTTCTACACTTGCAGTCGCCACAGGAAGAATTAACACCAACTTCAAAAGCAAATAAACTTTTGAATGAGTTTCATATTTTTTTTGTTTCAACAAGCTTTATAGAAAGCTCATTGAGAGTCTTCACATTCCAAAACCTCTCATCATTTCGAACATCTTCAATGAAGTTATCCAATGAATGTTCAAAAAAGAACATTTCAGCACTTGAAAATTCATTTGGATAAAACTCAGCAAGCCTAAGCAATTTATCTTTGTCATATGATACAAACCAATTAGTAAGATTAAAGCAAGACATGCAAATAAGTAATTCCTTACTTTTCTCACTAAATCGATTATCAATTTCTTGCAATTGTTGATCAATAACACTTAGAAAAACCTGAACTCGAAAATGATGAAGATTTGTCACTTGTGAAGTATTACCACGAAACATTCTTCTTCCCGGTGCAACATACATTCCCTCCATGTTCAGAATCTCAATGTCATGTTTTGCCAAAATGAAGATACTTTCGTCATGTGAGCATCCCACCCACTATCTCTTAGCTTTTGCAAATTCCTCTTAGTCACATCAACCAAAGTCATAGCATTCACAATATCTTGATCCCTCTTTTGTAAAGCCAAATTCAACTCATGTGTGATCCCAAAAATAGATGTCATCAAGTATGCCACAAAAACAAAATCAAAAGACATCAACAAATTGATTATTGCACATGCTTTGTTTTTGTCAGCCTTTTCAATGGAAGATTCAGCAATAGCATCAAGTGACTCAAGGATTGGACGATACAAATCAAGGACATTCACAATTGTTTTAAAATGAGATCCCCAACGAGTGTCACCAGGCCTACTTAAAGATTTCTCTTGATTCAAACCAGTTCCAGATTCTATTTCACCCGAGGATAAAGCTTCTACAACACGTGTTTTTTTACTTTGTCGAAGAAATTCTTTTCGTTTAGGTGAACCACCAACAAAATTCAACAACAATGGAAGCACATCAAGAAAAAGCCAACTACAATCAGAGTTTTTTCTTGGCAACGGCAACTAGTGTCAACTGAAGTTGGTGAGCGAAACAATGAACATAATATGCTTGTGGATACTCATCAATTATTAGAGTTTTTAGACCAGCTATTGCACCTCGCATGTTACTAGCACCATCGTATCCTTGTCCCCGAACTTTAGAAAGACTAAGAGAATGCTCCATAAGCAATGATTCAATTGCCTCTTTAAGAGTCAAAGAAGTGGTGTTAGGCACATGTACCAAACCAAGAAAACATTCATTCAATCCACCCTTTATATTAATGTATCGTAAACAAATTGCCATTTGTTCTTTATCAGATATATCTGCGGACTCATCAGTAAGGATAGCAAAAAAATCATTACCAATTTCTTCAAGTATGGCTTTCGTTGTTTCTTTTGCACAAGCATGTATGATGTCTTTTTGGATGCAAGGAGCAGTCATTTGACAATTTCCCGGAGCGTTTTCCAATACAACCTTTTCAACATCAAGTCTATCTTTTGCATGAAATTTAAGAAGTTCAAGAAAATTGCCTTGATTCAAAGAATCGAATTTTCAAGATGCCCACGGAAAGACAACCCTTGAAGTAATAGGTACTTCGGACATTTAACGAAGCTTCTAATCGCTTCCGATAATTGCTTGCCATTTCTTGCGTTTGATTACCGAAAGCGAGATGGAAGACTATCCTATTGATTTTTAAAGTCAACAAGTCCCATCATGGCTTTATGGTGAGTACTCATATGTCCACCAACATGCTTATTAAGTGCATCTGGTTTACTCCAAGTTCTAAACCCCTCACTAACAAAAGCATCAGAACCTTCGTTGTCTTTCTTGAACAAATAGCAAACAAAACAAAAGGCAGCATCCTTTTCCACACTATACTCAATCCAAGTGTCATACTTCTCAAACCAAGTGGGATTGAAGCGGCGGCTACTTTTCCCAAATTCTCTAAAAGGAAAGTCATGGTTTACAGGTTGACAAAGTCCTCTATCGATATAGAATCTCCTAATATAATCTCTATCATCTTTATGGAAATCACTCATATTTCTCCTCTTTCCCGGATCTTGAGGAAGACTCTTAATTTCCATTTCGGTTAACCTTTTCAATGGAGTTGGGATTTGAGACCTAGTATGTGAAGTAGCTCCTAGTTCTAAGTCTTCATTTTGAGATGGAGGGTTAGTACTTAATGGAGAAGAATTTTGTTGACTTGGTTGAGTGGGAGGAATAGGTAAAATTGAATCAACTTGATTTTCATTAGGTGTTCCTTTGGAAAAAAAAGCTTGAGATATCCCTCCCTTGTTTTCTCTTCATGATTCTGAAATATAGATTTTCATTCACTAATCATCCATTCCCACAACTACAATAATAGTAAACTAACAAATTCCACAAATTCCCAATTTCAACACCATATGATATATCATATATCACTCCCAAATTTCCACAAATTCAACCCAATTAATAATCATACTTCTCAACAATCAATCAAATTTCCACAAATTCAGCCTAACTAACAATAACAATCATACTTCACAACAATGAACAATCAAAACTGCCATTAGAGAGGATTCCTGAACTGCCAACTACTAATTGCTTAGTGAAGTTTCATTTGTAAGTTCTCCGAATAAGATTCAAACATGTATATTTTGTAGATAGTGCCAAGTGCCAATCAAAGCTTGAGATATCACAACAATCAAAACTGCCAACTAACAATCTCAGAGGAAAGAGAAAGAAAGTTACTTGAACGCCGAAGGCCGAAGTGCCGAACGCCGACCAATCTCAGAGAGTCAGGGGAAAGAGAAAGAAAGTCTTGAACAGTCGACCGATTTACAGGCCATAGCCCATAGCCCATAGCAATTAGCATAACTGCCATTAGAGAGGAAAGAGAAAGAAAGTTAAGAGGGGACTAAGAAAATTCAGGAATCACGAAATTTAGGGCTAGATTTATCTTCTAACAATCAAAGTTAAGAGGAGACTCAAATCTAGGGCTAGATCTAGATTACAATTTGTGGAAAAAGAAACTTACCAATTTTTCCGACGAGACGACGACCGACGCTGAAGAGTTGAGAAAAGACTCCGGCGAGACTCCGAGAGGACCGAGACTCCGACGAGACAACTGAGTTTGAGAGTTGAGAATTGAGAGAGAGAGTGACTGAGTTTGAGGGTGTGAAGATGTCCAAATGAAACAAAGATCGAAGTATTAGGTCGCCTATTTTTTGCGATTTTTTGGAATTTTTTTTTATTGTTACCACGTGGCTCCGCCACTGCTTGCGTGACGTTTCGCTGCACAATAGGTTAGTCCGCAGATATCTGATCCACCACTAATAACATTAATTACCTTCACGTATGTCGACGACGAAGGAGGTTGTCACCGTCCGTCATATTTGGAGAAAGTGTCCTTCCCTTTCTCTTTTAATAGATCCTTCAAATGTCCCTGTTTAAGGAGATGTGCCACTTCGCGCCTTAGAGCGACATACTCGTCGGTGTCATGCCCGAGGTCTCCGTGGAATTTGCACCACTTAGATTTGTCTTGCCATGGTACCGCTTTTCGTTCCTAAAAGGCCATTTGACAAGCGTTACCAAGAGAATGTACGGTGTTGACAATACCGACGCGTTGCCGTTGAAACCATATTCATTGAGTTTGGGCGGCAGGCTGGGATCGCTTTTCCAGTTGTTGGCATGATAAGTCTGACGGACGTTGTGGACTTGCTACAGACGATCGTAAGGCTTTGGACGCCACAAACTATTCTTATTAGGCGTCTACCTCCTGCTGTCGATGTTGTGGAATTCCTTTCTTGACTGCATGTCTTCCTCCAACCGGATTTGGGCCAAGGCTTTGGCTTGAGCATCCTCGAACGTTGGACAGGGATACTTGGTAAGTTCTTTGTACAAATCTGAGTCCTCGTCCAATCCCCGTCGGAAAGCTTCAATCGTCGTCTTGACATCACAATTTAGAATTGACACTTTTTCCCTGTTGAACCTGTGAACAAATGCTTTCAAGGATTCATCAGATTTTTGCACAATTCTATGTAAATCACTAGCTTGTTTTTCCATCTTACGACTACTAGCAAATTGTAAATTAAAAGTGTTAATCAATTGAGCAAAGGAAGAAATGGTGTCGTTGGCAAGGTGGATGAACCACTTTGTAGGGTTGGCCCCGGTCAACGTTGACCCGAAACCTTTGCACATGCATGCCTCACGCATGTCTTGAGGAATTGAAATAGTGATCATCCGCTGCTTGTATTGAGCGACATGGTCATTTGGATCTTTTGTGCCGTCGCATGCGCTTCATAGACGGGATTGAGAATCGCTTTGGGACCTCGATCATGGCAATTGCATCGGCAAGAGGTGAGTCCGCATAAATATTTTGGCGTCGCATTCTCCATAGGACGTGGGATGCCGGGGATCCCGACGATCATGTCTTCTAGCTGCTGAAGACGCTGCTGGATGGGATCGTCAGCGACGGAATGCGATTGCTCCTTGGCCTGGTCTCCAATGAGGTCGGCGTCAGGCTCGACGTCGGTGTCAGCATCTCCATCTGAATCACCACCGTGGGCAGGGATGTTGTGGCCCACAGGAGTTTCGAATAGGCCTCCGTCCAGGACAGGCATTTTGGAGACATTGTCTATGTTGCGGCGCTTAGAGCCTTTGGACTTTTGAGCAGATTTCAGGCTTTGATTTTCCATGCATGACGCGACATAGCTATTATGTAATTCGGCCATAGCAGCCTTGACGCGATTGAGTTCGTCAATGACCTCTCGAGTAGTGACCCCTTCTCCAGCCATTGCAAACACGAGAAAAAAAAGAAAAGGCATAAACGAACTAATAGAAAAAAAAAAAGTAATGATCGATGGGCGCCAAATTGTTTATGCCGATTTTGTACCAAGTACGCGACAAGGTATTGTGGAGCCAACAACAAGAACAATATACGAATTTAATGCAATGTAAATAACACACGACAAAGAGTGCAAATAAAAGATTAAGAACACAAACAATTGCTGACGCGGAAAACCCAAGGAATGGGAAAAACCGTGAGTGATACTCTTGATCACCAATCCACTATGAAGATGCCGCCGTCAATGCTGGCATTTGAGTACAATGTTTATCACAATAGCTTTGTAGAGAATTAATGGAGAGAGAGAGAGAGAATATTAGCTGAGGAGTACTGAGAATGAGTAGAGGCTAGAGAGAGAGAATAAATTAGGTTACATCATCCCGTATATAAATACCCTAGAAATACCCCTGTAACCGTTGCCACATCCCTTAGAAATTAGGAGATCTTCCCCTTTTTCCTCCAACAGTTGAATCGATTATTAATGCCGATCCCATAATCCTTGCTAACCGATGCTTCTTTCCTTCTCTACCAATATGAGATTTCCAAGGCCCAACACTAGTGAATTTGAACATGCTTAATTGCAGAGGTTTGAGTTAACTCTCAAATCCCTCATTGAGGAATAAAATAATAAAATAGTTACTGCTTATAGTTATAACGACTTCAGTATTGGTGATGAGTCTCTGCTCAGTAAGTATCAGACAAGGAAAAGAGTTACATTGATAATGGGTTCCAACTCTCACTGAGAGAACACCACCCTCACCATTCTCATTATTCATCTAGAATTACCAAAATAGAAATTCCTAGTTTGATGGCACTGAGTTCAAATCCTGGTTATATAGGTCCAATCATTTTTTTGAACAAGATGAAGTATGTGATGTCAATATAATAGGATTGAATTGATAGCCATCCACATGGAGGGTAAGGCCTTACTATGGCCCAAAGCTTATTTACGTGGGAGCAGTATGTGAAGGAGGTGATCCATGTCAAGTATGACTCGTTTCTTCAAGTCATAGTTCTGTTAGGAGTTATATGTAAATTAGTATTTTATATGTTAAGTAGTATTTTGCTTGTGAGTTTTTCAATTTTACTTAGAATATGTTTTCCTTCAAGCACTCCAGGCATTCTATAGTAAAACCAATAAGATATTATATCATAACATTTTTCTATATATTAGTAAGAAAGCATGGTGAAACTGAGCTTATGAATGCAGAAAAAAAGAGCAACTAAATAAAGAAGTGAGTATCGAGTTTTTCCATTAGTAGCTATAGTCGAAATAGGTAAAGAACTCAAGTTCACTAACTCCAATATGAATCCATTACTCTAAATTAGAGAAAATTCATCTCAAAAACGAAAAAGTAAAAAGAGCAGAGTGTTTATACTGAAGTGTTTGTCAAGGCCAAAGCATCATCTTAGACAAGACTGAAATTGGACACCTTGGCAGCCAAGACATGGAAGCTGTCGAACTTGGTAATCAGTAGAGCTCATCTGGTGCTTCATATACCTTGAACTTGAGACCTAAACGATCAGTGACGTCTTCGCGTAGATGAGAAGCACCAATAGTAAAATTTTCAGGCCCACAAACTTGTAGATGGCGATCAGCACTCAATGAACATAGCTGTCCATTTTCTCCAAATTCAACAAGCGCAGAAGAGTGATTAGTTCCTAATAGCTTCTCCACAGTAGCTGAGTGAGTAGGATTAAAGGGGTATACCAGCCAATCAGGCATTGCGCGACATAGATCAGAATCATTAAGCTCTATATCAGCTGAATTAGAACGACGGACAAATACTACTTCAAAATCAGGATTGTTTTTTTTCAACTGCTCATACCATATTAATAGTTGACAAAGAAAGGTGGCGTCATCAGGATAGTCAAGAAAAAGAAATATGTTCTTGCCCTGGAGATCTGATAGAAATTTCTTATCAGTGCCCTGGTAAAAGTACCAGAAGTCCTTGGACCGAGAAGCAAACAATGACTCAAAGGTCAGATCCTCCAACCTCTTCAATTCTCTTTCGATAAGGGGCTCTCTGAAGAATGGATATGCATCAATTCCGTACTTTTTCATCACCTTTTCTCCAAAAGGTTCAACGAATTCATCACCGGCTCCTACGATGATGAGCCTATCACGATATCGCGGGAAGGTAAGTCGCAGCAACCTGCAGGTTACAGAGTTGTTGTAGGGCATACGCCACCAAGATGAGCTTATCTTATGCTTCTCCAGCAAAGTGTTAACATTCTCCATCCAAGCCTGTGGGGTAATATGTTGATCAAAGGGCATGTAGACCAACACAATTTCAAATGCCAGCTTTTGAGTTCTGCATTTTTGATAGATATCACAAAGCATGGCAAGATAATCTCCTCTCGCACACAAGTACAAGCCTACAATTTTCTTGTTGAGTTCTGAGATTGTCGTCACCTCCCCACCGCTTTGTGCTGGATTTGGACTAATCTTTTCAAGAACGCCACAAGCATTGCATCCCAAAAGTCCCACAAGCGTGGATGTTGAGACAGATTTCCATCTTGGTGTGTCGTTTGCAATAACTTCCTCCAGTTTCTCATAACTAAAAGGGAAGGCATCGGCTCCATGATAACAAGCGAAGCGAATATCTCCGAAGCGTAAAATATCCCTCTTGATATCCACGTCGTTACCCATATCCATGTTGTTATCCACATTGAATATGTCTATGACCAAGGAGGTCGAGATACCTGCAAATAAAGTCACGACGCTCCAAGTCCTCGAATGGTACTACAAGACACGAAGGGGGGAAACCCGATAAAAAATGATCGAAAACCACCTTGTAATTGGCACACTTATTCATCTTTGCAACCACTACCATCTCAAAATCCTTTCTCGTGGAATACAAATCGCAGCATGTAGTTATTAGAGGCAGGAGATAAGGTAATTCAAAATAATCACGGAGGACAGGCACGTGAAAACAACAAACCATAATGTATTTGCCCCTAAATGTAGTCTTGTCAACTGCAACACGAGCACCATCAATTCGATCCAGGTAACTCTTCATATCACCCTTACCACCGGACAACAAGGATGTAACATTGAAAGTCTTGTCAGTCTTACCCTTACCCACAATGGGAAATAATTTTTTTGATTCAGAAACCATGTTACATATATCATCAGGATATTCCGGTATCACACTACGCAATTTTATGAGAATAGGACATGATTCTGCCGTCCAGGGAGTCTGCTGATCTTCAAGCGTCATAGGCCATATAGACAGTTGAAGCCTTGGAAAAGAGCGTTCCAAGTCCATTTCACTTTCTCGTAGAAGTTCCTGCAGTCGCTGAGAAACATTAGTATCCCCCTTCACCATAATGCCTCTCTTCACATTCACAAGGAGACAATGAAAAGCACTAGCATCAGCAGCATGGCATTTGCATATATGGCCATGGAGCTCGCGCTGCTTGAATGGTAATCGAAGACACCACAATGGAACGCGACGCAAGAAAGGTTCATGAACCGTCTTGGAATTGGTTTCTTCATCCATCATTCTAACAAGCAGCACCATTTCAAAATCATATCTTGCTATATACAACTCAGAGCATGCCTTTATGAGATATTCGGGAACCAATGTATCAAAGGTGTCATCTTCAAAGTCGTTATTCAAGTGAATACAAAGAAACAGAACGTAATTGTTACGAAGAGTGTCCTCATCAAGTGCAACTTGTCTACGAAATCGAACAAGGCACTTTATCTTAGCAATACTGGACAACAAGGTCGTTATTTCATCAAAATCAGAAGAATTGTCAATAATCTCAGTGTCATCTCTCTCAATCGAAAATGGTTTCTCAATAGATTTTCTTTTTCTTTGCAGCGCTGATAATGATAAATCTTCTGGAAACGAAACAACAGAATCCAATACGTTTAACACTGTAGCCTCATCCATCTATCTCTGGAAAACTTTCCTAGTAAAAATGAACCTGGATTTAGGCAAAATATTTAAACAAAAACACTTATCAAGAAGATATTGAATGTTCTTCATTCGGATAAATCGACCTTAATCCTAAGAAAAGAACAGAACATCCATTTACCAATCTTCAAACCTTACCTCATCAATTCATCATTCTAATCAATCACAAATGGTATTATATTTACAGAAATTCAACAAGAGATTACATAAATACTAATGAAGAAATAAAATCAGTAAAATTCGATCAAAATAGGGTCCCTAACCTTTAATCCAAGGCCTTTACGAGAATGATCGGAATAAAAGCCCGATTCACTTTCTGCCACCAAAACGATATACGGTCTTCTTCCGTCGAGGTGCGAGAGGAAGTGCTGAACCCTAACGTGAGAACGTCCAGATAATTATATGCCTCATACTGAATTACTGATACTGATACTTGCGCGCAACGTTTTCTATTTTTCAACAAATGTTGTACTCCCAAGTTGTACACTTGTATTAAATAAACCAAGCTTGCTTGGTGGAGGTGGTGGGGAACTCACTTTGTGTCTTGTGACTTTGATGTCACAAGTTCAAGCCCCAAGTTGTACACTTGTATTATATACCTATGTTGGAATTTTCGATTTTTCGAGCCCCAAGCGTTTGACCTGCGAGAGGTGCTGGTCCAGTAGGCTCCTTGTTCTTACCAAGGGGTTCCTAGTAGATGCCAAAAAAAAAAGTTGTACTAAATACCCTTCAAAAAAAAGTTGTACTAAATAATAAGGGTGATATGAAAATAGTAGCTTTTATTCCCTCACTTTGTTATTAGTTTATTCACTTCTTTAAGCACACAATTTTATCACTTTATGAGACATAAACTAGTTTTTAGGTCCGGGCTATGCCTCGGTAATTATAATTATCATTTAATAATATTTTACTTTAGAATTATAATACCAAATATTACTTGGTTTAGTGGTTAAGACTTTAATATACTAACATGAAGTCATGGGATCGAACCTCATATCATACATTTTCTAATCGATTATTTCACCAAATACCCCCGACAAATCACGAAATTCACCATATACCCTCAATGTTTCATATATTCACCATATACACCTGAGTTTCCGAAAACATTCACCAAATGCTCTTTTTCTAACGGACGTTAACTTGCCGTTAGCGTCATTTACAATTTTGCCATTATTAACCCCTAAACCTTAAAACCCTCATCCTAACCCTAACCCACCACCCTCCCCCGCCAGCCCCCAGCCCTACCCTCACCCCCTCCCCTCCACCCCCGCAACCACCAAGACCGCTAACGGTGGTGGGTTAGGGTGGTGAGTAAGGGGGGGAGGATGGTGGGTTAGGGTTAAGGTTAGGATTAGGGTTTTAAGGTTATGGGGTTAGGGTTTGGGTTTGGGGTTAATAATGGCAAAATTGTAAATAACGCTATCGGGAAGTTAACTTTCATTAGAAAAATGGCATTTGGTGAACGTTTTCGGAAACTCAGGGGTATATAGTGAATATCTGAAACATTGATGGTATATGGTGAATTTCGTGATTTGTCGGGGGTATATGGTGAAAAAACCATTTTCTAATTTTTTATTGATTGTGGAGTACATGAAGTGAACACTCTAAGAGATAGCGCCACGTGGCATAGTTCTTGTTCACTAAAGCCTTTTAATATATTTTTATAGATATATGGGTAACAAAAAAATATTATAGTTTTTTTTTTCCTAATCGTATTAAATAGTAACAGTGATATGTGAATAGTGGATTTTACTCTCTCTATTTGTTATTTGTTTATTCACTTCTTTGGGCACAAAGTTTTATGAGAAATAAGTATGTGGAAGAAGTAAAAAAACCTTCCCGCTATTTTCTTTTACTTGTTATACTTACACTTTTCACGCATGCCAATGCAAAACTTTTATGACATATATCTTTAGTTTTGTATTTGTAAAAATTACAAAAAGTACATATAATAAAATACATATTAAGACGAATCTAACAAAATTTTACATGACTATGTTTTTATTCACGTATAAATCACAAACGATGGTCAAAGTAAAATTTGTGAATAGTGCAAAATGTCAAAGTGTAACAATTTAAAAAGGATTTTTTTGATTTTAATAATGCAACCTTTTAGCCATTCGCAACGAATAAGCTAACCTTTTAGTTATTCCTAAATAATGCAACTTTTAACAAAAATTTCTCTGAATGGGTAAAAACCGGATGCAACCTGATAAACAGGTTGCCTGGGACACTTGTCACAATTTCATTGGTTAGTTTTTAATGTTTGTTGAATTAAAAAAACAAAATTATTTTTTTTCTCTCTCTTCCTTATCTTCCTCCACCAACACACTTAGCTCTTCCCCACCCCATCCCTACGACCTTACCCACCGGAAACCCCCCTCCCCTTAGTCCCCTACCCCAAAATCACCACATCTTCCCTCCCCCACCCCCAAAAAAATGCAGACCCAAACTCTCCCCTCTTCTCACTTCCACCCTCCTCCACAACCCCCACCATCACCACCTTCTTAGCTTCTCCCTCTTTTACGAACCACCATCACCACCTTATTCTCTCTCTTTCACCGAAACTCACCCACCTCCTTGTTTCATGAACCACCCCACAAAACACGAACCACCTCCACGAAACCACCCCATCATCATCACCCAACGCACCACCGCACAAAACACGAACCACCCCAACGAAACCACCCCATCATCATCACCCAACGCACCACCCCACAAAACACGAATCACCCTCACGAAACGCGAGCCACCGGACCTACCACGACACACGAACCACCCCCACAAAACTCAAACCCTGTATCGAACACACCAACGCACGAACTTTGGGTTGGATTTCAATTCAGGGATGGGCGGGTTTCGAGATTTAAGGGTTGGGAGGGTGAGTTTCGGTGGTGGGGTGGGTGGGTTTTGGTGGTTTAAGGGATGGGGTGGGTGGGTTTTGGTGAGTTTCGCTGGTTTTAAGGGGTGGGGTGGGTGGGTTTTGGTGGTTTAAGGGATGGGGTGGGTGGGTTTTGGTGAGTTTTGTTGGTTTAAGGGATAGGGTGGTGGGTTTGGCCTGGTTTCGGGGATGGGATGGGTTGTTTCGGTGGTGAGGGTTGTTTTGGGGGTCAGGGAAGGGGAAGGAGACGGGGTGGGGGCGAGGGGAAGGGGAGGAGACGGGGTGGGCAGCGGGGGTGAGGGAGGAGGGAGTGAGAGAATTAGCTTTTTTATTTTCCTACAAAATTTTTTTAACCTATTTCACAGGTTACCAGTCAATTTGACTTGTTGTAGGAATTTTGGCAAAAAGGTTGCATTATTTAGGAATAACTAAAATGTTAGCTTATTCGTTGCGAATGGCTAAAAGGTTGCATTATTAAAATCAAAAAATCCATTTAAAAAAACAAAGGTAGTATTTTTTGTGCATATCGTATTAAAGGTTTCTCTACCTTGCTTATCTTGCAAAGCTACTTCTATTATGTTCCTTTTATTTTTTTTGGTCAATAATTTGCTTCGATATTCAGTTCTAGTAGCACTAGTGGTTTGTGGAGGATAGATTTGTTTATTTTCTTTTCTTTCTGGTGTAGTTCGGTGTCTTTACGATGTCTTCTTTGGAAGTTTATGAGAAAATTTAGGGAGGATCTCAATTGACTCCTCGTACAAGGAGTTAACATCAGTGAGGAATGTGTAGTCTAAACCAATTCAATGGATCCTAGAGGTGAAAATTCGAAGGTACGCACGGAAGTATGCAATGGTGCTTTCTGTGCGCACGCTTCAAAACGCAGCGTTTAAACGGTCTGTAATGAACATCTGCGGTTTTCCAATGAACATTTGTGGGACCCACCTCAATTTCTCTTTCCTCAAATTTTTCACCCCATGTGCGTTGTAAACCAATAAACATCAAGATTATTTCAATGGACATTGTAGTCTAATGAACACATGCTAATTTTCAATAAACATTTGCAATTTTGGAATAAACATTTGTGGGATTTACTATTGTTCATGTAAACCAACACTAGTAGAATAAATGCTTATTGCTGCGCTGATATTGCTGCGGTTTTACCCATACGCAGCAATATGTCACGTAAAAAGAAATATAAAATATAAAATAAAGATATTGCTGCGGTTTCGGCCTAAAACCGCAGCAATATGATATCAACATAAAAAAATTTGAAAGAAATTGAATATCTGACCATACATATTGCTGCGGTTTTTGTCAAGGACCGCAGCAATATATTCAAATAATATTAAAAAATAATATTTTAATATATTGCTGCGGTTCTTCATAAAAACCGCAGCAATATCATTAAAAAAGAATATAAAACACATCCGATAGGGTTTTTTTTCCCACTATCCCTCTCTCAACCTCTGAACCTCACACGCCTCTCTCGGTTCTCTCTCTCATCCATTTGCAAACCCTCAGCCGTTTTTCAAACCCTCACATCTAACCTCTCATCCTCTCACCTCTCACCTCTCATCCTCACTTTCACTGTAACCGCCGTTTCCTCCCTCCTCACCCACCGGCGTTTCCTCCCTCCTCACCCACCGGGACTTCCTCCCTCCCTCACGCCATCAGCCTTCCTCGTCCTCACGCAACAGTCGCTCGAAGCTTCCTCGTCCTCGTTCGTTCGTTCGGGCTTGGAATTTGCTCTTGGATTTTGCTTGGTTTGTCATCGGAAAGAAGTATTAGGATGTGAGTGAAATTTCGAGTTCGAATTCGAGTTTATTATGAATTTCATTGCTTTTTGATTTTGATGTTCGAGATCTGCCGAGATTTGTTCGTTCAGATCTCCATCAACAATCGTTCGTTCACTTCGAATCCGATTCTTCGTCACCATCAACAATGGAGATCTATTTTTTCTTTTTTTTTTGTTTCTGTTTTTCGTTTTCTTTTTTTTTTCGTTTTCTTTTTTTTCGATTTTTAGATATGTTTGTAGATTTTTGTTTTAGGATTTTTTTTTTATTTTCAGTTTCTTATTTTTTGTAATATATTTTTTGTTTTTTATACACTGTGTTGCTTTAGTTGTGTTCATCTTCTTGAGTGATTGAGTGATGTTTGCATTTTTTTACATAAGAAATTTGTGTTTACTTTGAATTTGTTGTGTTTTATTTTTTTTTCAGCATTTTAATTTTTCAAATTTGATGACAAAATGCAAAAAAAAAAAAAAAAAAATTTACCTGTACTAGTACCTATTGCTGCGGTTTTCGCTAGAAACCGCAGCAATATGCCTATTTTTTATTATTAACTACAGCATATTGCTGCGGTTTTTCCTAGAAACCGCAGCAATATACTTTATTTTTATAATAAAAAATATTTATATTGCTGCGGTTTTCCCCGAAACCGCAAGCAATATGTTGTAATATTGCTTGCGGTTTAAAACCGCAGCAATAGTTTAATTACCTATTGCCGCGATTAATTCACTGTCGCGCGGTCAAAACCGCCGCAATAGGCCACTTAATGACCGCAGCAATAAGCATTTATTCTACTAGTGCAATAAACATCAAGATTATTCCAATGGACATTGTAGTCTAATGAACACACGCTAATTTTCAATGGACATTTGCAATTTTGTTATAAGCATTTGTGGGATTTACTATTGTTCATGTAAACCAATAAACATCAAGATTAATCCAATGGACATTGAAGTCTAATGAACACACGCTAATTTTCAATTAACATTTGCAATTTTGGAATAAACATTTGTGGGATTTACTATTGTTCATTTCTTACTTCATTAACATATTGTTGATTCAAATGTTAGTTTGTTCATCCAAGTCTTCAAAATGTTCTTTCAAATTACTTATATGTTCATTGGAGATGAACAGGATGTTCACCGCATTAACATATTGTTGATTCAAAAAAAAGGTTCCCATGTGGTAAATTTTTAACCTGTTCGAAGAGAATATTAAAGATGTTCATTGGGTCATTTTTTGTTTCCAGTTTTCCGCGTTTTGTTTTTTTTTTGGTGCGTTTTGGATGGTGCGCACCATCCTATTCCTACACTCATGCGCACCATCGACGGACTCATCCTAGAGGAGTCTTGGATCCTGTAAGGGAGATGAAGAAGGAAGGGAATGTGCTTTAAAAAAAATTGAGGATCCTTTAGAGAAATATGGTTATGTTGCGGTAATTCTCTATAGTTTTGTATTTGAGAAGGAAGAGGATATGGTCAAATTTTATGATATGGTTATATACTTTTTGGTCAACTTTGTTGCTTGTTTTAATAAGAAGAAGGGTTTTGAACAAGTAGGATAAGTTTGTTTAGCTGCCTTGGAGTTTAACCCTTTGATGTTGAAGCTTTGTTTAGAAGAATTATACTCCAATAGAATTAGGAAGCAAGGATTTAGCTTATTAGGACTTATTATCGGTCTACGAATTAGACCCCTCAAATAAAGAGGTAGCCAAAAAATGGGAGAAAGTTAATTATGTGTTCATCAAAGGTCGACAAAAAAATCATTGCATTGGTGATTCTCCTAGTAGACTAAAATTAGGTCTGAGATTACATTCCCCAAAGAGAAAATTTACAAAAATTTCATTTAAGGATCAACCAGACTTCATGCAGCCTACATATACTCTAGGCTTCAAGTATAGTGTTGGATAGTGTCTCCCTAGTAATTTATTAGTTGAATATTAGGACAGAGTATAGATACAGTGATATTGTGCAGTAAGAACTTCATTACTACTAAAAATCTAGAAAACCTAAATTACCTTGCCTTACTTGCAAAAATAAGAACTTATGAATAAGAGATTCCTTTATGCTAAGAGAATTACTAAAGTTCCACTACCTCCTCGAAATATTATATATTATTTCTATAAATACCATCAAAAACCAGCATTCACATCATTTACACAAGTATGATGTCCATCATCACAATCCATCTAAACTATTGTGTTTCTGCCTTTAGTTGATATATGCTTCTTATGTACGTCTTATGAATCTTGTAATATTTCAACATCGAAATCTTTTGTGCCACATAATGTTTAGAAGCCAATTTTTGCATAACTAACCTACTTAATCAGGTCTGAATGAGATAGCCACTTGAACTCCATTCTTTCATAATACATCAAAGATGTTAGACTTCTCAGTCATTTTATACACATATTAATTCTATTCTTTATCAAATTCTTGGATAAAAACGAATGAATAACTATTTTTACATTCCTGGATTTCAATTCTTAAAAAAAATCCAATTTCGTGAATATCATCAATTGTCTGAACCACTATGAAGGTAAGACACATAGAAATTCTAATTGCCACTAAAACCTCATAATCTTTGTTTCTTCACTCATGCTACATGATTAACCTCAAATTAGGGAGCTTCCTACATGATTGGACAAGAACAACTGAATAACTATTAGTGCTGATAAGAGTCGTACTGATAGAGTCAAGAAAAGGTAAAGTATAAGTGGATAATCGAGTTAAACATGGACTATAGTCAGTTTCCTTTATATTAATAATACCATATCTAAGCCCTTGATGTTATGGACATGAACAAATCTATTCCCAATTGCCCAGTGATTTTGATACTTAAACTTTGCTTCCATTGAACAAATACGACACAAGAAAATTTACGTTTCGTACATAATAAAATCTTAGATTTTAGAGATTGATGTAAAGAGTACCTCACCCTATGGAAATACCCCAAGGTCTTTCGCAATATTTAGTTTTTGCCGAACTCCTTCAATCTGACAATTTCAATATTTAGTTTATGCGATAGTTGATGTGTCGTATTTTTATGTAGATTTTAGGTCCATTTAGGTTGCATTATAGGAGCATTTAGAGGCTTTATAGTTCATAATTGCATACTATTACTTAATCTGCGAAATATAACTCCTTTTGTGTGTTTTTTGTATTCTTTGATGAATTTCAGGTATTGAAAACATAATTGGAGTGTTATTGAACAAGCTTGAGTACTTAGGAGCAATTGGAAGCAAACTACTTTGATAAGGATCATTTTGGATGTATTTGAGTGCAAATTGGAGCAAAATTGGAGTTGGAATTCATTGAAAGAATTGTGAAAATCGAGTCATGTTCACTCTTTTATCCATAACTTTTGACTCGATGCTGATATTGGGTTGATTCCAGCGGTATTGGAAAGTAGGCTTGAAGAGCTTTCCAACGATAGGTTGCATGGCCCAAGGCGAGTTGTATTCTGAGAGATATGGGCTTCGCAAGTTGGCCCAGTCTGCCAGGAACTTCTTACGCGCACGCGGTTGTGACAATTTCGGCCATTTAATGATTTATTTGGTTTCCTTATCTTGTAATTTGGTTTTCTACTAGTATTAGGAGATATGACTATATATTAGAGGATTTCTAATTAGGTTTCTCTCTAGTTTTATGATCTAGTTTGTTTCTATTGTTACTTTGGAGATTCAAGACTCAAGCTTTCATATTCATCTTCAATCCAATAAGTCTTATTCTCTTCTTTTCTCTTTATTATTATTTTAATTATGCTTTCCATTATATTTATTGCTTTTATTGCCATGATTAGTGAGTAGTCTTTTTATCTAGGATTAAGTTGAGCCCTAGTATTGATTGATCATGTAAATTATTCTCTAATTCCCATGTTATTGATTTATATGTTTAGGGTTTGATAAGATTGTTGTTATTATCAATTTTGCATCATGATTTAGTCCTAGTTTTATATTATCAACGAAAGTTGGAGTTAAGATTAGGAATATTTATTTTATGTTAAATTGTTATTTTATTAATTGAGTTCATCAACGAAAGTTGGGTCTTAATTTAGATAATCTAGTCATTGATTTGAATTCTTTCATGAAAATAGGTGAGAACTAGAATTGGGAATTATTTGACATTGGTTCTTAATGCTTCTAATTATGCGTGTAAGTCATGAAAATAGGAGACATGCATGTTAGTTAGGCCTTTTGCTATCACGAAAGTGAGCTCTAGGTATTGAGGAATGACCGAGTCATAAGGGAATGTCAATCTCACCTAAGCTATAATTGAATAACTGGGATGTGAGTTATATTTTGATCAATTCATATTAGTGGTGATGCTTAATCTTAGTGTTTTAATTATCATATTTATTGAGTTTGTCATATTTTGTTATTAGTTTAGATATTAGTTTATAGATTCTCCTTGATATTTGGATTGTGTAGCTATTTCATAGTCTAAAATCAACGAGTGTTTAGTCTTAACCTCCCTGACTTCGACCCGTATGTGCTACGACACCGTTCACTGGCGGTATTAAAATAAAACCCTAACAAGTTTTTGGCGCCGTTGCCGGGGAGGTAACGGATTAGAATTAGTTTGATTATTGATTTAATAGACTACACTGTATATATTTTTATTTTCTTTTGTACATAACTTTTTCTTTTACTTTTGTATACATTTCTTCCCTTTCACCGTTCATGGAGTCATATTATCACTATAATGGCGACAATTCTATTGATAGGGCCAATGGTTATAATTATTTGGATTCTCATGTTTCTTATTTTGACAATTCGTGTCAATATACTCCCAATTTTTGCATGAGTTCTAATCAATTACCTGATATGTTTTGCGATCCCCATACCCATGCTAGTAATGCCAAAGCAATTTTTTATTTTCCGCAATATGAGAATGAAGCGTTTTGGAAATACTATCATAGACTTGGTGATTCTCTTTAACCTAATCATGGTTATGAACAATGGGATATGTGCCTAGTGGTTTATGAGGGGTTAAATAAAGAAACTAGGATAATGGTAGACTTACTGTCTAATGGAGGATTTCTATCTCGATCTCCTGATTATTGTTGGGGTTTAATTACGTGGTTGGCTAGAGATTCTTATGAGTGGGAGATGTTTTCATATGCTAGACCAATTCCATAAACATTTTCCACTCCTTCACCTCAAAATTACACTACAACACCTCCATATAATTCTAATTGTTGCTCTACTTCTCATGATATTTCTTCATGTGATGTGACATTAGTAAATGATTTTGACCCCTCTCCCCAATATGACTGTCAATCTGCTCAAAAGTCTAGTTTCCAACCATATATTTATGATAATGATGATGAGGGTTGGAAAGAACTTGAAAATTATGGGGATGATTATCAAATTACGGAGAAGATCGATGTGAAGAACATTTGGAATGAGGAGCAACCCTTGGTTGAAAATCCTTGATTGGAGGAGTCTATAGATGAGATTGAGGTTATTCATGAGTCTTTATCGGGTCCACCAACTGTTTTTGAGTCTCATGTTCCTTTCTCTAAAAAAATTGACCTTATTCCTTCTTCCCCTGTATTATATCCCCCATCGTTCCCTATTTCTCCCGATTTGAATGACTCTTGTGATCATGTAACTGATGTACATTTAGTTTTTATTCCTTTTGAGTCATGTAAAAAGACCAGCGATTTTTCTTTTTCTTACTCTTGTAAATATAACTTTTATTTTGATTTTCCTTTTTCTAGGTTTAGTAGATTTTTAGGACTAGTCTATTTTCTCTTTCCTTTTCACTCCTATATAACATGCTCTGAGATGTTTGCGGGGACATATGATAAGCTTCTTAGAGCGCCGAACCTGTTCCGCATTAGTTTACCGATTTTACATGGTCGTGCGAGACCTTTATAAATTTGCGCTCCCCGGGAGGCAACCCGAGTTTTCACTTTAATTTATTTTCATTATTTTTTATTTTTTTGATGGGTTGGTTTGTGTGCTCCCAGGTGGAATTTGAGATTGGAGAGAGATTTTGAAAAAAAAAAAAAAAAAAGAAAAGAACCAGTAGCAACGCAACAGTAAAGACCGCGGGTTGGCCGTGGTCTACATCCCCACGCCACGGGGTGCTCGTGGTCTCTACTGTGCAACCCACAACAAAATAGGAGAAGAAAGAGAATAAGCGGGGCAGCAGTTACAACCACGGCCAGGCCGTGGGCTTTCCTTTCACGCGAAGCCTGGCCCGTGGTCTCCTCCCCTGCGTCACACAAACCACCTCTACACCATCACCTTCCTTTACCACCAGCTTCCCCTCCGTTCAGGCCAGCGCGCAGCCGCTCCCAATTCGCCTCCGACCACTCACAACAGCCCCCAGCCACCTGCAAACCTCCAGCGCTACCATCACCTCCGTTCATCAACCCCAACAGCCGCTAACCACCGCTCCTGCGGACCCCCAATCCCCTCCCCGTCTCCTTGTCGTGTCTCCGCGTCACCTCTTCTCCGTTTCCTCTTCTTTCCCCTCATCTCTCTTTTCTCGTTCTTCTCGTTTCTTTCCTATCTTCTTTTCCTTTTTGTGTTTTTTTTTTTAATTATTCTATTTTTACTTTACCTCTTTAATGAGCACCTAATTCCATTTTTTTCCCCTTTCTTTAATGGAAGGTTGTAGCAGGATCCGTGCAAGTCGGCTACAAATTGAGTCAAGTTGATGCTCTTGATATTCCTTTCAGATTTTTGCTTGGATTGTTGTTTGAGATGCTTGACGGATTCTTGTGACTACTTTCATTTGATGGGTCGTTTTTGGGATTTGTGTGGTATTTTAATGGTGAACTATGATCTTGGTGGTCAATGATTGTTGGGGTTCATATGTGTTTCTTCTCTAATCGTGTTTCTTACAGTGCGGACACTGCAAATTTTAGCTTGGGGGAGGAATATTCTATCCTTTATTGCTTTCTAGTGTAGATTTTATTGCTTTCTTTGGTTATTGCACGGTTTGTACCGCTTACTAGGAGTGGGAGTTTACGTGTAACCAAAATAAATTATACTGCTTTCTTAGTTGCATCAGCATATTAGATTTCATCTCATGTTAGTTGCATCTATGGGACTATTGCTAGCACTATTTAAGAACCTTGTTGATATCCTTACTACGGTCTTAAGCGTAATCCATCCCATTCATGATTCTTCATAGCATAATTGTATAGTGATTGATTGCTTGTGGTAAGATTGGTTGATCTCTCTCAAGCTTGATTTAACCTTACTGTTTAGACATTTTAACCCAAGTGAGCTTTTGTGCCTATAAACTGACGTATCTGTGTCAGTTATGTTCTTTCATGTGTGATTAGTTCCTCATTTGTTGCATGCATCTTGACTTTGACTTGATACTCTTTGACACTTGACTTTATAAGCATTTAGATATGATTGAGGCGTACTTTTCATTGTTACCGAGCTCCCGAGAGATATTTTATTTTCATATATATTATCCTTTCTCTAGCCCCGCTGAGCCTTTCCTGACTTTGTTATGAATTAATTCCTACATTACAAGCCTTAAGCCTTTTATGATTTCTCTACCCAAGCCTTTCTAAGTGGAGTAGCATTAAAGTTTAGGTTTTGAACTTGTGTTTGTGGTTTTGTGGAAATTATTGGAATGAGATATGTTGAAAGGAAGCTTGCTCGAAATAGTGAGAAAGTGCAAAATGAAAAGAATGGTGAAAAAGTTGTTAAAAAGTAATTACAAAAAAAAATGAAAAGATTGAATTAAAAGGTCAATGAAATTGGTTGGAGTTGATAAAGATGGGTACTCTTTTGATTTAATGGTAATGTGTTGTTGAACTTCTAGTAGAAGTTTTTGTGACGTTTGCATCTAATGGCCATAGATGTTAAGTGTTGTTTTCTCCACTAGTTGGCTTTTATCACCACATTTCCAAATACAATTCCTACCCATAACCTCGGCCCCATTACAACCCTTGAAAGTCCTCATGATCTTTTTGCATTATAATTTTGAGTGAAAAGTGAATCGATAGTCAAAGTTAAAGAGTAAATGTTTAATCTGAGTCGACATGTAGGTGGAGAGTCATTAATTTTACCATAAACACATGAGAGTATGAGTGCACATGACTAAAGTGAGGTCTCTCATGTTTGGTTAAGTTCAGCTTGGGGGAGATGGTATGTGGTATGTTAAGAGAGTTAATTGATTACATTACATGACGTGCTATGCGGCTTTGCTTGAGAATGTTTCTATGCTTGGTTCGTGTAGTAGTTGTATCTCTCGTGTTCTCAATTGTATGCTTGGCCCTATCGTAGTCCCATTTTATAGGGTGTCTTTCTTTTCCAATGTCTATGTCTAATTGCTTGAGGACAAGCAATGGTTTAGCTTGGGGGAGTTTGATGTGTCGTATTTCTATATAGATTTTAGGTGCATATAGGTTGCATTATAGGAGCATTTAGAGGCTTTATAGTTCATAATTGCATACTATTACTTAATCTGCGAAATATTACTCCTTTTGCGTGTTTTTTGTATTCTTTGATGAATTTCAGGTATTGAAAACATAATTGGAGTGTTATTGAACAAGCTTGAGTAATTAGGAGCAATTGGAAGCAAACTACTTTGATAAGGATCATTTTGGATGTATTTGAGTGCAAATTGGAGCAAAATTGGAGTTGGAATTCATTGAAAGAATTGTGGAAATCGAGTCATGTTCACTCTTTTGTCCATAACTTTTGACTCGATGCTGATATTGGTTTGATTCCAGCGGTATTGGAAAGTAGGCTTGAAGAGCTTTCCACCGATAGGTTGCATGGCCCAAGGCGAGTTGTATTCTGAGAGATATGGGCTTCGCAAGTTGGCCCAGTCTGCCAGGAACTTCTTACGCGCACGCGGTTGTGACAATTTCGGCCATTTAATGATTTATTTGGTTTCCTTATCTTGTAATTTGGTTTTCTACTAGTATTAGGAGATATGACTATATATTAGAGGATTTCTAATTAGGTTTCTCTCTAGTTTTATGATCTAGTTTGTTTCTATTGTTACTTTGGAGATTCAAGACTCAAGCTTTCATATTCATCTTCAATCCAATAAGTCTTATCCTCTTCTTTTCTCTTTATTATTATTTTAATTATGCTTTCCATTATATTTATTGCTTTTATTGCCATGATTAGTGAGTAGTCTTTTTATCTAGGATTAAGTTGAGCCCTAGTATTGATTGATCATGTAAATTATTCTCTAATTCCCATGTTATTGATTTATATGTTTAGGGTTTGATAAGATTGTTGTTATTATCAATTTTGCATCATGATTTAGTCCTAGTTTTATATTATCAACAAAAGTTGGAGTTAAGATTAGGAATATTTATTTGATGTTAAATTGTTATTTTATTAATTGAGTTCATCAACGAAAGTTGGGTCTTAATTTAGATAATCTAGTCATTGATTTGAATTCTTTCATGAAAATAGGTGAGAACTAGAATTGGGAATTATTTGACATTGGTTCTTAATGCTTCTAATTATGCGTGTAAGTCATGAAAATAGGAGACATGCATGTTAGTTAGGCCTTTTGCTATCACGAAAGTGAGCTCTAGGTATTGAGGAATGACCGAGTCATAAGGGAATGTCAATCTCACCTAAGCTATAATTGAATAACTGGGATGTGAGTTATATTTTGATCAATTCATATTAGTGGTGATGCTTAATCTTAGTGTTTTAATTATCATATTTATTGAGTTTGTCATATTTTGTTATTAGTTTAGATATTAGTTTATAGATTCTCCTTGATATTTGGATTGTGTAGCTATTTCATAGTCTAAAATCAACGAGTGTTTAGTCTTAACCTCCCTGACTTCGACCCGTATGTGCTACGACACCGTTCACTGGCGGTATTAAAATAAAACCCTAACAAGTTTTTGGCGCCATTGCCGGGGGAGGTAACGGATTAGAATTAGTTTGATTATAGATTTAATAGACTACACTTGTATATATTTTTATTTTCTTTTGTACATAACTTTTTCTTTTACTTTTGTATACATTTCTTCCCTTTCACCGTTCATGGAGTCATATTATCACTATAATGGGGACAATTCTATTGATAGGGCCAATGGTTATAATTATTTGGATTCTCATGTTTCTTATTTTGACAATTCGTGTCAATATACTCCCAATTTTTGCATGAGTTCTAATCAATTACCCGATATGTTTTGCGATCCCCATACCCATGCTAGTAATGCCAAAGCAATTTTTTATTTTCCGCAATATGAGAATGAAGCGTTTTGGAAATACTATCATAGACTTGGTGATTCTCTTTAACCTAATCATGGTTATGAACAATGGGATATGTGCCTAGTGGTTTATGAGGGGTTAAATAAAGAAACTAGGATAATGGTAGACTTACTGTCTAATGGAGGATTTCTATCTCGATCTCCTGATTATTGTTGGGGTTTAATTACGTGGTTGGCTAGAGATTCTTATGAGTGGGAGATGTTTTCATATGCTAGACCAATTCCATAAACATTTTCCACTCCTTCACCTCAAAATTACACTACAACACCTCCATATAATTCTAATTGTTGCTCTACTTCTCATGATATTTCTTCATGTGATGTGACATTAGTAAATGATTTTGACCCCTCTCCCCAATATGACTGTCAATCTGCTCAAAAGTCTAGTTTCCAACCATATATTTATGATAATGATGATGAGGGTTGGAAAGAACTTGAAAATTATGGGGATGATTATCAAATTACGGAGAAGATCGATGTGAAGAACATTTGGAATGAGGAGCAACCCTTGGTTGAAAATCCTTGATTGGAGGAGTCTATAGATGAGATTGAGGTTATTCATGAGTCTTTATCGGGTCCACCAACTGTTTTTGAGTCTCATGTTCCTTTCTCTAAAAAAATTGACCTTATTCCTTCTTCCCCTGTATTATATCCCCCATCGTTCCCTATTTCTCCCAATTTGAATGACTCTTGTGATCATGTAACTGATGTACATTTAGTTTTTATTCCTTTTGAGTCATGTAAAAAAGACCAGCGATTTTTCTTTTTCTTACTCTTGTAAATATAACTTTTATTTTGATTTTCCTTTTTCTAGGTTTAGTAGATTTTTAGGACTAGTCTATTTTCTCTTTCCTTTTCACTCCTATATAACATGCTCTGAGATGTTTGCAGGGACATATGATAAGCTTCTTAGAGCGCTGAACTGTTCTGCATTAGTTTACTGATTTTACATGGTCGTGCGAGACCTTTATAAATTTGCGCTCCCAGGAGGCAACCCGAGTTTTCACTTTAATTTATTTTCTTTATTTTTTATTTTTTTGATGGGTTGGTTTGTGTGCTCCCAGGTGGAATTTGAGATTGGAGAGAGATTTTGAAAAAAAAAAAAAAAAAGAAAAGAAAGAACCGAGTAGCAACGCAACAAGAAAGACCGCGGGTTGGCCGTGGTCTACATCCCCACGCCACGGGGTGCTCGTGGTCTCTACTGTGCAACCCACAACAAAATAGGAGAAGAAAGAGAATAAGCGGGGCAGCAGTTACAACCACGGCCAGGCCGTGGGCTTTCCTTTCACGCGAAGCCTGGCCCGTGGTCTCCTCCCCTGCGTCACACAAACCACCTCTACACCATCACCTTCCTTTACCACCAGCTTCCCCTCCGTTCAGGCCAGCGCGCAGCCGCTCCCAATTCGCCTCCGACCACTCACAACAGCCCCCAGCCACCTGCAAACCTCCAGCGCTACCATCACCTCCGTTCATCAACCCCAACAGCCGCTAACCCTGCTCCTGCGGACCCCCAATCCCCTCCTGTCTCCTTGTCGTGTCTGCGTCACCTCTTCTCCGTTTCCTCTTCTTTCCCCTCATCTCTCTTTTCTCGTTCTTCTGTTTCTTTCCTATCTTCTTTTCCTTTTTGTGTTTTTTTTTTAATTATTCTATTTTTACTTTACCTCTTTAATGAGCACCTAATTCCATTTTTTCCCCTTTCTTTAATGGAAGGTTGTAGCGAGATCCGTGCAAGTCGGCTACAAATTGAGTCAAGTTGATGCTCTTGATATTCCTTTCAGATTTTTGCTTGGATTGTTGTTTGAGATGCTTGACGGATTCTTGTGACTACTTTCATTTGATGGGTCGTTTTTGGGATTTGTGTGGTATTTTAATGGTGAACTATGATCTTGGTGGTCAATGATTGTTGGGGTTCATATGTGTTTCTTCTCTAATCGTGTTTCTTACAGTGCGGACACTGCAAATTTTAGCTTGGGGGAGGAATATTCTATCCTTTATTGCTTTCTAGTGTAGATTTTATTGCTTTCTTTGGTTATTGCACGGTTTGTACCGCTTACTAGGAGTGGGAGTTTACGTGTAACCAAAATAAATTATACTGCTTTCTTAGTTGCATCAGCATATTAGATTTCATCTCATGTTAGTTGCATCTATGGGACTATTGCTAGCACTATTTAAGAACCTTGTTGATATCCTTACTACGGTCTTAAGCGTAATCCATCCCATTCATGATTCTTCATAGCATAATTGTATAGTGATTGATTGCTTGTGGTAAGATTGGTTGATCTCTCTCAAGCTTGATTTAACCTTACTGTTTAGACATTTTAACCCAAGTGAGCTTTTGTGCCTATAAACTGACGTATCTGTGTCAGTTATGTTCTTTCATGTGTGATTAGTTCCTCATTTGTTGCATGCATCTTGACTTTGACTTGATACTCTTTGACACTTGACTTTATAAGCATTTAGATATGATTGAGGCGTACTTTTCATTGTTCTGAGCTCCCAGAGATATTTTATTTTCATATATATTATCCTTTCTCTAGCCCCGCTGAGCCTTTCCTGACTTTGTTATGAATTAATACCTACATTACAAGCCTTAAGCCTTTTATGATTTCTCTACCCAAGCCTTTCTAAGTGGAGTAGCATTAAAGTTTAGGTTTTGAACTTGTGTTTGTGGTTTTGTGGAAATTATTGGAATGAGATATGTTGAAAGGAAGCTGCCTGAAATAGTGAGAAAGTGCAAAATGAAAAGAATGGTGAAAAAGTTGTTAAAAAGTACTTCTGAAAAAAAAATGAAAAGATTGAATTAAAAGGTCAATGAAATTGGTTGGAGTTGATAAAGATGGGTACTCTTTTGATTTAATGGTAATGTGTTGTTGAACTTCTAGTAGAAGTTTTTGTGACGCTTTGCATCTAATGGCCATAGATGTTAAGTGTTGTTTTCTCCACTAGTTGGCTTTTATCACCACATTTCCAAATACAATTCCTACCCATAACCTCAGCCCCATTACAACCCTTGAAAGTCCTCATGATCTTTTTGCATTATAATTTTGAGTGAAAAGTGAATCGATAGTCAAAGTTAAAGAGTAAATGTTTAATCTGAGTCGACATGTAGGTGGAGAGTCATTAATTTTACCATAAACACATGAGAGTATGAGTGCACATGACTAAAGTGAGGTCTCTCATGTTTGGTTAAGTTCAGCTTGGGGGAGATGGTATGTGGTATGTTAAGAGAGTTAATTGATTGCATTACATGACGTGCTATGCGGCTTTGCTTGAGAATGTTTCTATGCTTGGTTCGTGTAGTAGTTGTATCTCTCGTGTTCTCAATTGTATGCTTGGCCCTATCGTAGTCCCATTTTATAGGGTGTCTTTCTTTTCCAATGTCTATGTCTAATTGCTTGAGGACAAGCAATGGTTTAGCTTGGGGGAGTTTGATGTGTCGTATTTCTATATAGATTTTAGGTGCATATAGGTTGCATTATAGGAGCATTTAGAGGCTTTATAGTTCATAATTGCATACTATTACTTAATCTGCGAAATATTACTCCTTTTGCGTGTTTTTTGTATTCTTTGATTAATTTCAGGTATTGAAAACATAATTGGAGTGTTATTGAACAAGCTTGAGTAATTAGGAGCAATTGGAAGCAAACTACTTTGATAAGGATCATTTTGGATGTATTTGAGTGCAAATTGGAGCAAAATTGGAGTTGGAATTCATTGAAAGAATTGTGGAAATCGAGTCATGTTCACTCTTTTGTCCATAACTTTTGACTCGATGCTGATATTGGTTTGATTCTAGCGGTATTGGAAAGTAGGCTTGAAGAGCTTTCCACCGATAGGTTGCATGGCCCAAGGCAAGTTGTATTCTGAGAGATATGGGCTTCGCAAGTTGGCCCAGTCTGCCAGGAACTTCTTACGCGCACGCGGTTGTGACAATTTCGGCCATTTAATGATTTATTTGGTTTCCTTATCTTATAATTTGGTTTCCTACTAGTATTAGGAGATATGACTATATATTAGAGGATTTCTTTTTCCTCTCTAGCTTTCTCTCTAGTTTTATGCCCTAGTTTGTTTCTATTGTTACTTTGGAGATTCAAGACTCAAGCTTTCATATTCATCTTCAATCCAATAAGTCTTATTCTCTTCTTTTCTCTTTATTATTATTTTAATTATGCTTTCCATTATATTTATTGCTTTTATTGCCATGATTAGTGAGTAGTCTTTTTATCTAGGATTAAGTTGAGCCCTAGTATAGATTGATCATGTAAATTATTCTCTAATTCCCATGTTATTGATTTATATGTTTAGGGTTTGATAAGATTGCTGTTATTGTCAAATTTGCATCTTGATTTAGCCCTAGTTTTATATTATCAACGAAAGTTGGAGTTGAGATTAGGAATATTTATTTGATGTTAAATTGTTATTTTATTAATTGAGTTCATCAACGAAAGTTGGGTCTTAATTTAGATAATCTAGTCATTGATTTGAATATTCCCATGAAAATAGGTGAGAACAAGAATTGGGAATTGTTTGACATTGGTTCTTAATGCTTATAATTATGTGTGTAAGCCATGAAAATAGGAGACATGCATGTTAGTTAGGCCTTTTGCTATCACGAAAGTGAGCTCTAGATATTGAGGAATGACCGAGTCATAAGGGAATGTCAATCTCACCTAAGCTTAATTGAATAGCTGGGATGTGAGTTATATTTTGATCAATTCATATTAGTGGTGATGCTTAATCTTAGTGTTTTAATTATCATATTTATTGAGTTTGTCATATTTTGTTATTAGTTTAGATATTAGTTTATAGATTCTCCTTGATATTTGGATTGTGTAGCTATTTCATAGTCTAAAATCAACTAGTGTTTAGTCTTAACCTCCCTGAGTTCGACCCGTATGTGCTACGTCACCGTTCACTTGCGGTATTAAAATAAAACCCTGACAATGGTCACCATGAAAGCTAGACATGTAATTGAAAGGAACATAAGGCAGTATTGTCGATTATTCTGAGCAAGAACTTCTCGAAATTTAGAAAACAATTATGAATAATTTTAATTTTGGATTAGCGTATGAAAAGTAGGTTCGAAAGAGAGGATAAAAATTAAGGAAAGCCATCAAATTTGAGGAGCTTCACGGTTATGGCGGAAACATAAATTCGAAGCACTAAATTTGTTCTTGAAATTAAATCGCAGTAGAATTACAAAATTCAAATACCTTTTAACAACAAAGAGTGGGCCCCTGAACATCCTTGTGACTCGTAATTGAAGAATTTAATAGAAAGAAATTAGAAAATTTAAAAAGAGAAAAATCAAGAACAAAAGAGATGAAGAAGAAGGATGACGAACCCATTGATTTTGACCCGTCTTGAACGCGTACAAGGCAACATGAGGAGATGTGAGAAGAATATCTTAAATGCAAAGATCAAATCGTTGAAGAATCGTGAAATCATTTCTCGATTGGTTGAAGAAACCCTAAACTATTACGGTTTGCAAGGGGGAAGTGAAGAGACGGGGAGAGGGGAGAGAGAGTAAAAGTGAAAAGTGGCGTAAGAGTCTAAGAGAGGTGAGGAGAGAGAGTAAAAGAAGAAGACAAAACATGCGTCTTAGATTACTCAAGTGATGTAGGAATTGAGATTCACCAAAATCTTAGGAATATTGAATTTCATGCTTTTATTACTCAAAACACTATTGAATTCTCGCAATAGGTGAACTTCCTACTTTTAAAAGGTTATGAATTTCCCTTTATTTTTTTCCATTCTATTTTTTTGGCATTTTCTAATGTAGTTGTTTGAATTTTTGGAGACGCTAAATGTGTTACCAAAACTTTCTCCTCATTTCAAATCAAACCAAACCGAAATTAATTCGGTTTTCACATTTCAAATCCAAATCCAAACCAAAATTTAACACAAACCAAACCAAACGGAAATCTATACAAATATATTAAAAGGCATTCCGAAGCAAGTCTACACGCCACGTGGCACTATCCCTTTGGTTGTTTCGTTCCATGTCATCAACATACGTTAAAAAAATTAGAAACATGTTTCGTAGAATATTCGACCACGTGACCTCAAGTTAATATAGTAAACTTCTAACCAATGAACTATGCTATATTAGATGCTCTATTTTGACATGAAAAATTTTATAAAACCAAAACCAAACCGTATAATGAAAATCGAACTTTTTTTAATGATGTAAATAATTGTTTTGCAAATATGACAAATACTATGAAAGTATAAAGTATAAATCCTCTAACATGAAAAATTACTTAAAATCTCAACCAAAGTTTGAAATTGAAGTAAAAATAATGAAAAAAGATAAAATAAAATACACTGATTTTCATCGGTTCTTTTTTCCCTTGAGAGATTCGATGGCGCAATTGTGAGACTCGAGATCGAGAGATTGACCGAGGAGAGAAACGAACCGGAGAGAAATGCGGGGAGAGAGAGAGAGTGATTGAGTGAGGAGATAGAGAAACGACAAGGAGGACTGGGGAGTTAGATTACCCACTTAGGTTTATTAGGGTTTAATAAAAATGGGCTTATATATCCAAGGCCCATATAGTGATAGAAATATGAAAAGTTTGGTTCGGTTCGGTTTTTTATAGGATTTTTGGTTGTATAAAATCCAAAATTCATCTTGTATTGTAAAAATGCCAAAAGTAAAAAGAGCAATATCCATACTTCCTCCGTATCAAATCAAATGCAACAGTTTCTAAAAATGGTTGTTTCAAATTAAATGCAACAATTTTCTTCTTTCTATTTTTGGTAAAGATTTTGAGTGTGAAATTACTTAAATACCCTTACTAAACCTAATTAACCTTTTTTTTCCTTTTTTTGGGGTAAGAAAAAAAGACATTAGAAGGCCCTCCTGGCGAGGGGAACTCCTAATGCGTCGGATACAAGTATAGGGGAGAGGGAGGAATGATTACAAGGAAAAATAGAAAAAGAGTCGGAAACTAGGTGGCCAACATCGGCAATCCAATCGGGCAAAGACGGTTTGCTTCTCCGAAAATATGGTTGATATTCCAATGCTGAAATTGATTCGGGAGGAGGTGAATGTCTTCTACAATATGGGAAAGTTGCCAAGGAGGAGCCCAAATCTTTTTGACAACGTTGACGATCAATAAGTTGTCACCTTCAATGAGTAAGGATTTAATATTGTTGTGAAGGGCTAACGAAATACCCTGTGGAGGGCCATGGCTTCGCCATAAATGAAGAGGTAGAGCCCAAGTTGTAGGCGCAAGCATGAATAAGGGAGTCCGAGTGATCTCGAAAAATGACACCAGCTGCAAGGCAGACAACCACGAACGGAACCATCGAAATTAAGTTTGAGATGAGTGGTGGGAGGTGGCTCCCGGGCGACCGACAGAGGGGAATGATGGGGGGGAACGGGAAGGGGGTTGTGCTCCCGTAGTGGGAGATCCGTGTGTGAGATGGAAATCTAGACATACTCGAGTTTGCCACTCATGGTGAGCAAATTTTGCTTTGTGGAGGACCCGATGTGCGTTCCATGTCTCATTTGAGAAGGTAATGGAGTTTCGCTCTTTCCATATACTCCAAAGGAGATAAATGAACTTTGGCGATTTTTATTTGTTTTAAACAAATCTAAAAACCGATGGAGTGATTGGGAGGTAGGCGGGGGCCTAACCAATGAGACAACTCAGCCCGATTCCAAAGCGAGAGGAGGAAGGGCGGTGAAGAAAAAGATGGTCTATAGTTTCGAGACGCGAGTTGCGGAGCGGGCGGATATTGGAGGGAATAATTTGCCTTGTAAAAAGAATATCACGAACACTAATGCTATTATGACAGATTTGCCATAGAAAAATTTGGAGTTTCGGGGAAATATCTATTTTCCAAATCCATCGGAAGGGCCGAGAGAATTGAAGAGGGAAGGTCATGCGCAAGCCGGTGGTCGTTTTAAGCGAGAAAAGGCCATTTGATGACAAACCCCAGACAGGTGAGTCTAGAAGGTCATTTAGAGGAAGTGGAATCCCTTTTACCTTAGAGATGAGATCCGGGGTAAGGAGAGTTTGCAATTTTTGGATTTCCCAAGAGCGATTAGGGAGAATAAAATGTGCTAGTCTAAGATTGAGGTCTAAATTAAGGTGATTTAGCTGTAATGATTCAATGAGATTAGAGTTATGGAGCCAATTGTCAAGCCAAAAAAATTGACTTGCCATTCCCGATTTTCCATCTAATCCCTTTGCGAAGGATCTCATTTGGGCTAAAATTTTTCGCCAAATAAAAGAATCAGTAGGCTTGGGTTGATATTCGAAGAAGGATAGAGTGGAGAGATATTTTTCTTTAATTAATTTACCCCGGAAACTGGGGAAACGGAGAGAGCAAATGCCATCCTAATTTAGCCGAGAAAAGCTTTATTTAGGGGGCTTGTTACGTGGAGACCAAGCCCACCAAGAGATTTAGGGCGACAAACCGTTTTTCAAGAGATTAGTGGGGTGCTATTTTTGTCTTTATGTTGGTTCCAAAAAAATTCCGGTGAAGGGAGTCAAGGGACGAACAAATATTTTGGGGAGGAGGGTAGAAGAGCAAGAGTAGGCGGGTAAGGCTTCGAGGTTAGATTGGATAAGGGTGTGACGCCCGCTTTAGACAAAAAACCATTTTCCCAATCTTGCAAACGTTTTTGAGTTTTGTCAAAAATATGACGATAGTCTTGTTTGGTTGGCCTTTGAAAGAGGAGAAGTAAACACCCAAATACCGCCCAACAAGGAGTTTGGAGTCATGCTTTGAAATAACGGCAATTGAATGTTTCTTTGAGTTAGGGGATTTTCTTAGAAAAAATAAGAGATGATTTGTAAAAGTTAACAAGTTGACTCAAAGTTGACAAAAGTCATTCAATATAGATTTAAGATGGTTGCGGGCGGAGGATTTGGCTTTGCGAGAAAAGGAGAATATCATCGGCAAACATTAAACAAGGAATTAACGTGCCACGAGGGCAAAGTTTAATACCTAAGCCCGAATTAGGTTTTTGACTTTCTTTGAAGAGCTTTTGGATAAGGATATCCATACAAAGGATGAATAAGTACGGCGAGAGAGGGTCACCTTGACGTAAACCACGTGATGGTCGGAACCAAGTGGTGGTAGAACCATTAACTTTTAGTGAGTATGACACATTAGTAACACACTCTTTAATCCAAAGAGTCCATTTTGGGGGAACCCTAACGCTTTAAGGGCTTCCCATAAGAAGTCCCACTCTATTCTATCGTCTGCCTTTTCCATGTCGAGTTTTAAGGCACACCAGCCCACTTTCTTTGGATGATTTCGAAAGATAGTTAAAATCTCTTGAACAATCAAGATGTTGTCATGTATGGAACGGTCCCAGGAGTGAAAGCGTTTTGGAGGGGGAAATGCCCTGTTGCATTAGAGGACAAAGGCATTTCACTAAAAGCTTAGAAATGGCCTTATACATTGTATTAATTAGGCGATAGGTCGAAAATGATTAGGGGTCTCGAGTAATCTCTTGCTTTGGAATAAGAGTAATGATTGTATGATTGAGTGACGGAGGGAGCTTGCCATGAAAAAAGAAGCTCTTAACTAACCTTTCTTATGTTGAACTAATATGGACTAAAAAATCGATTAAAACCTTTGGCTTAGTTAATGATTTCCACCAAATTTCCCACCTCACTCTTCAACATTCAACTACCAACCAACATTTATGATCAAATTAAAACTGATCATAGATGTTCATCACAAACCCCCCACCCCATAACCCCGATTTCCACTAGTAGAATAAATGCTTATTCTTTGGGTTTGGTATTGCTTTGCGGTTTTACCCATACGCAACAATATATCGCGTAAAAAGAAAGATAAAATATAAAATAAAAGATATTCTTTGCGGTTTCGGCCTAAAACCGCAGCAATATAATATCAACATAAAAAAATTTGAAAAAAATTGAATATTTGACCATACATATTCTTTGCGGTTTTTGTCAATAACCGCAAAGCAATATATTAAAATAATATTAAAAAATAATATTTTAATATATTGCTTTGCAGGTTCTTGCTAAAAACCGCAAAGAATATCATTAAAAAGAATATAAAACCCATCTGTTAGGGTTTTTTTCCCACTATCCCTCTCTCAACCTCACACGCCTCTCTCTCTCATCCATCACCTCCCACCTCTAACCTCAGCCGTTTTTCAAACCTCCTCTCTCCTCTCACCTCTAACCTCTTCGACCCTCTCATCTCATTCGTTCTTCTCTCTTTCAGCGTTCTTCATCTTCATCATCATTTTCTCTTTTTTTTTTTTTTTTTAAATGCGGAAATTCCGTTTTTTTTTTTTTGTCGTTCCCCATCACTCGTTCTTCATCTTCGGATCTCGAGGTTGGTCGTTCGTTGCTCCTCAACCGGGCGAACGGAACATTCTTTCTCTCCTCGTCGCTCGCTCGTCCTTCGCCGGCCATCGTTGGTCTCCTTCGTCCTTCGCTCGTCCTTCGCCACACATCGAGAAACGGTTCGTTGGTCTCCTTCGTCGGCCTCCGTTGGTCTCCTTCGTCGGCCTCCATTCGTCTCCTTCGTCGACGCTCAGACCAACGGTTCATCTCCTTCCCGGCGCCGTTTACCAGATCTGCACCAACATATTTTTTTTTTTCTTATTTTTTTTTTTTTTAGTTTAGATCATGTTTAGGATTTCTATTTTTTTTGTTTTTACTTTTTTTTAATGAATTATTTTAGAGTTTCTATTTTAGTTTAATTTCCATTTTGATTTTGTAATGAATATGATATTTTAGTTTTTGGTATTGGTTATATTTTTCAGATTTGGTGTGTTTCATAGTTTCATTTCTTATAATATCAAATGTAAATACGGTAGTTATGGGCTTTATTAATTCATTTGATGTTTGAATGAATTTCAAAAATCTGGTTGTGCGGTTTTCTTTGTGAAAATGTTGCGTGGGTGAAGTATGACATTAGAAATATATGAATTTTTTAAAAAAAAAAATAAACAACCTATTGCTGATGTTGTTTGGTAAAAACAGCAGCAATAGGTTGCTTTTTTTTTATTATTATTATTATTAACACTACCTATTGCTGCGGTTTTGGGTAGGAACCGCACTATTGCTGCGGTTTAAAACCGCAGCAATATATAATTTACCTATTCTGCCCCTTTATTGCTGCGACGAAAACCGTCGCAATAGGCCACTTAATGACCGCAGCAATAAGCATTTATTCTACTAGTGTTCCCATCTCTCCTCACCCGATTCTCACTCTTCCTCTTCTCTCTCCTCTTCTTCTTCTCTCTGTGTCTGGATCTTCTTCTCTCTCATCATCTTCTCACTAAAATTCATCAATGGTAAACACACAACCATTAACTGATGCAGCTTTTGCTGCGAAAACGAAAAGGAAAATGATAATTTGCGAGAGATCTTGCAAATTCAATTTCCGACGAATCTCCTTATGCATGGAAACTTTTTACTCCCGCGAAGCTTCGAATTGGCTAAGCAAAAAAATCACTAAAAGCGTTAGAGAAGGTCATGAAAAGCTGAGAGAAAGAGGAAGAAACGAAATTGGCGCGAGAAGAAGTTGTTTTTTAACACCCCCACTGGTAAGTCCCATATCTCTAAACCTAGATGTAGGGTTTTACGCAAGAAGATTTCGGGGAAAGGGGGTCAAAATTATTGAACCTAATTCTGAGGAGGAAAGAAAAAAAATAGGGCAAACCCCATCAACAGACCTCCGATAGTGTGCGCATTAATGGCGGTGGGTTGTAATGAACATTCTGCACCCCAAAGAAAGGGGAAAGAGAAGATTCATGAGGTGAAGATGGAGGTTGACAGTGAAGAGGAAGAAAAACAGGGGGCTTCCTTGTGAGGAGATGTGTGGTGTGGAAAAGTGAATTTGCGAGAGGGGGACTTGCCATGATCTGTTCATGGAGGATGATGATGGGACCATGCGTCTGTTCAAAGTTTATGAGGACTATGAGGAGGACTTCGATGATGAAGGTCATGAAATCCCTATGAGACCCTATCATGAAGGGGAGGATTTGGATCTAATAGAGCATGCATTCCTATTGTTGCGCAAAGGAACTCAAAAGAGTTCCTGAGGTTTTGTTATCTTCTCTATTCGCTTTTTAATTCAGTCTGTGATTATGAATATTTGGTGGCTTGTGATGATTTATGTCGATTCTATCAACAAAAAATGTGATTATGATGTGTTGGTGTCTTGTGATGCTTTGTGATTATGATGTGTTGGTGTCTTGTGATGTATGTTGCCTATTCTGTGAACATTACATTGTGGTGATGCTTTGTGCCCACCTCTGTTATGAGTCCCCTGTTATGCTGTTGGTCAAAATTGTTGTGATGCTTTGTGATTATGATGTGTTGGTGGCTATCAATGTGTTTTGCCTATTCTCATCAACATTAAATTGTGGTCATGCTTTGTGCCCAGTATTTATTATGAGTCCCCGTGATGCTACATAAAGAAATTGTTTTGATGCCTCTGAATTAGAATTTGGACTCTTGATTAACTATCATGCTTTCTGTAAATGGAATTTGGGTTGGTTGGTTGCTTGATTGGTTGGTTGGTTCCCTAAAATTGGTTTCATGGATGGTTTATGTTGAAAGAAGTTGGAATTTTTGTTGGTTGGTTGGTTGGTTGGTTGGTTGGCCAAAATTGTCCCTCTGTTGGTTGGTTGCTTGCTAGATTAAAATGAGTCCTTTTACATCTCAATGAACATATGTGAGAGATAATAGTCACAACTAATGCAAATGATGAAGGGACTCAACATATCACATTACCCATGCTCCGGGCTCCAAGTTTGAATGCACTTTGTGCTTCAACTTGTTGAGGTATCAAGCATGGGTCATGTGATGATGATTATGTTAATCCCTGATGCATTAAAGAAGTCAAATGATGTTGAGTTAACATTTAAATGTTTTGTCTGCCATATACAACTGGTGTTGAGAGTTCCCATTATCCTGATCTCAGTTGAACATAAAATTGAACTACACATAACAAGGAAACTTAATTACCATTAACTTCAAAAGATGCATTACATTACATGAATGCCTCATCACTTACATATTTATACAAAAGACACATAACCAGAACATCTTTATGTTCCTTATACGCAAAAAGTTGTCTATACACAAAAAATGTCATGATGTTCCTCCTTATACTTAGTCTCCGGCTAGGTGTAACGATCATCATTATGGATGGGCATGGGTCCAGGACCCTACCCGGACCCTAATTTAAGAGTCTGGGTCCAACTTTTTCAGACCATAAGGGTCCAAGTCCGGGTCCGGGTCCAAGTAAATTTTTTAGGGTCTGGGTCCGAGTCTTGATATTTTAGACCCACCCCCGATCCTTAGACCCTAAAAATATTTAATATATAAATTTAACTTTTTTTTTTTAAAAACAAAATGAATTCTTAAACTAAAACACCAATCCATTAACTTTGAAAACCTATTTCCTAAATCCTACCCTAGCCAGTAGCCACAGCACTGCAGCAGTTCTCAACTTCCAAATTCTAGACTTCAAAAAGCCTTATTTCAGCAATTTTTGATAATTTCAGCTTATTGGGTTTGAAGCCTATCTTTGATTTTGCAAACGTGAAAAGGCGTTATCTTTAATTATGGTACGCAACTCTTCTTCTTTTTTGGTTAATTTTGAGTTTTTCCTGCTTCATTCAATTGCAGTTAGCCATTATAACTAAAGTTCTAAAAGATTATATAACTTTGCGTTTTGAGCTTCTGGGTTTTTATGGTTTCCAATAATAATAAGTACTGACAATTTATTTCTATGGGTTTAAAAATTGAAATGTGTAATTTATGTTGATGAAATGATATTTTGGCAAAAATAATGCTGAAAATTTGGCAAAAATAAAGAAATAGGCATGGACCCTAGACCCTACAGACCCTTAGGGTCTGGGTCCGGGTCCAATTTTCCTGCACCCTTAGGGTCCGGGTTCGTAAAAAAATTAGGGTCCAGTTTGGACCCGACTCTTGCCCATCCCTAGTCATCATTACTTGCATCAATGTTCAAAGAAAATTGCATTGGTAAATTACCTAATCTGCATCCACTTCCTCCCCTTCATTGAAGTAGTGCACATTAGAAAATATAGGAACCTCCCTTTCATTAAGGTACTTAACTGCCTCATCAAGTAGTGATTGTTCCACCTCAACATTCTCTGGCAATTTCCTAATTCTCTGTAAATGTGCTTTTCAATGATGAGGATTCTTGTAATTATTACCCCCTTTGTCTTTCAAAATCTCAGTCATCACATATTGTAACTGTAACCATGCAAGCTTAATCTTTTGTGTGTCATATAAGTCATAAGCATCTTGAACTCTTGTTATAAGTTCATCTACATTCTGTGGAAATGACTGATTTTGAATTGATTAAAGAGCCCTAAATAAACATAAATCTAACAAGTTGAGATTAGGAGATTGAGGTGGTTGATTTACCAGTTGTATGTTGAACCCATTCTGTGTTGCAGCTTCTTTGAATTCCATATCATCATCTGATATGTGTGGTCTAGCATTATCTTGCTGCAATTGAATGTTTCTTGGTAAATAGGCAGGCCAGTTTTGCATAATGCTTGGTATGATATTGTCAATAAGCATTCTTCTGATGACTTCTTTTGTGACTGACTCAACTTGCTTTGTTTCAATAGTCCTTGCTTCCCTGTTGCAACTTCTTTTCTTTGCTCTGACATAATGAACAAAAGGGTAGATTCCATACTTGCCATCATTAATTTCAATTCCATTTGAGTCATAAATTGGCCTCCCAATAACACCCATGAACATGATTTTTATCCTAAACCTCTTTGATTGCCAACACCTATATATGTCATCCTCAAAAGGTAAGTAATAAAATCTCCTCATTTCAGGGTTTAAGTAGAATTATTTCTCATCAATATGTATCACATTTTGCATGTCCATGAAGATTGGTTTTATTGTTGGTGTAGGAGGATAAATATGGCCTAAAACCCACTTCATTCTTGTCAACTTGTGTGCCTCTGTGACTCTTGGGTGGGTACTTGATGTGTGTGACCTTAATTTACCCCTTTTCAACAACCTGTAAACAGTGCAATGAGGTATTTTCAGTGCTCCTGTAAATCTTCTAATTGTGGTTTTAAGATGTAGGGGCAAAGATTGTAAAAAATCATCACCATAATGCTTAGGTTTCCTCCCACATCTACCATATCTCTTGTGCATAACATCTATTGCATGACCTTCTGATCTTTGTTTCATTTCATCTTTGTAGATTCTATTTATAGTGCTCTTATGCACACCTACTTCCCTTGCAAGTTTGCTTTGAAACCCCCATTTCATTACTCCATTCTCATTTAGAAGTAGGTTATCTACAATTAGTCTTCTTTGTGCTAGTGTGAGATTTGATTTGTGTCTTGTAATTATTGCTTTGAGTTGTGCTTCTTCCTGTGCTATTTCTTCTTCCTCATCTTCTATGTCTTCCTGTAGCTCAAAATCTTCCCATAGTAGCTGCTCAATAGAGAAGAATCTTAGATCATCAACTTCTCCATCCTCCATGCTTACTGCAAGATGGACTAATCGATTTTTTTTTTTTTTTTTTTGGTTTTTTTTTTTGCTGTACAAACTGATGTGGAAATCTGATTTTAATTTGGTGTTGTGTGTGCAAGTGCCATGTATAAATGGTGGTTTTTTTGTAAACAATGGAACGGTTTAAGGTAGGAGAAGAAGAGGAGAGAGAAAGATCTTATTTGGTTGTAAATGGTAGTTTATGGTCCTTATTTTGTAAACAAAGGGCTATTTAAATGGTAATGTTTAAAAGTTTTTGGCTCCAAAATGCGAAATTTTGGAGCGAAAGTTGTTTGGAGCCAAAAAGGACTCCCACAAATTGCGGTCCCCACAGCCCCCCAATCTGTACGCACAATTCCCCCTTTATTTTTTTGGCCACTTTCTCTATCACTTATTAACATACCCACCGCCTTAAACTTTTGCATTAATCTCACCCTAACAAATTTTGCCTCAGTAGTCAGTGTCGATGGGATTGTTGCATTTAATTTGATACGATAAGGAGGAAGTATATATATTTTTTTGAGGTAAGATGAAGGGGAGTCGGCTTGAGAGAATATAGGAAAATCCTCATCAAAAATTATAAGATTTGAATCACTATGTCATTACTCCACCATCTCAACCTCGTAAGACGAGCAATATATTGTTTCAATTTTTTTTTTGGGTTCTCCCTCATTCACAACATATCTTAATCTCCTCTAGAGGACTCCTTTGTTTCCCGCCAGAATCAGAAAAGAAATAAGCAGAGGAGCTCAGAAGACAAAGAGTATTTAAAAAAAGCGCGAGAGAGAGAGAGAGAAGAGTCTGTAGTCTGTAGTCTGTAGCCTGTAGCCTGTAGCCTGTAATGGATGGCGGCAATGGAGAAAGCATAGTGATGAAAATGAATGGAAGTGATTCTGCAATCGAACAGCCTTATAGTTATTGTGATGTTGAGCAGATATGGCCTCTATACTTTCCGCAAAATCAGCTCACTTTCCAAGATTGGAGATACCTTCTCATTTCTAAGCTTTCTTGTTTCTTCGCTACTCCCCGCGCTAACCATCTCGTTTCTCAGGTTTTCCTTTTTTTTTTTTTTTTTCCTAATCAAGCTTTGCAGTTGTAATTGTGCCCTAATTTTTTTTGAGGTTCTTCAATGATTTCAACTGAGTTTTATTCACTACTTGCTTCTTTTGTGTATTCAATTATTAAAATTTTGGAGTATATATTCCATCAGAGTTGTGAAAACATTGACTATTTTAGCAGCATGTAATGTTTTTTCATATGGTTATACCCGAATATTGATTGATTTCACTATATAATGTTTTTATCTATCTCTTTATGAATCTTTGATCCATGTGTTTTGGGAGTCAACTGCTGTCTCATACTCCTGCTCCCTATTTTAGTTCGCATTCTTCAACTTGATTTCTGCTATATTTGAATGACACATTTTGAGCCTGTAGGTTGTCATTCCTACCATTACAATGAGCATAGCATCTGTTATTAAGAACTTTTCAATGTGCAGTTCCGGTGCTTCTTGATAATGGTTCTGGAGCATTTTGTTTTATTAGTTGATACACAATTTGATCTTTGTAATGAGATGCAATGATGGTTTATTACGGATTTGTAGAATAAATAACAATGGGCTACATCACACATGTCATGCTCATAGCAGTATCGGAATGCTTCCGTCAGTTGCTGGTTGAAGACTTAAACAGTGGATATCAACTTCTTGTAATGGCATTCTTGCTAATTTTGACTCTAATGTGGATCGAGGCGCTAGTAGCCTAGTACACTTTACACATTGGCTAATGTTGTGTCCCTAAGTTTGGCTTTATGGACTTAAAGTATGTTTACTTGCTTTCCTAGAAACTACTATGGCTCTTAAAGCATGGCTTTTTACATTGCAGCATTTGTTTGGTTAATGTTACTTTTATTAGTTATAAGGCCTAGGGCTAGTTTATTAGTGGGCTATTATTAGCAGGCGTTTGGTTAGTTCTGTACTTTGCATGTCCAACAAGTATAAGAGTTTGTACTTAGTTTCCAAATTTTGTTTTGTTTCCTGTTGGAGTAGGGAACATATATCCTTTTTCCTATAAATAAGGGTTAGGTGCCATAATGAAAGTGGATGTCTATGATATTAAAAATTATGTTAAGCTGTTGTACTTGAACAATGAGTGAGAAATTGGTCGAGGATCTAGATTTTACTTCCATTGCCACTAAAGTCAAACTTAGAAGTCTCTGCTTCTTAAGATCTACTGGAACAGACATCTGTTTGGTATCAGGCTCTCTTTTATGAGCACTTATAGGTCCTCTCAGCATTCTGTCTGGTCACAAAAAAATCAGTTAATTTTATAATTTTCATATGCTGACTTACTTCTTTATGTTTTTATCCCCTCATTGTCAAAGAGATTTGATGTAGGAAATGCAATGCATAGGTAAATCATGAAGATGACACATTCTTTTTTACCAATCAACTTTCAAGAGTTCAGAAAGATATGTGACCTTGAATGTTTCTATGTAAATCTGGAAGAATACCCGAAAGAAGCTCTCTTGTGCCTGGCTGCTGCCATTCATAAGGTATAGAATGCATTAAGGCAGTAACCAAAGATCTTCAATTAGCCTACTCCTGTTTCGCTTTTGAAGATATTCTGGTGCTTGTGTAATATCTTTGTGTATGATTGATATGCTTTTCTACTGATGCAGGTTACACCTCTCCATGAAAAAAGCAAGTTAGAATCTCACGTGAAGATAAATATCCGGCTTCATAACTACCCTGAATCAATGATTGCTTTGAGGAACTTAAAAGCAGCTTATATAGGTTTAACCTAACAACTTTGGTTTGATGCTTTGTTTCAACTTTCTTTTTAATTTTTTGAAAAATCTCTGAAATTACTAAATTAGAAGTCTAGTTCTGCCAGAAAGAGAAACTGATTATATGTTTCTGGGTATGAGGTGGTAGACAGGCTGGTATCTGTCTTCGCGGTACTGTTGTAAAGGGTCAGCACTGTTCGACCACTGGTGATGGAGATGACTTTTAAATGCATTCAGTGTGGAGCTGACATCCCACGTTCCTTTCCAGACGGGAAATACTCTCCTCCGTCAACTTGTATTATGAGCTGCTGCAAAGGAAAAACGTTTGCTCCAATTAGATCCACTGCACAGTCCATTGATTTTCAGAAAATAAGGCAAGCTTTTGTCTTGTTTTGAGATCTATGTCCCTCTGTATTTATGTAATGAATGCATAGGTTATTGAAATTCCTTTAGTTGTAAAGAAAAATACCTGTAAAGCAAAAAGGGGCTCAAAACTTCAAATGGTACTTCCCTGCTGAAAATGAATTTTCATACAGACCTTCTACACAGCTTAGGAGAGATGAGTTCCCTTTTTTTATTTAAACTGTGTGGTAGTGGTTGATTAATTTGTCATGTCAATCTCTTTATCTTAACTAAGGAAAATCTGGGTGCTTCAATTAAACAAAGTTAGTGCTTGCAAATTTGCATTGTAGGACATTCTAGCATGAAAAAAATCGTCATTTTCCTCAGAATAGAGGGAGTATATTGTTTTATGTAAACAGAAGGAAGATCTGTGATGTGACATATGATCTCTAGATTGCAGGAGCTTCTGAAACCTGAAAATCATGAAGAAGGCCGGGTTCCTCGGACAGTAGAATGTGAACTTACTGAAGATCTTGTTGATGTTTGTATCCCTGGCGATGTGGTGACAGTTACTGGAATTATAAGGCAAATTAACAATTACATGGACCTTGGAGGAGGTACAGCTAAAAATTGCAGGAAACTTAGAGCAAAAATATACTTCCTCTGTTTTTCTGTTAAGCTGTTCCATTTCTCCTTTACACGTTGCCTTTACACGTTTGCCAACGTGCAACTTAGACATTTAATATCTCTAATTGTACATAAGTACAAATTATAAAAAGTTGATATTTGGAAAGTATATATTGAGACGAATCTAATAAGATCCCACTTGACTATGCTTTCTTTATGAAACAATAACCAAAGACAGTCAAACTACATTATATGAATAGTGTCATAAGTCAATATGGAACAACTAAAAAAAGCGGAGGAAGTTTAATTTTTGAGTTGTATGTGCACTTTTACGGTTGTCATATTGTCTTGGTTACCGATTCTCCACACTTACAACCTTGTTTGGTTCATTTTTAGTAAAGGAAATAAAGAGAAGAGAAAGGAAAGAAATAGAAAGGAAAAGAAGGGAAGAGAAATGAAAAAAACCCTTAACTTCCCATGTTTGGTTTAAATTTTCTCTTTCCTCCCAAATTCCCCCCACTTTTGGGAGGAAAGAAAATTGAAAATTTATTAAGGAGTCTTTCCTTTCAATTCCTTCCATATCCTTTCATTTAAATTTATTTTCCTTGAACCAAATATTGGAAACTAACAACTTTCCTTCCCCTTCCTTTCTTTTCCTTCCAAATCCCTTCTACCAAACAAGCTGTTAGAGAGCTTGTTCATAGAGACTATGTTCTGTTATCATATCTTCTCAAATACTCTCATTTCCTTAGCTCAAATTTAAGCTTCAGCTAGAGTTTCGCTCGATTAATACAACAACTCGTAATAAATAAATCTCAATTTACGGTTAATAGAGACTACAACCTGATTTTGTGTCTTTCTCTCATGTTCTCATTGTTTAGATGTAATTTGAGCTTGAGCTACAGTTCAGCTTGGATTAGCTTTCTGTCTGGTCATTTTACATGCATGTTGAACGGAACTTGGCAAATCATTATGACAAAATGACTCCGTAATTCTGTATTACTTGTACTATGTTAGTTTTTAATTTTCTTGCCTATTAGTACCAAAGCTTAACCAGGATAATATAGCCTTTTCAGCTTAAATATTTCAGGTAAATCTAAAAGCAAGTATCAAGGATTATACTATCTATATCTGGAAGCAGTCTCTGTAACAAATTCCAAATCACAGTCCATTTCTGAAGATTCTGAGTACTCCACTGTTGGATGCTAGAGCAAACCGAGATGTCTGACTTATATTCATTTTCTCCAAGGGATTTGGAATTCATTGTGAAGTTTAGCGAGGAACACGGTCCTGATGTCTTCCGTCAAATGATTCACTCTCGATCTGTCCATCTATATATGGTCATGAACTCGTGAAGGGTAAGCTTCCACTCCTTTTTTTTTGGGTTGAAAAACTGCAGTGCATTTCTTCACATTTTCTTCAAACTCAACGCTGAGATGTTTACAGATCAATGCGTGCAAGTAATTGCTCAATAATGCAAAAAGAAAGTTAAGGTTTGACATTCAACATTACCATTTGGAATCTGAAACTGCATATAGTTTCTTACATTTGTCTGTTTTTATGGATATTAGGATGTGTAATCAACTGCTTTCTTAATGTAAATACCACATATTCATTTTTATGTTCTCATGTCTAGCTAACGTCGACTTTTCAAATTTAATGATTACAGAAAGTAGACCATCCTCAGAGTCCAAACTCCAACCACACACTATTGCAATCATGAGCTGTTGCAAGGTAACCAAACTTCCAAACCTGAATGACTGAAAATGTGGAAGCTCTACAAATGACATCCCATTCGCTTCCCCAGTTCTACAACTGTGTGTCTGTGAACACAATTTTTAAACGAATAAAGTAGGGAATATCTAGGTATTTGCATTGCAGCAGTACCATAAGTTACCAAAGTGCCTCTGTAATACATCAGAAATTTAGGAATATGGAAATGAGAAAGAAGAGAATTTGGTGGAAAATGATAGTAATTGATACAAATAAATCATCAGCAACAACATAAGTACATGTTCTTTTTCTGAAATTTTGGCCTACCTTGCTACTTCTCTGTCTAAAAAGCACGAAGAAGGTCGGAGGGGTGTTCTCGGGCCCACTCCAGAGTAGTTGACTCTTAAACGTCCTCAGACTCTCCTTGGCAGATAGCCCTCGGATGACGGATAGCTAAGACGGTTCCCCAAAACCTCTCGTACAAATAATTTTGTTCTAGAAGCGCATTCCATAACCTTTCAATTGTTACAAGCTATCTCCGTCACAATGCGACTGTAGTCGCACACGTGACTGCTGCCGTGTTTTTTCCCCAAAATCTCTAGAATGATATCCACTATTTGATTATCTTGCTAGCTTTACCTTAATTAGGACTTTGATTAGAATTTCTTTCTTGTAAGTTACACTATGTAGGGATGGAGACAAGGATCCAAGTTATAAATGCGAGCTCATAGTTATGTGAAGTATATCTTAATAGCATGGAAGTAGTAAAAACTAACCCCCCCCTCCCCTCACCATCATCTAGGGTTTTAAATTGCAGTTATAACCGCGATTGCAGAAACAAGTCGCACATAGAGAAGCGTACTGTTTTGTGATGTCGCATAAAGGGTCGTGGTTGATATGTTTTGACAAAAACGTCACATTGACCAATACATTGCATATTATGATCGAAAATTATGCCTCAAGCCCTCAACCAAATGGAAAGCAGTTTTGCATACAACTTGCATCAAGTCATAATTGTTCTATTGCTTTGAAGTCACAATATCTTGTTTATTTTTGCACAGCGGGAATAACTTTAGCTCTTTTTGGTGGGGTGCGCAAGCATTCCATGGATCAGAATAAAGTACCTGTCAGAGGAGACCTTCATGTGATTATAGTTGGTATGCATGGTCTATGGTCCTTATTTGCTAACTTCAATTTCGAATCTTGTATTTGAAGCTTCAGACTACTACATAGAAGTGCAGAAGCAGAACTGACTTTCGTATACTCAGGTGATCCTGGATTGGGAAAGAGTCAATTACTTCAAGCTGCAGCTGCTGTTTCTCCACGTGGAATTTATGTCTGTGGAAATGCTACGACTAATGCTGGCCTTACTGTAGCTGTTGTGAAGGATCGTATGACAAGTGATTATGCTTTTGAGGCTGGTACTGATTCTAGCTTCTCTTTTTTTTTCTGAGAGCATTGATGTCTATATCTAGTTGCCAATTTTTGACTGAAACTTGAATAGATATGCATCTATTTCTTAATTAGCCAATTAGGGTCTATTTGGTGAAGCTTTTCAAAAACAGTTTCTGTTCTCAGAACTAGTTTTGCAGAAAGTATTTCCAAAGAATCTGTGAAGGTGTTTGACCTATCTTTGTAGAAGCACTTCTAAGAAACAGAAACAGTTTTCTGTTTGGCCCCCATTTTGTGCTGAGTTTTTGGAGTATTCTTTTCAATTGAGTTATAAATAAATATCTTAAATATATAATTTTTACTTGTAAGTTTCTTTTAGTACATTATTTAGGATTTAATAAAATTATGAAAAGTTGAAATTTCTTAATCCATCATGACCATTGGACTAGAAGAAAAAAAAAAGCAATTGTCAATGTTATCTTCATCCTCTTGCATCAACTGCACCTTGGATGCATCAAGCCAGAATTGTATCGTCGAACCTTTGTTTAAACTCTAAACTAATCTAACGGCAATCCAAGGGGACCTTTAAAATAATAGTGAATTGCTGCTTAATTTGTCCATGTAGCATTACGATGAAGAGGAGTACAAGGATACATCTTATACTTCCCCAATTCAATGATAATTTAAAGAAATTAGAGTTTTACTTCTACCATAACCACGAAAAAAGTCAGATCAGCAAAGGTTTTCTATATTTCCCTAACACTATTTCTGAATGTTGTTTTATTTAGTAAAAGATAACGGGTGGAAGGTGGCTGGAAGCATTTTGATGATGGAAGTTGAGAGGAGTTGTGCTTATGTCATGGGGAAGATGAAAGAGAAAGCATTTTTGTCATGAGTTAACTAAAAAATAAACTAACTAGCTATGCTAAACTGAAATAGGAAAGCAATAAACTACCTAAAGAGTGAGAGAAAGATACCATATATACAAGAGACATTCTCCCCCAAACTGAACTTGGCAATGTCCTTATTGCAACAAGGGGAAGGAGAGTTTATGGACCTCGATCGTCCATGGCGTCATCGCCGTCCTTATCATCACCATCAGCATCACCACCTTGAGCACTAGTATCAGCGCTACTACCCCCAGCACCACCACCATAGGATGGATTCCTAAGTATACCAACTCGGGTGTGGACCAGTATGAACTATAGTACCTATCCTGCAATCATACATAGGAAACATAGCTAGATCTTTGGTTAGTGTGGATAGTGTTCACGCGGCGCTCGAGGCGTGAATAGCTGAGTGTTCCATACATTGTAAAACACTCATCATACCCTCGAAATCGAAGTAGGAGGAGGGGGTTGTGAAGAAGAGGAAAGCATGGAGGGGGAGTGGGCTCACGGCGACGGTATGTACGAACTAGAGCAGTCGGAGGAGGGTTGGTCTCATCACCTATAGGGAGAAGGTAGGTGGGTTGTTCAACAGCTAAATGGACCAAGTCAGGGTTACGTGCAACAATCATCTACCTATGTTGCCGGCCACTAGGAGTACAGATCGGGCCGACAAAAAATGGTCAAGATCAAGATAGTTAGGCCCAAGAATAACATTGTTGCGGTTCTCAACATACCCAAAGTGGCATGCTATGTGGGTGACTAGCCCCTCAATAACAATAGGCACGAGAGACTTAACTGTTGCCATCTTCGTGAAAAGTGGGACGGGTGGTGGAAATTTTATGGAAATGATGTGCAATAGTATAGACAAGATCAAAATCCATTTTTTAGTTTATCATGCCACAAGTAAGTTCCTAAGGCGGTGAGCTCTTGATGCAGTGGTATTTGGTTCCCACCTCCCAAAAAGTAGTGCTGCGAAAAATTTCGGGAGGAACCAAATGCTAAGATGATGAACGGTTTTAATTTGCAAGTGTTGGCAATTGGGGGTCGAATTCGAGTCAAAGCTTGCTAAAAAGCCCCAAATGCATAGTTTCATGTTTCTTTCTATCCCCCTCGGATTGTCATACGCAAATTGTCTAAGGGTCGATCGGCGGTAAGTGTTTGCGGAATTCGAAAATATAATATAAGATCATAGGATGCATGCTTATGAATTTCAAGAGAACTCAAGAATTCAAGGGTTAAATCAGCGCAAGAGTCCATGATACATTTTAAAAATCCCACCAATGCCTACCCCCACAAACAAAGTACGTATAATTTCGGTGATACCAGCGCATGCAATAGATCCCGACTAACAAACCGGGTAGGAACAATCATGCGATACTTAAGCTTTTGAAAACGTACGCTTTGTTCTTCATCTTTAAGTATGACACGGGGGTTTGTAGAATCGACTTCAACCATCGAGAACATTATCCCCACATGCGCCACGACGAGCCGCCATTGGAGAGGCGACAATGGTGGACATAGTTAGAAACTTCAGAAAACTAATTGGAATCATCTAACATGCCACGATTAAGTGTAGGAACTCCAATTACGAGGCCAAAACTACCAAGAATTGTCACAAATTCAAACCTTTACACAAGAAAACCCAACGAGGAAGGAGAGAGAGAAAGGAGATATGTAGGTAGGGAAGGGGATAATTAGAGTTGGAAAAGTGAGAAGGATGGAGGGGGGAGGTAAAGAATTGTGGAAAAAGATGAGAATTTGGGTTAGATTTATGGAGTTGAGATGAGAGATAGTGTGAGTGTATGGAGTTTTGAGTTCATAGAGAAGGAGGAAGAAGATGAAGTTCCTGTGGTTGAGGCTGATCTTACGTAGCCCCAAGTCATATTCAAAGATGAAGAACAAAGGATACGTTTTCAAAAGCTTAAATAACGCATGATTGTTCCTACCCGATCAGTCAGTCGGGATCTATTGCATGCGCTCGGTATTCTTGAAATTACACGTACTTTGTTTGTGGGGGTAGACATTGGTGGGTTTTTTACAATGTATTGTGGAACTTACACTGATTTAACCCTTGAATTCTTGAGTTCTCTTGAAATTCATAAGCATGGATTTGTGATCTTGTATTATATTTTCGGATCGAAACAACGATCGCCCGGCGATTCTTAGGCAACTTGCCCGATTTTAGGTATGACAATTCGGGGGATTGAAAGAAACTGAAACTATGCATTTAGGGCCATTTTGGCAAGGTTTGACTCGAATTCAACCTCCTAGTTGCCAACACTTGCATATTAAAACCATTCATCATCTTAGCATTTGGTTTCTCTCGAAATTTTCCGGTGACACTATTTTTAGGTGATAGGAGCCGAATACCACTCCGTACGGAAGAGCTCACTGCTTTATGAACTTACTTGTGGCATGATAAACTAAAAATGGATTTTTGATCTTGTTACATGCTTTTGCACATCACGTGCACAAAATTTTCACCACTATCCCACTTTCATGAGGATGGCGGTGTTAGGTCCTTTGTTGTCTATTGTTATTGGGGGTTAGTGGGTTAGTCACCCACATAGCTTGCCACTTTGGGTATGTTGAGAATCGCTACAATGTTGTTCTTGGGCCTAGCTATCTTGAACATTTTCCGTCGGCTTGCTCTTTGTACTCTAAAGGCCGACAACATAGGTGGATGATTGTTGCACGTAAATCCATCATTCTTCCTAATCCCGACTTGGTCCATTTAGGTGTTGAGCTGACCCACCACCTACTCCCAATAGGTGATGAGACCAAACCCCCCTTCGACTTGCTCCGGTCCCTCGGTCGGCGTGAGCCACTCCTCCATGCCTTCCTCTCCTACACAGTCCCTTCCTCTTACTCTTGATTTACGGGTATGATGAGTGTTTTGCAACGTGCCACGTGGATACTATCTACACCGACCGGCATCTAGCCATGTTTCCTATGTATGATGAATATTGCGGGGATAGGTTCTTTTAGCTCATGCTTTGGTCCACACCGAGTTGGTATACTTGGAACCCCGTCTATGGTGGTGGTCTTGGGGGTAGTGCCGCCGGTACTAGTGCTCAAGATGGTGATGCTAATGGTGGTAATGAGGACGGCGATGACTCCATGGACAAGCGAGGTCCATGTTCTTCCCCCTTATTGCAATGAGGACATTGCCAACTTCAGCTCGGTGGAGGATGTCCCTTGTATATATGGTATCTCTTTAGGTATTATTGTTTTCCTAGTTTATAGTTTTGTCTTGCACTAGAAGTGCCGTGGGGAGAACTTCAGCTTGAGATGCATTTAATTAAATATTTCCTTGATGCCAAATGGTTTGGCAAACACCATTAGATTATGAAGATAACAACTTGTATAACCGAATATTGCGCTTGTGAATTGTGATGATTCGCGAAATTCAAAGGGATTGATAGAAAATTCCGGAAGAGCCTTAATAATGATTGTGATATAAGATATGTGATACCTGACTACAAGAGGATATTCTTGAACTCCAGATATCTCAAATTTAGCACTCGTTTTCTTGAACAACTGTTTACCCTTGGTGAGGTCCTGCCTACTGCCTAGGATGCCATATTGCTAAGCATTCAATGCAAATGGGAGGATTTCAAACGATCCGTAGGCCTGGAGTAAGCATATTATTGAAACAAGTTTCTTTTTGGCAATAATTTTGAAATTAGTAGAAGAGATGCTGCAATTGCAATTGGAAACAAGTCACCGCTATATGGGTCATGTCCTTCATGAGGATAAAGCAGGTCAAGCCTTTGGATGTTCACTTCTTTCCTATTCGTCTTAGTTTCGCACCATTTTGCGATCCCTTACTGGGATCTTTTCACATTCTGTTATCATGTTTGAGCCATCTAATCCTGAATTTCGTCTCCGCCTTCAATGGAGCAACGCTCCTTATCCCTCAGATTATTTTGTTGTTAATTCACAACCCCTAAAGTTGCAGCATATCTGATACAGCTTCCTCATCTCTGTTGATCTTGATTATTTCACTCACAAGCTTTCCATCAAAGAAACAAAAGAAAAAGAACAAAAAGGGTCTGACCAATTCTCTTTTTTTTTTTTGAGGATAGATGGCTGATAGCCACCTAATAGTAATTTGCTCAAGTTTGACAATTACTTGTTTGTTTCACAAACTCCAGATGTGCTCGGTTCCAGCCACCACACTTTCATACAGTTTACAAATGTCTCAATATATCTTTCTATTGCTTTTTGAATTATTGATGAGTATACATCTCAATTAATCACTATCCAGTTAGCATGTGGAATTGGTTGTTTATCCTTTGATTAATCAACTAGAACTGCAAGTGTTGCACTACAATTCCGTATACAGGGGAAGATTTTTGGCTATTACCTACTTGAATCTCAGTATATGTTCTGAATTGTGTCATTTTCATTGGGTATAAACTTTGAAGTGACTATCTATTTTCCTGTAGGTGCTGTTGTCCTCGCGGACCGTGGTCTGTGTTGCATTGATGAATTTGATAAGATGTCTGCAGAACATCAGGTTATCTCGAGTCTTACTTGCAGAGTTGTATTCTTGGTCTCCCTTGTCTCTTGTCCTCTCCCCAATTGTTTAGTGATACATACAAATCTGTTCTTATATGACTGTTCCATGTCTCTGCTAGTCTCTGTTAGAAGCAATGGAGCAACAGTGTGTCTCTGTTGCAAAGGCGGGACTTGTGGCGAGTCTATCAGCACGCACTTCTATCTTAGCTGCTGCAAATCCTGTTGGCGGCCATTACAAGTATGTCTTCTACTTTCTTTGCTCAGTATTGTCCTCCTTTGATGCATATGGATTACGCGACCTATTTAGTGAGCTTCTCAAATCAATTTAGCCTCTTCAAAATTGAGGGTTCAAAATAAAATGACTGGGAAAGCTGAGCGGGTATATCCGAAGTGTTCTCGATGAAGGAACTGCCAAGGCTTGAATTTCAATAGAATTACTTGTCTACTTCTCCATAAAAAATGAAAACTAAAGAAGAGGATCCAAGAAAAGCGTTTTTACAACTTCTGATGTGAGGAAAAAAAAAAAAAAAAAAAGCGAAAGCACTTAAGCTCTTCTATTGAACATCTAAGCTAAGAAGCTCACAATCTAGAATAAATAAATATTGAAGATACAATGCTGAATTTGATTGCCATGACATTCGACTTTATTTGGTGGAAGTCAAGCTCAATCAACAATGATCTAATGCATTTTGTCACAAAGTCCAACTTTCTCAACCTAAGAAGGCATACTTGTATTATTTACATTTACAATCCCTTGTTAAGCTTTATCTCCAAGCATAGAATTTGAGTTATACAATCTATAGCCATACAATCCAAATTACAATAATGAAGGGGGTAAATAATGCATAAATAATAGTAAGAGGAGTTTTTCCCTGCCAAGCCTTCTTCTCATCTTTTATTCTGGATCCTTTCTTCAATTGTCAAATTCTTCCTCTTTTCTTTGAGGCTTTCCAAAACAAAAGGCACTTGCTAACATGTGAAGTAAAACTGAAAGGACTAAGCAACTACAAAAGGTTGGTTCACCGGTTGGCAGCAAGACCTGTGCTAGGCGCCAAAGATCACGCCGCGTTCACTTGTTCAGCCATCTTGGTTGAACTAGCTTAACATCTTCCACCAAGAAAGAGATCCCCATAGGGGTAAAAGTAAAGGGCTTGCAAGGAGGCATTTCTATTGTTGTACCCTACAACTGCAAGGTTGCTTTTATTAGACTCTTGATGGAGATGCCAAGTGTGAAAGTTGCTCCTAAAAGACTAAGCAGCATAGTGCACACTGAAGCTTTCTTTTGTTGATTTGCAGTTTTATTTTCGACCTTCTAGTTATTGCATGCAGAAAGTCAGTCTTGGAATCTTGCAAATAGACTGATAGCAATCACTAACATCTCAGTTCATCTGATTTTTGTATCTTAACCAAATACCAAGTCATTTTTTTATTAGAAAGCAATGCGACTGGATAAGTTTTCAGTCAATTCCTCCCAATGTTTTGCTAACACTCATTAGAACTGTGATGTTACAGTCGCGCTAAAACGGTGAACGAAAACTTGAAGATGAGTTCTGCCTTGCTTTGTGATTTGATTTGGTTTTCATATTGCTGGATAAACCTGATGAACATATGGATAAACGGCTTTCTGAGCACATTATGGCTGTGGGGTACTTGAACATGTGCAGTCTTTTTTACTTCTGCACTATTATGTTCACTATCGTGGTTTATGTAAACAGCCCGACGTACAGTATGTCCTTCCTTGGCTCCTTCCTGAATTTTTTATCTCTCTTATGGGAGATCTTGGGATTGGAGGAAAGAGAGGGGAAGTGGAACTTGGAAGACGAAGCACCTAGCCACCTACTGTTTTTATAAATTGCTAGCCATTCATCAGATTCAAGAGGAACACTGCAAAAAAAAAAATCAAGCTGCGCATTCCTGTAAACAATTCTGCCACGCCATAACTTACAGCATACTAGCCTAGAGTCTAAAGCGTTTTCTGACACCAGTAACTTCAATGAAAACCTTGCTTGACACCAGTAACTTCAATTGTTCATATTTCTTAAACTGTTTGTCTGTTTTGGCCCGAGTGAGTTGATGTCCAAAACATTTTCTCACGGTTACTTGACTCTTGAGAGTCTCCAGAAACCAGAGTGCTGATTTAAAGATAAGGGATATCTGGTCACAGATAACAATTTAAGTAGTATTCACACAACATCAAAAGCCTTGCTGTTTCTGAATTTGCTATCATGATACTTGGTTAATATGTCAAATATATTAGTTGCATGCATCAATAAAGAAAGGACTACAATCATTAATATCTACCTGGAAATGCGTTGAATTATATAAAATTGTGCATTCACTTTCAAGGACAACTGGACTCTGTGATCTAGTTCTCCTGGACTCTAAGATCTAGTTCTCTAATTGGTTATTCTTGCTTATCTTATTGGAACTTCGACTGCTTCTAGTTCAGTAGAAGTTGGAAGTCTTCTTTTGGTATTGCAACAGCCCCCTTTTTGTAAGAGTGATTTGTAAGCACTTGCAACAGGATGACTTTCGTAAATGTTTTAGCAGTATAAAAGTACTCCCTTTGTCCCTGTTTTAGGTCCATTGAACAGTCACATAAATACTTCCTTCTTTCCATAATAATTGCAACAATTCCCGGTTCAGGAAGCTTTTAAAATAATTGCAACTTTTATTTCCTTATTTGACTAATGGTTTCTCTCGATCTCTCTCCTTCTCACATGAATGCCTCTTTCTATCTCTCTCATCATCACATGGGCTCCTTTAATATTGTGGCTCCTCCCCCCCCACGTTGCAATTTTGGACAGGAAGAAGTATTTTTCTAACTTCATTAAATGTGGTTTTATGAATCTAGAGTGACCGTAGGTATCTCTGGATCAACATACCGGTCTTATCTATCTTAACTCTGTTCTTACTTTGCATCATTTCTTTTTAGTTGAATCTCTCTTGCAGATATCAATGTGTCCAATAACACTAAGGAGGTACTTTATGTATTGTATGTAAAGTTGTCATGCACGAGTGAATTTCTATGCTGGTTTATAGTACAGAATTACATAATCACTTATTTTTCGCCAGTAATTAGTATGAATCCCCCCCTTTAAAGTATTTAGGATATGTCTGTCACAGTCCTGCTTTTATCATGATAGCAGCTTCAACTACAAGGTTGTGATAAAAAGGTACTTGTGTCTTGCAGCTTCATTCTGGCTATGGAGATAATTCCTCCACAGTAAGAAAAGTCTGCAGAGGTGATGCTTGTATAATTAGTTGATACTTGATCGTTCATGACTCAAACTGTTTTACTAACAATCGTTATCCAAACCTGCAGCATCACAGAGTATCAGGACAAACAGATGTTAATATAACAAGTG